>NIPM01000006.1:351791-407466 GCA_002738285.1 Holacanthella duospinosa | reverse complement strand
CTTAAACCTTGAATAATATTTCCCTTATGTTGAATTAATTGAGGTCGATCTTTTTTTTTTTCAGATTTGTTATTTAGGAAGAAGGTTCAATATCAACTGTTTTTAAATCTAATATTAAATTAGTTTATTTTCCAGTTGTTAATTGACAAAAACATTGTTTCCAATGTCATATCCTATATTTGCTAAAGGTTGGTTGGATTTTTCTTAGCAACCTTTTAGTTATTTTAATTTAAAAATTGTTAATACTTTTCATTTTATTCTAATTCAGTGATGAGATGACTATGAGGACGAGGAGCAAGTTTGTTTCAAATTAAATTAAGAGGTTACTATTAATTTTTTTTTTCAGTTTTTCATGTTACTGATGACTTCGAGTTGCTCATGTTTCTGTCGAGCAAGGGAATCTAAATAGGATCTACAACGCTCAACTTCGTTAGATTTGTCTCGAATCCATTCTTCAATTTCCCCTTCTTCGATGCGTCGTTCACTACTTTCGAGTAAAAGTGCTGATTGTGTTCCAATCAATTCCATTTGCGCTTCTTCAACTAAACTGCTCATTTTCTCCATTGACAACATAATTTCTCCTAAATGCTCCAATAATTCGACACCAGCTAGTAATTTGAAGATTAAGTATCAATTTAAAATATTGACTTTACCTTAAAATCTCTCAAAACTTACCTTCTTCAAATTCTTCAAAGTGTTTGAGGAGTGAGGCTGTCAACGTAGCCCGTTCTGGATCAATCAGTCGAACTTTCATTGTAATTTCATCGACATAGAGTCCTCCACTACTCAAGATTTCTTCTGCCATCTTCACTTGACTTTTTTTTTGACTTCAAGTAACCCTAGTACAAGGGACAAAAGCTAACTTTATTATGCAGTTTTATAATACCCAAATTAATCAGAACTTTCTAAACCACTACTAATTAATTTTTAGATAGAAATTTTTGGAACCTTCGAATTTGAATTTTATTGATTTCCAACAAGTGAAATTTCAATAATAACAATCCAATAATGTTGTAGTAAGGTTTTTAATACTTACAATACAAGAACTACGGAAAATAAAGTTACCATAGCAACATTAATCACAACATTGAAATGTGTACTCTAGATCGATTACTCCGCCATCTCTTAAAATAATCATGGACTCAATCTGACCATCATGTCGTGCTCGTGAGTCATGTCCTTGTCTGGAAAGACGAAACTAAAAAATGACTACTTAATTCACCTATTTTTAGATTCATAACTGTGTGGGAAACGTTGGATATTTATGTTAAATTATTTGATTGTTTATTGTACAACTGCAGGGTACATTTAATTGATCTCAAATTTGGCAAATGAGATACATTTTATGCCTGAACAATGTTTAACATCACTATTCCTGCCTGTCTACCTTTTTGCAACACCTTTTTTCAAAAACATTTTTGAAAAACTAAAACCGTACGGCCATGTAAATTTTTGACTTTGTTAGGCTTGACTGGCGCTTTAACATGCAGTCGGGACCAGGACGGCTGAATAAAACCCGGCCAGTAAATATATTGTCAAAATTATGTCCATAAGGATAGCACTAGTCAGGGCCATAACATCAGACCCGGTCAGAGTGCCTTTTTAGTCACATCAATCTTACATGTCTACCTTTTCGTCACACCAGATTGTTATGTTGCCAAATGTATACTAGGACCACACTTGTAACTTACAGCAGTCGAAATCGAAATCGAAATCGAAATCACCTTNGTGTTGAATACGCTCATTCCTTTCTTTGTTGCGATAACTTTCTACTTTCTTACTACTTTGCTGAGATAACTGCGAAGTGGTTCCTGTGCAGCATATTGATCCGGTAGACCTGCCTGCTGATGCAATCCGAATTGCAATTCCTGAAGATGTCATCCCAGATGCACAAATTTAGGAGAAAATGAATTATTAATAAAACTATACCTTCCGCCCTCATCCCTTCCGCCCACGTCTTTTGTACCCACATCCCTTCTGCCCACGTCCCTTCTGTCCACATCCCTTCCGCCTATACAGGGTCATTATAAAAACATTTACCTATAGCAGTTGAGATGGATGCTGCTATACTCAACCTTTTTCGTCTCATATGTGGTAGTATGAGATGAAAACAGGAATCATCTGGGTACCTATTAGCTCATTCCAACCAATTATGAATGTTTGTTAGTATTATTTTTTGGAAATATAAATTTTTGCGTTCTTTTTGTAAATATGATTATCTGTAAACATTAACAATTATTCTTAGTAACTTGTGCCTGTATTGTTTAAAATATGTCCTGCTTTTTTGAGTCTGACATTTAGTTACATTGTTTTTGTTTAATTTCTGAAAAATAACTTGCTTCACATGCACTACTACATAATGACAAGAGAAAGTGTGAGTATAGCAGCATTCATCCCGACTTCTATAGATAAATGTTTTTATAATGACACTGTATCCATTACGCCCATGTTCCTTCTCCCCGCATGTCTTCTGCCCACATCCCTCCCGCCTATATCCATTACGCCAACAATTTTTTCATATCACGCTTACTGAAATTAAGGCAACCGGCATCAATCAGCGGTTTTAATCGCCAGTCAGGTGGGTGTGCCATAAAGGCACCTTGGCAGGAATGGGATTTGCGTTCGAATAAATATGCGAACTTCCCGCGAAACAGTTTCAGAAAAATATTATAAATTTACAAATGTTAAACTCGTGCACTTCAATTTGACAAAAATTGACATAAAAACTTGAAATTATAAAAAAAAAATAGAAATTAAATCAAACCTGGAAAGATTAACAAAATAGACTAATTTTGTTAATTTTTTCTATTGAAGATTTTAGTTGCATACTTAGTAACGTTATGAACACTTCTTCCGTTTGAGTTTCATTTAACGTAAGTTATTTCACCTTGTAGAATTTAGTGCAATAATTACACCCAACTTTGATCGTAAATCAGAATTGAAATTCATTGAACACACTCCATTATATCATATCTTGATAACGAAAATTTATTACGTAACTAAAATATAATAGCATCTAAATTATTTTTCTTTTGATAATCAAATTAATTCAAATTGTAGTAACAGTGCCCAACAATGTAAATTCAGATGAGTAGAGCAAGGTAAATTTTATGTGCCCAATTTGTTTTCACTCTATTGCTACTGACACCCATCGTCGTTCCGTTTTAGGTTATCATTGTATTCTTCGTTACTTTTTATCAAACAATTGAAATCATTTTGTTTCAATATATTATTTGTTTCAATGGACGATCAAGCTCAAGTTTCGATTGTTGCTATATTTATTTTATGGAACATGTTCTCAAGGCAAGTAGTCAGCAGCGGTAAGTTTTGATAGGATAAGGCAACGCACCGTCTACTGATTGTTAATAGCCCTTCGTATCAACCCATTGCAGGGTTGAAGTAAGGCAGCGGGTCTTGACGCCTACCGCCCAGCAAAAAAATCCCATGCCTACCGCCCATGCCTACCGCCCATGCCTACCACCCAGCAAAATATCCCATGCCTACCGTCCAGCAAAATATCCCATGCCTACCGCCCAGCAAAATATCCTATATTAAAATCCTATGCCTACCGCCCATGCCTACCGCCCAGCAAAAAATCCTATGCAAAAATTCATGCCTACCGCGTTACATCCCAGTGTAAAATCCCAATGCTACATCCCTGCTCAAGTTATATAAAGCTTTGGCAACCGCAGCCTAAATCTCACCTAGACGTATTCAGGCAAACACGGATCGGTAACATGCACAATCGTGATTGAGTTAGTTGAGTGTGATTGCATACCTGTAACGGATATCGCGTTCAGGTATTCAGACCATATTTCTCCGCGGCGTTTGAACGAGCCGAAGGCTCGTTCAACAGCTATCGGAGGCGCGCGAAGCGCGCCGGAGATTGCGCGCCGCCATTTCTTTCGCGTGATAACAAAATACTTGTGGGTGTTCTGTTTCGTCCAGGTGTGTAGATGTGAGGAGACTCGTAATCTCAGTAGCCAAGCGAGGCTCTAATACCCAGTGTAAATTGGTCCAGGTTAGAAATACAGGGTGAGTAATCTTTTTTAGTACCCTCTTTCTCCACTTTCACCACAGCTCCTCCCAATCTATGTGGTTGCTTGGAATATTTGGGGATATCAAATCAAAAGAATTATTTTTTAGTAAAGGGGATTCTGTATTGGCGATGGCGAGAGGTGGTTAATTGAGAGAATCAAGGCAAAGAAAGTGGAGAATGGGGTATGCTACCTTGGGATCTACTCCACCTCGCTCAACAGAGAACCTGCCGGCTCCTCACTCTGCTTCTCTGCTTTATTTTGTGGGATACGCCATGCTGTAATTCTAATTGGTCTTTAACTGAGAGTGAAAACCAAATCCAGGAATGACCCTGCTGCACTATGCTTCTTAACTAAGTCTTCACTTTTTGAACTCAATTGAGACAAAAAGTGAAGACTACTTACGAAGCATATGACACACTCTCATTTCTTATTTCAATGTAAATCCCGCCCACTCGTAGCGTTTGGTTGTTTCTTCCAACATTCTGCCGTAGCCGACTGTCAATTTTCATATAAAACCCCCTCGCGTGACATGGAAAAATGACGTCATGTGAAAGCATGATTTCTAGGGTACTAAAAAAGATTACTCACCCTGTACATATACTTTATATTGGCTACTTTACTTTTTGACTCATTTCACATACTGATNACTCACCGTGTACATATACTTTATATTGGCTACTTTACTTTTTGACTCATTTCACATACTGATGAAATATTTTAATTATTAACAAACTGCACGTTACACTGGGATGTAGCATTTGATAACCCCTATTTTAGGATTTTTAGTTTAGGTTATTATGATCTTCAGGCATTGGATTTGTTGCTGGGCGGTAGGCATGGGCGGTAGGCATGGGCGGTAGGCATGGGAGTTTTTGCTGGGGGGTAGGCATGGGGTTTTTGCTGGGCGGTAGGCATGGGATTTTTTGCTGGGCGGTAGGCATGGGATTTTTTGCTGGGCGGTAGGCATGGGATTTTTTGCTGGGCGGTAGGCATGGGCGGTAGGCATGAAATTTTTTGCTGGGCGGTAGGCATGGGCGGTAAACATGGGATTTTTTGCTGGGCGGTAGGCGTCAAGACCCGCTGCCTTAATTCAGCCCATTGCAGTTAGTGTTTAAAAACTTTTGTTCGGTTATTGCGTTACTTTGATTTGTTAGGACGCAATGGGCTGATACAATCAGAGGACGGTGTTTTACTTTGACATAGCAATTCATCATCATTATCAAATTTTCAAATTTGAATCCGAGATACGAGATTTACGACATTTTACCTAACTGTAGATGTATTCGTTGATTTTTTTTTATGTTTTGCTCATTTAAAAAAAAAAGTAAACTATCAAAGGAAAGATTTTCAGAACGATAAACAGTCCAGCAGCAGTGCAAATGTCTGACTGTCTATGGATTTTAAATTTTTTGTGATTTCATTGCGCGGAAAATTCGCCTTCTTATTCGAACGCACGTTATAATACAAATTGTGCAGTGATAGTCGTGTTAAATTAGGTCTCTTGATGACTGATACCTGAATGATAATTTTAGTGACTTTTGGTTGTGAGAGGTCAATTTTTGAAGTGGGAGTTCTAATCAAAATTTACTCTTTAGAACAAGGTATTTTGGTTGATAGCAGTGTTGGGAACTGGAAGGGTAGTTTCTAGTTCAGTTTTTTTTCAGTTCCTGAAGAAAGGTTTCCAGTTTTTTTAAGTGGTGCAGCAACTCGTCCGGGTCATCCAGTTTGACCCCTCAGTTGCACAGTTGGGGATTGGATTTTAATATTTGGCCAAATTAGAAAAAAAAAGGATAACAGATTCAGAAATCTACAATGACAAAATGTTCCAAATAACATTAATGAGTTTTGGTTAAATTTTGAGGTTATTTGGTGCAAATTTGTAGGTGTAGGCGGTCAATGAAAATCATAGTTTACGTGTAAAGGCATTACGATAATTCAAATTACCAGCATGAATCGACATTTATTTCTGTCTACCTTATTTTAGTTAACCATAATTTGTACTTCAACGTGTAGTTGCCCAAACTTGCCCCAAATCAACTTTAACGGAATTAAAAATACATTAATTCTGGGAACCAAAATCCTAACCGCGGAATTTTTTGTCTACTTGTATTAATCGCAAAATTCGTGTTTTAATTTCTAGAGTCTAGTTTAAAATCGTTTAAACAAAATTAAATCTATAACTTTTATTTTCGAAGTTTTTATACATTTTCCAGATCATTCCCAATTAGCTGCTTGGAGAAATGGTAATTTAATAATTAATTTTTACTAGTATGTATTGAGTCATAATTTCAATCAGTGAAGCTGATTTTATGTATTATTGATTATTTATATAGCATGAAACTTTCACTTAATTGTTTGACCTTGTACGAAGTTTTTGTTTATTTGGAATTCCCCAAAATGGGATTTTGGAAAATCTCCTATTAATTAACTAAGACAAAAACGTGAGGATCGACTCCTAATTTTTGTAATTTTGTTTATGCTGCAGAAAATCCTTGAAATTTAGATACTGTCTACGCACAAATTGAAAATTCAGTTCAAACAGATTTTTCAAAATTGGTAATTTTTAGATTTTGGTTTATTTTGTACATTTTTTTCCCAAGGGTTTCTACGAAATTCTTGTAATTTTTTATACAATGCTTTTCTTTATATTGCACGAAATACTATTTTTAATTCCAAATTTGAAAACACGAACTAAAGTATGATCAGTCAGACAGACGGACAGCTGCAACCACCCTCTTCGATTCATTGTCCGTGGTCAAAACCATTCTGTTTTGTTTTTAGTTTCAATTTACACATTTTTTTATCGAGGTTTCGGTTTTATTGCGGTAGTAGAACTTGAAAAAATGTAAATTATTAAGGTTTGGAATTTTGGCAAAATGAAAAATTCCAATCGCCTTCGGTGTTGGAGTAATAATCTCAACCAGTGAAAAGGTTAACCCTGAAACCCTGACGCAATGAAATGGACGGGAACTCCGAGAGAAAGCATCAGACAAAAGGCGGAAAAATTGAACAAAATCTCTCAGCTGGTTCAGTTTACTTGTAACTTTGTCATTTGTGATTTGTATTTTTTTTTAACTTTTTGTGTTACTATTGGTGACTTGCTGCTGGGTGCTTGTGCGAATAGGTACTTCCGGGAAGACACTACGACATTAGTTTAGAAAGGTAATAGAAAAGCAAGTAAAATTCAGTTTAAATTTTATGTAATTGGTTTCATTTTAAAAGTCACTTAAGTCGAGGGGTCACCAACACCAAGACCTAACCATTACCATCCTCCCGTCTGTACTGGTTGGGTAATATTAATTCTACACGGAAATATTATCATTTGTTCTTTGTGGAATAAGAGTACATCATTAACTTTATTCAACTACTCAACTTAGAGTTATTATCCTTGAAAATTTAGCATTTTGAAACAAAATGAATTGAAATTAGGTGAGACTTAATAACAACACANGTTTGGGTAATACTAATTCTACACGGAAATATTATCATTTGTTCTTTGTGGAATAAGAGTACATCATTAACTTTATTCAACTACTCAACTTGGAGTTATTATCCTTGAAAATTTAGCATTTTGAAACAAAATGAATTGAAATTAGGTGAGACTTAATAACAACACACAAACAAACTCTTCTTTCGTTTTCGTCCTTTCCGTATCGTGTATGATGAGTCTGGAGTTATGTACTTTGTTGTTGTCAGTGATTCCTCAACTAATTCTGACTAAAAAATGATCTTAAGACAATGAAATTCAAATATCAAATTGAAATTTTCATCATGCTTGAGATTTAACTTTTGACTTTTTCAGGATATTTCTTGCCATTGGATTCTTGAGGACTTTGCCGTTTATATAGTCTGCGCGAGATGTCAATGCTGAGAAGAGTATTGGATCGTGAAGGCTTGGTCAAGAGCAATCTAACACAGTCATTGATTGATTGTGTAAAGGAATTACAGCTAAAATATGCTGCTGAGAGATGCGGTTATTTGACCAACGATGAGTCAACAAATGCCCTCTGCTTCTGTATCGAGGCAATATTCATTCACGGTCTCAAGAATCCATTTATCAAATCCATGTCATCTGCCTTGAGCACTACTGGACGTGAAAATCAAATCCCACAGCCGTCCTTCTGGGAATTTGTGCTTATTTTTTGTCACCAAGAAGTTATCTTACAAATCAACTCACTTTGTCACATACATACAGATATTGGGAGATGTCGAGCTTGGCTGCGTGTAATTCTTAACGACGGTCTCCTGATTAGCTATATGCAGCTTATTCTCACAGACATGCGCATGCTCAAAGAGTATTACAAACCAAGTGCCTTTCTTAGGGACTTGGAACGATGTGATATTATGACGAGCTACTTATATGGAATAGAATCTTATGACTTTCAACTGGCTTGCAATTCCAGTCTTTTAAACTCTTGGAACAGTACACCTCTGAGTCTTGTTGGGCTCTGGACGCCCACAGATTCTGTTGCTCAAGGGATCGACGTCGCAGAAAACATGAATGCCAAAGATCTCCAGGCACTTCCAAATCTCCGCCTTCAGTCCAGTACACCACCAAACGCTACGCACTTCCCTTATAGTATCCCATTATTAGAAGAGGACGAGGCTCTCCGAGTGATTTTATCTTCAAGAGGTTCGATTGTCTCCTCAGGGAATAAGTCCAGTGCTTCATCAAGCAGAAAAAATTCTGAAGGAGAAGTGTCACAAATGTCACAGGTAGCGGGGCTGGTCTCGTCCAATTCTGTGATATTCAAGAGCTCAAATTTCACAAAAGTAAATCATGTCAAAGTGGAAGGAAATTTGGAGACTGAGACTATTGACTATGCCACACAAATGCCAAGTGTGTCTTCTTCACATTCTGTGATAAGTCCTGCGAGCAAGGAATCAGTCAAAATCACTCCTGATAGCGTAAATACACATGACACCGCCTCAGAAGATAGTAATATAATTGTCACAGTGGTAGAAAACACTGATTCTCAGTCACCAGTATCCAATTGTGTGCCGATTCCCACAGCACATCCCACGTCACAAGAAGAGAGTAGCTATGCTGCTTTGTTCCAAAGCTACAATCGGTCAGACAATGTTATTGGAACTCCAATTACAATCGGAAGTTTTTTTGACAGCATTTACTTTACTCCATTTGAGAAAACTCAACACGAAACCACAACATCCTCCGACCCGGCTCTGGGGTCTAGTCTTGAGGAGAACCACAGTGTAAGCCTCTTCCGCTTAATGACATAGCAATTTTATTCAAAGTTGTAACAAATTCGTACCTTCAATGAAAATATATTTGACATAGGAAATAGTAAATTTTATCTGGCTTAGAAATAAGTCATTAGAACAATGAGCGATTATGTTGAAGAAATTGAGTTGATTGAACTTTGTGCAATCCTTGAAGTCACTGAATCAATGGTCTGTGGCTGCACAAGGGTTGGACACATTCTAAATTATACATTAATTAATTAATTATTTTTTGTTCTAGACGACATCCCCAACGTCCCCGACTGAAAGTTTTGATTTTGAATGCGTCCCCCGTGACTCCATATCGTCTTCCTCTTCGGATCAAATTTTGGATTTGGTAATTATTGAAGCATATTCACTTTTGAATGTTAATTATGTTTACTCCCATAACAATTGTAGGCCCCGAAACTGTACAGCGCAATTCACAAGATCCCAAATGAGACTGGACTGGATGCTCAAAATTATAAATGCAAACAGTGTGGTCGACCAATTGGAATGATTTACGGAGCCGCAAGGTGACTATATTTTTATTTTTCATGTCAACGACTTCATGTAAAAGTTTTTTCGTAGGGTCTGTGGATTTTCCGGGAATTACTACTGTTCTGAGTGTCATCTGAACGATGAGTATGTAATTCCATCCAGAATTCTCATCAACTGGGATTTTAGTCGGTTTAACATTTGTAAACAAGCCAAAGACTTTCTTGGAGGAATTTGGGATAAGCCCATATTTGATTTGAATCAAATCAATCCTATGTTATATAAGGAAGTGGAAGAATGTGCAGAGTTAGACGTAAGAACCAATAGGATATTAAAAAGTTATTCTTATATTCAGTTGACATTTCAAAGTTACTTGTAGGTGTTACGGACTCAACTTCAATCTATGTCGATATACCTAATGACCTGCAAGGAGCCTGTTATGGACGAATTTAGTAAAGACGTTTGGGCAAGGGAGCATCTTTACCAGAAAATTCATCATTATTCTATTTCCGTGAGTTTTCATAAAACAAGTGAATGAAATTTACTATAAAAAACCACCTGTGTCATCAACATGTATTACTGATTATCTGATTCGTTTAGGATTTGCTCAACATCCCAAATCGCACACTTTCAGACACCTTGACTAAGATGGTTGTGTTTGGAAGGAATCACATCAAATCTTGTAGAGTTTGTAAGCAGAAGGGGTTTGTGTGCGAAATATGTCGTGATAATGAAGTGATTTTTCCTTTTGATCTTGACTCTATTTTCAAGGTTAGTCATTTGCAAGTTTGACTTTTTAAAGTATTATAACTTTGAAATGTTTCCAGTGTTCGGCATGTGGTGCTGTTTATCACAACAAATGTATGAACAACAATATCCAGTGCCCACGATGTCAACGATGGAGGATGAATTCATGCGACGAAGATTGTGAATTAGACGCGGAGGTTACTCATTGAGGACGGCTGTAACATGTATTTTCAAACCTGCATATACCAACCGGCTTGGCTGACACTAAAATTGAACAAATGAAGTAAGATTCCGGAATTACTATAAGAAACTTGTGTGGCTATGTCAAGTGTGACATTCGACCACTTGTTCTTCGAAATATGTTTAGGATTTCTATACATAGTACTTAGAGGTTAAATTAGTTATTTTAATATTATTCACTTTCGGTTAGAGTATAATCCAACAAAACAGATTGGATTATTGACTCAATTAATTCAATTGAACTTTCAAAGACTCTTTGCCGCGTCAAATTAACCTTGTATTGCAATGACAGTGGGAGCAAGGAAAAATAATCATGCAACTTGGGCTCACTCATAATTTAGACGTTATAGGATTACGAAATGTACTCATAAAACTGCACAAACCATTATTGTTATCGAAGTGTGCTAACTTAGTCTAATTTTTGTGAGGTATTCGTTCCCGGCTACGCAGATTTCTATCCGACCTGTAATTTGATTGGTTAGAAAATTCAAACGGAGGGAAAAACAACGGGAACGTCAGTTTACCAGGAGGCTTAGGATAATCATTTTATATGCCTAACCGAAATATCTTGCAAACAACAAAGTGCACATGTACCCACCGGCATTCACATTCCGGCTTAACTATGGAGCCATACTATAATTTTACTATCAGCCATGCCAAAATGAATCCCATTCTTGTTTCACTTTTTGCTTCTGCTTGGAGTAACAACCACTCAGTAGATAGGGTGATGTTCCAACCACACCCCTCACCCCTCAAAGCCACCGACCTAAGTATCGGTGATGCTAAATTACGGTATGCGGTATTGTCATACCCTGCAAACCTGTTATAGCCTATGAGCCTAAGCTTCTACACCGAGAGCGTACCTAGGTAAGCGATGTTGTCACATTTCACAAACTTAACATGTTCAAACTTTTCTTTACCTATGAATATTAAACGTTATCTGAAAATTTTTTAAATTTTAACCAAAATTCTTTCTCAGGTTGATCAATTGGGAAGAGGGAGATAATANCATTGTGACGATGGTAGAAACTCCTGCCCAGTTGACAAGACTACCACCAAGGTCAAATCCCTTGTTCCCGTTAGATGGTTCAGGGAAGAATGATACACGCCCATCTGGAGTGTAGCGTTGAGCAAGCGTCGTCTTCACTGCGATATTCAAAACTCTATCCAAATTTACCAAATCTTCTGGCATTTCCTTCTTGCCCAACAGAAACCACTCCTCCAGGTTCTTCACACACTTTTGTAAGTCACCTGAAGTGTGGATCTTGCTCACCAAAGTAATCCGACAATGATACACTGGTGACTCAATAGACCAAGTGCAAAGACAATTTTTCAGAAGATTCCTGGCTCTGGATTACAGAACTGCTAAATATCTAATACGAATGGAATTAGACCGAATTCACTTAATAAACACACTAGTAGTTCAAGCCATACAGTACAGAGGTAAAATTCTAAACATGGCAGAAGGAAGATACCCGAAAGCATGCTATCTAGCACTACAAAAAGAAGATATAAATCTGCCCAACATCAGATATAACTGAGTAACACAAATCCGTGCTCTTATGGAAGAAAGAAAATTAAAAAATATATGGGACACAAGAAGGACCACTCACAAAAAATATGCAACGAGAACTCATAAGTATACTTTACTCATGGTCACTTCAAGAAGACATTATAAGTGCCAATAAAAGATTATAATTACAGATTACTAATCTGTAATCTATAATCAACTGGGTTTGATTAGGGATTTGCGGGCTTGTAATCATAATCAAGTAATCAAAACCCTATGGTTCAGGGAAGAATGATACACGCCCACCTGGAGTGTAGCGTTGAGCAACTGTCGTCTTCACTGCGATATTCCAAACTCTATCCAGATTTACCAAATCATCTGGCATGTCCTTTTTGCCCAACAGAAACCACTCCTCCAGGTTCTTCACACACTTTTGTAAGTCACCTGAAGTGTGGATCTGACTCACCAAAGTAATCCGACAATGATACACTGCGGAACTACCAGCTACGAAAAACAATTGACCAAAGAAAGAATACAAATACTAGCATTTCTCTAAACTCATCACAGGTAAAATTTTTTAAGACTTTGATATAAATTGAATGGGCTGGATAAGTCTCATAACGTTACTCACTTTCTTCATCACCTTCGCTAAGGGAAATGTATCCTTCGTCGACTGACTTCTGACACAACGGATATGTAGTATAGATTTCTTTCATATATTCAGTGCCAAAGTGTATTGGTCAGCTTAAAGAGATTACTGAGAGAGCTTAGCTGNAATTTTTAAGACTTTGATATAAATTGAATGGGCTGGATAAGTCTCATAACGTTACTCACTTTCTTCATCACCTTCGCTAAGGGAAATGTATCCTTCGTCGACTGACTTCTGACACAACGGATATGTAGTATAGATTTCTTTCATATATTCAGTGCCAAAGTGTATTGGTCAGCTTAAAGAGATTACTGAGAGAGCTTAGCTGCTATCTTAACCTATCTTAACCTATCTTAGCCTATGAACATAAGAATTCTACTAGAATTCTAAGGATTTTTCCATTTCCGGGCGGCACCCACCCCTAAAGATCGCAGGCATTGGGAATCCTACGTTCATAGGTTAAGAAAAGTTTATACATATTTGAACAGAATAAGTTTGTGAAATGNTATAGATTTCTTTCATATATTCAGTGCCAAAGTGTATTGGTCAGCTTAAAGAGATTACTGAGAGAGCTTAGCTGTTATCTTAACCTATCTTAACCTATCTTAGCCTATGAACATCAGAATTCTACTAGAATTCTAAGGATTTTTCCATTTCCGGGCGGCACCCATCCCTAAAGATCGGAGGCATTGGGAATCCTACGTTCATAGGTTAAGAAAAGTTTATACATATTTGAACAGAATAAGTTTGTGAAATGNCAGGCATTGGGAATCCTACGTTCATAGGTTAAGAAAAGTTTATACATATTTGAACAGAATAAGTTTGTGAAATGTGACAACGTCGCTTATGTCCCCGCACGGTGTAGAAACTAAGTATCATAGGTTATGACAGGTTTGCCCGATATGACAACACTGCAGACTTTGGTCGGGGATAGATGAGAAAGCTTAGGTTTTTAGGTTCTTACGTCTATCGGCGGTACATATAATTCAGAACAGGTTTGATTACAGAAAAAATGTAATCAGATTACTGATTACATGATTAGTCAAAAATGAGTAATCGGTTACTAATCATGATTATGATTACATTTTGGAGTAATCATAATCATAGATTAGTAATCTGTAATCATAATCGAATTCAGATATGATTACAATTTTTGGTTACTTTGGAATTCAAAAGTTGAGAAAAAAAAATTCTTGTTAGTTTTAAAAACTAATACTGCAATTTCAAATTATAAAACAAAGTGCTAAAGTTGTTACAATCCGTTGTTATACTTAACTACATTATGCAACTTATTGCACAAGAATTGAATTGATAAATCTTTTGGGTTGACGCGATAGTGGCCATTATTTATGAGTGTCTGTATTTCATGATCCTTGATCATCTTTCCTAAGATACTTCCATCAGAACATGGTTACATTTTGGATTATCATGTTAATACTAATGTACAACCCCCACCAAGTTAATGCGGGCCTTTTTTCTCCGTATTTCACCAAAAACGGATTGGGTCAGGCGGTACACAATTAGCAAATAATATAAGTGAAGTTAATTTTATGAACATAAAATGTTTTGATTGGACATAGGCTAATGCAAAACAATAGAGCAAAGCTGATGCAGAGAGGATTCGGCAGATTCTCTGAGTGAGTTGGAGTAGATTCCAGGGGTTATACTTCATTCTTCGACTTGTCTTTTTCTCTCAATTCACCAACTAATCAGCATTACAGATTGGCGTGTCGTCAAATTTTTTTAATATCTGGTTTAATTAGACAGGCTAGTGCAAAGCGATTGAGCAAAGCAAAAGAGGCAGAGAGAGGGGTCGGCAGATTCTTTGTTGAGCGAAGTGGAGTAGATGCGAAGGTATCATACCATTGTTCGGCTTTGAATTTTTTCTGCTGCTGTAAATTGATTTTGCTAAAGTATGTTCTTTCGAGCATACGCTAACTTCATTCTCTTCAACTTATGATTTTCGCGCTATTTATTTGCCTCAATTTTGTTGTTTGGTGAAACCGATATTTGAAAGCCCGGATTAATTTGGCGGGGCCTATATAAAGCTAATGTACTGGTGCTAATGACAAAGTTATATCTAGAAACTACTATTTTGAAAGAAACTTTGGTTCCGCTAAAACTACTCACTCATGTTCACCAAAATTTTTATTAAATCTTGCGCAAGAAGTTTCAAGACGTGATTGGACCACAAAAGATGTAGTTACCCAAATGTTTCATTTTCCAGCGACTGTCGCCTATAATAACTTTGGCCTAACCTTATTTCCAACTACCGAAACAACTTGAAAATACTTGTCATCAAATATTTTATACAATATTCCAAATTATACACTAACACTTTCAGCTGGTGCAGCAAACGAAACAATTTGTATTTCAAGTGTGGGATCAATAATTTAAAAAAAAAGGTTCTATTTAAAAAGTATCACGGTACTCCACTGCTCTAAAAACAAAAGTCAAGAGAAGTACAAATCAAGGATAGGAAAATTTTGCGTGCGTATAAAATGATTTGGAATGTTTTGTTTCAGTAAGAATGAAAAGTTAAAGAAATTCCTATATAACATGATTGTTTTCGGTTGTTCATCGACGAAGAATACATTTCTCTTAGCGAAGGTGATGAAGAAAGTGAGTAACGTTATGAGACTTATCCAGCCCATTCAATTTATATCAAAGTCTNTCTTAGCGAAGGTGATGAAGAAAGTGAGTAACGTTATGAGACTTATCCAGCCCATTCAATTTATATCAAAGTCTTAAAAAATTTTACCTGTGATGAGTTTAGAGAAATGCTAGTATTTGTATTCTTTCTTTGGTCAATTGTTTTTCGTAGCTGGTAGTTCCGCAGTGTATCATTGTCGGATTACTTTGGTGAGTCAGATCCACACTTCAGGTGACTTACAAAAGTGTGTGAAGAACCTGGAGGAGTGGTTTCTGTTGGGCAAAAAGGACATGCCAGATGATTTGGTAAATCTGGATAGAGTTTGGAATATCGCAGTGAAGACGACAGTTGCTCAACGCTACACTCCAGGTGGGCGTGTATCATTCTTCCCTGAACCATAGGGTTTTGATTACTTGATTATGATTACAAGCCCGCAAATCCCTAATCAAACCCAGTTGATTATAGATTACAGATTAGTAATCTGTAATTATAATCTTTTATTGGCACTTATAATGTCTTCTTGAAGTGACCATGAGTAAAGTATACTTATGAGTTCTCGTTGCATATTTTTTGTGAGTGGTCCTTCTTGTGTCCCATATATTTTTTAATTTTCTTTCTTCCATAAGAGCACGGATTTGTGTTACTCAGTTATATCTGATGTTGGGCAGATTTATATCTTCTTTTTGTAGTGCTAGATAGCATGCTTTCGGGTATCTTCCTTCTGCCATGTTTAGAATTTTACCTCTGTACTGTATGGCTTGAACTACTAGTGTGTTTATTAAGTGAATTCGGTCTAATTCCATTCGTATTAGATATTTAGCAGTTCTGTAATCCAGAGCCAGGAATCTTCTGAAAAATTGTCTTTGCACTTGGTCTATTGAGTCACCAGTGTATCATTGTCGGATTACTTTGGTGAGCAAGATCCACACTTCAGGTGACTTACAAAAGTGTGTGAAGAACCTGGAGGAGTGGTTTCTGTTGGGCAAGAAGGAAATGCCAGAAGATTTGGTAAATTTGGATAGAGTTTTGAATATCGCAGTGAAGACGACGCTTGCTCAACGCTACACTCCAGATGGGCGTGTATCATTCTTCCCTGAACCATCTAACGGGAACAAGGGATTTGACCTTGGTGGTAGTCTTGTCAACTGGGCAGGAGTTTCTACCATCGTCACAATGGGTTGGAAACCATACCTCAATATTNTTGGTGGTAGTCTTGTCAACTGGGCAGGAGTTTCTACCATCGTCACAATGGGTTGGAAACCATACCTCAATATTGACACAGCAAATACAGCCTTCATTAAGAAACAGTGTGTTTACACCGCTTTAAAGGAAGTACTAAATGCTGATCACTTGTTTTTATGTAATACATATAAGTTATTTGAAAAAATTTTGTAAAAATTCTTTTTCTTACATTTATCCCAAATGAGTGATTGTATNAATACATATAAGTTATTTGAAAAAATTTTGTAAAAATTCTTTTTCTTACATTTATCCCAAATGAGTGATTGTATTTTGAAGCACATTTAAAGTTTTTTATTAATAAATTTCTTCTTGGCACAACCAAATTTTGACCCAGCGGATGGTTCCAGTTTTACTAACTGGGCGATACAGAAGGCATTAGAAATTTTGAAGNAACCAAATTTTGACCCAGCGGATGGTTCCAGTTTTACTAACTGGGCGATACAGAAGGCATTAGAAATTTTGAAGGGATGCCAGATATCTTACAAGATAGATTAAAAAAGGTTTCAAACGGGAAGAGTTACAGAGATTCTGACACTTCCNGGATGCCAGATATCTTACAAGATAGATTAAAAAAGGTTTCAAACGGGAAGAGTTACAGAGATTCTGACACTTCCTGCCCGAATGCACAAATTTGTATCAGAGACAGGAGAAACAAATGTTGAAGCATATTTTAGATATGCTCACAACATAACACTCAAATCTCCAAATAGCATATGCCTCAAACTAGGAGGAAAATCAATTGTTCCGGCGGAAGTATGAAAAAAAATTTTCCTGATTCGATTAGTTTTTGTTCAACTTCTAAGATCTTGGTGTCGTGGTGCCTTCTAGGTCTGTAAGATTAGAAAAGGACAACCAATGAATGGAAAACTCACTGAAGTACAAACTACAGAAATGATCACAGTAACTGGAGTTCCTCCAGAAAATCGAATCGGTCAGTCAGACAAACTGGTGAATGCCTATGGTTGTATAATCTGTTTAACAAAAAGAGCTTCAGGAGAGTTGCGGGATGCAGGATAAGTTAGGAAGGAACTGAGACAAAATTGGTTCTGACCGCCAACTTGAGAAGAAATCATTCGCTTTGTCTAAACATGTGATGGCTTTGTACTCTGATAAAATAGTTTAGTTCTTTTCGCAAATTATTAAAAAGAGGTGCTATAGCAACAACGCCTGAATTATTGTGAAATGGCAACATGGTGGTTAGAGTGACCGGGAACGTTATGGAATGTTATGAAACTTTGAACATATTATCTCCCTCTTCCCAATTGATCAACCTGAGAAAGAATTTTGGTTAAAATTTAAAAAATTTTCAGATAACNATATTATCTCCCTCTTCCCAATTGATCAACCTGAGAAAGAATTTTGGTTAAAATTTAAAAAATTTTCAGATAACTAAAAAAAAATTAGATTCGTTTTGGGTTTGTGGTTAATATTTCCTTGATTATTAGGTTTAAACTTGAAAGCTCAGTTAAATGTATATAATTATGAAAACTTCATTAGAATTCTTCCGAATTGGTATACTCCAAATAAACCGGTCAACTTTGAATAGCACTAATTTTCATACACATAGAACCCGACGCTTGTGACATATAAACCAATCTAATAACAAACTAATAACAACCAATTCAACAATTTGTCAAGTCAGTGTAAACTTAAAAATGTGTGTCACAGCCTAAAACCTTTCGTGTTCGTTTTGTACGAGAGACTACATAATAAAATTTTTTACACTAAAAATATTCACTATAAAATCACTATAAACATGAAAAATGAATTATCTATCCAACCGCACCTCGAGGATTGGCTAAATGGCTATAGTGAGGCAAAGGCTGTCAATGCTCGTTTGAAACCAAAATGTGAGAATATTTTGCTCATTTTGAACTTAAAAACACCTTATCTCTTTATATAGATAAAACAGCATTGACTCGAGCTGTTTTATTCATACCGGCTGTATGTTTGGTTTTAAGCCGGGGTGTGGATGCCGAATTCTAGTGGGATGTGGAGTATAGTTTTTTTTTTAATTTAGTAAGAAAGACGTCACTTGTCAGCAGTGCTGACANGTGAGAATATTTTGCTCATTTTGAACTTAAAAACACCTTATCTCTTTATATAGATAAAACAGCATTGACTCGAGGTGTTTTATTCATACCGGCTGTATGTTTGGTTTTAAGCCGGGGTGTGGATGCCGACTTCTAGTGGGATGTGGAGTATAGTTTTTTTTTTAATTTAGTAAGAAAGACGTCACTTGTCAGCAGTGCTGACACGCTAAAAGTAGCAGCCCGGTGCTGGATCTAGCGACCACTAGATCTAGCAGCGGACTGCCAGATGCTACAGCTCAGCCTCTAGACGTAGAGGCTGCGCTGCTAAATCTAGCAGCACTAAACTCATTTTCAAAAGCACGACCATATATCTTGACGAGTTTAGCTACTATTTTTAATCGATAGTAAATCAAATTTAGCAACTTTATACCACGCCGAAAAAAAATTCATCGTGGTAGGGCTGAGTTATTCAATAAAATACGTCTATAAATTGCACGGTTGAACATTTCTGCTTAATTTTTTTTTTGAATTAACCTTAAAGAAATTATTTTCTATGCATTTCAATTGCGACAAAAATACATTTTTTTTTCGAATAACAAAATAAGCGAATTACGTTATTATTTACGTTATTATTATTATAAATTGGTAGTGAAAAAATTGTGATCAAGGTTAATTGACAAGATGAAAGAGGTCTGAAAAAATCATGCCATAACTCTTGTTAAAAGTATTATTTAATTTGTTCTTGAATGCAGTCTACGCATGATAATGAGTTCTAGCTTTTCTCTCGGAAATGCAGTGTAACGCCTGTTAATTGTTTTGGTTTCATTGTCCATTGTTCAGGGATAGTGCATTACTATTAGTAAAATTTTCTTCCAATAATTCTTTCTCAAAGCAAAATTATTTAAATTGTTAGTAAATTACGGAAGAATACTGCACTTTTTCTGAACAACGGAAAGAAAGCTAAAAAATTTACGGAAGTTACTTGCAGTATCATTTTTAATAAAAAATCTAGCAACTAGAGATTTTCAAAAGTTCTCTCACTGCTCTGATATTAGGTTATTAAGTATGGTACTCATAGTCGTAGTCGTAAATTTAATTATTTATTTATTTCTGTTATCCCAAATTTTAATAATTATAAATTATATATCAACATTTTCTTTTTAGAAATAAAAAAATTGTTTACAACTTTTTCTTTCACCGTAGAACTATTTCCTCATTTGTTTTACGGTTAATTGATTATTATTTTTTTTTAATTCTTTTATTAAGAATTTTTATAGCAAAATTCAAAAATATACTTACGAAAGGTAGGCACTGCAAGCCCCTAGAAGTAGGAACAAAGCACCTAGGGCTTATTTGTATAGAATAGCCTCCCTTTCTGGAATTCGTGATAAGTGAAAAGTGATACTTTAATAACTGGAAATTTAGCGTAGATTGCGGATCTGACATCCATTGTTGGCGGTCAAATCAAGTTTTGCAAAAATTTTGCAAATTTGTGCCAAAAAAAAATGACTTACCCAAAAGTAGTGGACCGGATTTCAATACTTATACATTAGTCGATCAGAAGCTTAACGCAGATTGCAAATTTAACATTCATCGTTCCCTGTCAAGTGGAATTCTTGAGAAAAAAAAAATTTTTTTTTCAATTTTNGATTGCAAATTTAACATTCATCGTTCCCTGTCAAGTGGAATTCTTGAGAAAAAAAAAATTTTTTTTTCAATTTTTATTATTTATATTATTGAAATATTTATGCGCAATGAGATGTAGAGGATATGATTTCTTAAAACTTTCATANGATTGCAAATTTAACATTCATCGTTCCCTGTCAAGTGGAATTCTTGAGAAAAAAAAAATTTTTTTTTCAATTTTATTATTTATATTATTGAAATATTTATGCGCAATGAGATGTAGAGGATATGATTTCTTAAAACTTTCATATGGTCATCTTTTAGATTTTTTAGTTTTTTTTTGTTTTCTTTCGAGGTTTTCTTTTAGATTTTACGTTTAGGTTGTTAGGTTTTCTTTAGGTTTAGGTTNTTTTTTTTGTTTTCTTTCGAGGTTTTCTTTTAGATTTTACGTTTAGGTTGTTAGGTTTTCTTTAGGTTTAGGTTGTTAAGTTTTCTTTAGGTTTAGATTGGTAGGGTTTCTTTAGAATTAGGGTGTTAGGTTCTTTTTAGGTTTAAGTTGTTAGGGCTTTCTATAGGTTTAATTTCTTAGGTTTCCTTTAGGTTTAGATTAAATTTTTTTTTTAATTTTTTAGGTTATCTTTAGGTTTGCTTTTAGGTTGTTTGGTCACTAGTTTCTGTTTATGTTAGTTAGTACATCGAGCAGCAGAGACGCTACTTCTAGTGCATCAGCCCTTACTGCCTGTTTTTTTTAAATGTTAATTTAGATTTCATGATCTTGGTGATTAGTGGTTGATTAGACTTCAGCGGCTGACTTTTACTTTTCCGGCACATATTCCTCTACAACACTAACTAAACTAACACTAACTAACTAACTAAATAACCAGTGTTAGTGTTAGTTAGTTACTATTACTGCTGGTTAGTTAGGGTGTTACTGTTGGTTAGTTAGGTTGTTAGTTAGTGATAGTGTTAGTTAGGTTGTTAGTGTTAAGTGTTAGTGTTATCCAAGAATATGTGCCGGAAAAGTAAAAGTCAGCCGACTTCAGCTAAGGTAAGAATAAAACTAGGTTAGAAGTTATACATATAAATGAGCAACACATGTGGAATGTGAAAATACAAGAAACTTGCTGATTAAGAAGGTAATCAATTGTATAATATTGCTTCAATATAGGAAATAACTGTTTGACTTTACTCTCGCTTCAGCGGACTGAAACAATTAGAATGGAAAATCGAAAGGATTCTAATAAGAGGACCAACAAATTCCTACATGTTCAGGGTAAAGTAGATACAAGATCTTCTCCGAAAGTCGCTTCTCCCAAGGTAACAAGAAATCGTACCCCTGTGATTACTGCAACAAATGTCCGGCAGTCAGGAAGGCCCTCCCATATAGTCGATGAGCATTCAAGGAAGGATGGATCCAACCAAAACAAAGCGGAAGTACAAAGTTTGAAAACACTTCAGGATGTGCGAGACTCTGAAATAAAACGGTTAAATTCTCAACTCGAAGCCATCAATGAACAATTACAGAATGCGAAAAAAGAAAATGAAGTCATGCATCAAAAATATTCCAGGGTTAGTATACTTTATTGAGGAGTTGATCACAGACTTATTAGCAAGAACGACCAAATTATGCGATTTTTTACGCCAAATTATGTGCCAAGAATTTGGAATTATATAAATATTTCAGTTTATGCGCTGAAATACGGCTCGCAAAACTAGTTTATAGCCATATAACTTTTGAATGATTGAAGTTAGCACTGATTCAGTGTCGATAAATTCCAAAAAATTTTCTCTATCTTTATTCAAGGTGCCAAAAATCCAAAAATTTAATTTTATGTTTATTTCGCTATAACAACATTTTGGCCTTATCGGTGACCATTTTTGTTAAGTCAATGCGGATAATTTCTTAAAAATCATCCTCTACAGAAACTCAGAGGTAGCCTGAGTACATTTGAGGCGAGACTGGAATCCACTAATATCGAACACGAGTCTACGATAGATGGTTTACAAGAAAAGTTAAAACGTGAAGTAACAGAATTACAAAGGATTCTTGAGACACGAGAAATCCAATATCATAAGGATATCTCCAAGATGTCTGGAGAGCTGTCTGTTCTTCGTGGACGGCTCGACGAATCTAGAAGTGACCGGGAAGCTTTATTAGAAGATATGAAAGAAATGTCTGAAAGCTACAGGTCCACAATACATGAACTGGAAGAGTCATTGAAGATGGTGGTAGGGAAGTATCATTCACTCCAAATGGAAGTCAACAGGAACAGCAATTCTTCGGAGATTGAAAAAGTTCAATTACAAGTAAAAGCTTTACTCACTGGAAATCAAAAGTTCCAAGATAAAAGTTATGAATTGAGTCACTTAGTCAACAAACGGGATGACACAATTCGAGAGTTGGAGAGTCAGGTAAGCTTGTTTTGTTTTTCCTGAATTTCTGTTCTGTAAAATTACTGTTGAGCTTAGTTTAAAATTACCTTTATAATTTTTTTTAATTAGTTAGAGTTGCTCAACAAACGTCAAATTGAAGGAGCCAATGACAAAAACAAGCTACTTGTGGAGTCCCCGTCTCCCCCTGATAACCCTGATTTCGCTAAAATAGAGCAAGAACTAGAGAGCCAGAAGGAAAAGTCGAAAGCAATGGAAAATATTTGCTCTCAAAGAGAAAAGAAAATTGAACAACTGCAGTTGGATTTGATGGCGTCGGACAAAGTGCAGAAAGAATTGGAACAAAAAATCTCATCTCTCGAAGCGTATAGTGCTGATATCTCTAAAAAACTCGATGGCATTCTGAAGGAAAACGAAATGATGCTGGGAAAAGTAAAGACTGTGGAGTCATCGTTGGAAGGGCAGAGAAAACTCAGAATTGAAGCAACTCTCTCTTCCCAAAGGAAGATCAAGGAGCACCAAACGAAACTAAAGGAAAAAGAACTGGAGCTTGCACAGGCGAGGAAAGGTATTGTTACAATTTACTACCAGACGTGGTTTATTTTTTTTAATTAATTTCTTAACGTGTCAGTAACATCATTTTACAGAAAAATGGTAATATGAAAAGACACGCTCACGTGCGTGAGTATATGATTAAAAATTAGTTTCATTATTGCTTCATGTAGAATCTTTTTTTTTCAGTTGTGGGAGACTTTGAACACGAGAGGGGTAAAACTCAGGCACTGGAAAAGGTGATTCTCGAAAAAGACGAGAAACAAAAGAAGCTCGAGAAGAAACTTGATAAAAACGAAAGAAAGTTGTCTCACCAAGATGCGGTGGGTTAGCAAAAACTACATAGATTACGTTCGATTAACGTACATTATCACACATCCTTTTCATTTTTCAGAACATTTCGATGCTAAAAGACGCTTGCACTCTTCTTGATAATCAGTTGGTTGATTTTGAAGTCGCCTACAAGTTGAAATGCTCAGAGGTTGAAATTTTAGCAACTGCTAAGTAAGATGATTAAAATTTTATGAGGCAAACTGAATTAATACGGATAAGATCGCCTAATTAAAAATTTAAATCAGATTTGCTGTTGAGAATGAACTCACTTCTTTTCGGCAAGAATTGGAGAAATTGCGATTAGATTTTATCAAAACAAAGGCCATGAAAGTCATTGTGGAACACCAACTGGAAGATACAGAATCTCATTTGAAGTTTTCTGAGAGCAACAAAAGTTCTCTAGTACAGGGATACGAAGAGGAGATGCAAAATCTACAAAAGCAAAACAAGGAGCTTGCTCAAACGCTGAATGAAGTTTCACGTTCGCTCAAAGATTCGGAAAAATCTAGTGCGGCATCGTTGAAGCTGAACGATAGCTTACGGGATGCGAATAAGCAACTTCAAATTGAATCTTCAAATCGGCTCACCGAGGTCGGTTGTTATAACTTTTATTGAAGGATAACGAAACTCTTGTACAAGTTCTTTCGCCTCTGTCTTATCTTTCATAGATAATCGTATTGAAAAGCGAAGTTAAGAAGATTACAGAAGCCAATGAGAAACTCACTAATGAGTATAAAGTACAAACTGTGGCGTAAGTGGATGTTAACTCAATATATTGGAATATGAATGGTGACATCGGTTAACCCTCTAGCTAATTTCTTGGTGAATGCCTATACACGCGTTTTACATTTTTTTAGCGCTCAGAATTTTAAATTTACCCTAATGACCCGCCCATCATTCTGTCCCATTTTTTCCAATTTGAACATATCTTTAGGTCTCGAGTTTGATAAATCCGTGTATTTTTATACACATTGGGATTACTGCTGAATCAAATAATCACATAGAAAACAAGTATGAGATGTATATACACTGCAGTGTATATCCATACACACCACAAAGTTTTTCCTCCGTGTTGCCAGTATTTTACATAGCGAAGGAGAGAATGAATAGCTATTGAACTGGCAACACTGTGGGAGATTCTGTAAAAAAAATGGGGTTCAATGACTTAGGTGTTCATAGACATACACAATCACTTGTGGGTGTGATAGCGATACACAACTGCTAAATTTGAATGCTTAATATGTATTAGCTAGAGGGTTTTAACCGATATGAATTGTCTATTTTGAAACTTTCAGTTTAGACAATACAAGGAAAGAGTATAAGGTAATAGAACAACATGCAATCGCCAAGGATCAGAATTTGAATGAAAAAATAGATCAGAATTTGGATTTGATAAATCATCTTTATCAAGAGATCGAAATTCTCTCTCGAACAAAGAAAGGAAAGACCCTGGCTGAAAGACTCTTTGGTTGGGACAGTGCAAAGACAACACCTACAAAGGTTTGGGTTTTTTTTATTTTTTATTTTTTATTAATTTACATAAGCTTTCGATACTAGATACCAATTAATGTATTCAATAAGTTTCCTTAAAATTCTTAGATGGTTTGTTCCAATACACCTACAGCACGTCGCCCGTTGGCCAACACCAACAACGAACCGATTGATTCTCTCGGCGGGAGTAATTACTATAAGTGCCACACAGTGGACATGTCATTTCTTGACATAAGGAAAGAGGAGTGTGCCCTCCAGAAACGGACATCTCTCATTGAGCAACTGTTTGTTGGCGAAGGGAAAAATAAAATGTATATAAATCTAGTGAAGAAAATCTCTCATAATCATTTTCTTCTCGCATGTGAAGAAGGACTCTTTGCTCTAAGCTGTTGGGACAAGGAAAATTCTAATGAACTAGTGAAGATTGTTGGAGTTGGAGCTTTACACTTGATGGAATTTATTCCTAGCATAAATTACGCAATTGCTGTTGAAGGTAAAAATAAATATTTTCGGAAAGCATTTGTCCATCGTCCATATTAATATTCAGTGTACATATTTCTACAGGGAAATCTCGAAGATTGGTGATGATACACCTTGGACTTATGCGTTGTGCTGCCGAAGCACCACCTTCAGCGTGTCCCAAAGTCACTACACGTCGGTTGGGGCATACAGAAAATGTTTTTCTTCTACAAGTTCAAATATCACCTGGAATTACATTAGTGGTCACAAATCAGATGAGTCTAACTGTATTTGTCTGGGAAGGCGATAGTTTCATTCCACGCCACACAGTTTGCACGCCAAAAATTGTTACATGTGTTCTACTTACTCAAACGTCCGTTTTGTATGGAACTGACAAGATCATGGAATTGGATCTAAGGAATTATTCCAATGATAGTAAGTAACATAACCAATTTTCCTCATAATTTTTTCGGTTTTTAATTTTGCAATTTACCATAGATTTTCTAGACGAGTCTGACCAGAGCCTAGTACATATTCCTACAAGTTTGGAATATTCATGCAGCTTTCCAATTTCGATTCTTGATGTTTCCCTTGTGTCAAGTTGTGGGAGCAAAGAGTACTTAATATGTCTAAGTGACATAGGTGTCTTTATTGATTCATTTGGGAAAAGAACCAGGGAATTGGATATAGTTTGGAGCAAGTTGCCACTAGCAGTTGGTAAGATTTTTAACTTTTATTTACGTTTAATCTTCCATATTTAATAACTGCTTAAATTATACTAAAGCATAGTTTCCAATTATGTTTTTAGTCTTCAACAACTCGACACTCTACATATTTCATTTCGACAGCTTGGAGATCCAAACTTTATCACCTCTAAGCTATGTTCAGAAGCAAAATGTCGAAAATAAACTAAACTCAACGGAAGTGCCCAGTTCAGTTTTCCTGCCTTTCAGCAACCCACGTTTCCTAGGAATTTATGAACAATGCCAGTCATCTTCTGTTTTCCTTGGTTTAGGTGGCCCTTCTAAAACTGAGGTACGTAATAATAAGTTATACTGCCGAATATCTCTTATTAACCACTGAAATTCTTTCTCAAAAATGGCAAAAAAACTTTTTTTTTAAATCATAAAATATTTCGTAAGACTTTTTCTAAACCCTGAAAATCTCTAAACCAAAATCTTTTATTCAACCGCCATGAAATTTTTTATTCGGACGATTAATAACACCTGTGACATGCATCTTCTAAATTCGTTAGCAAAATTTGAGAAAAAAATTTGAGTAATTGTAATGAGGAATTAATTTGCTAAAAACTAATCATTAAATTGTAACAAATATGGTATTCTCTAGGTGATGATAGTTAGCAAGAGTAATGAAAAATTGATAAGCAATACTCAACCTACCAAATCAAGCAACGAAATTCTTTAACGAGGAACTTCTTGAAACCAAGTACAAAATCTCCTCAGTTTCATTTAACTTATTAATATTCGGCTACCTACAATACTACTTTTTTTTTAAACTTTTGAATTACATCCTTTATTTGATACGTTATAAAGAAAATATTAACTTCATTATTGAGTACTTTGTTAACGACAACTTTCACACTTTTTAACTGGTTTTATACTATTTTACTAAAAAGAATCACGTCTCTTTGAGAATAAAAAAAATGACCTTAATATGTATGAATGATATGTAAAGATAAGTTACTGGAGATACCTGAGTTATATTGTAACAATATTTAAATGGGTATTGTATAGACTCCGTTGTTATCGTTATTGGCTCTCGGTTGCTCCGTTCTCGTTAAATTCTCTTCAAATTCTGAGCTTTCCCTCTCCAGCATATCTGCATCTGGAAACTATGAAATGATACATTATAAAATGGAGTCACTATTACGAAAAAAAATTCAATGACTACCTCGTCGTCTTCTTCGATACAACACTTGCCACAGCAGCAACAACAACAACAACAGCACCAGCACAGAGTGAAAAGAGCAGAACAGACAAGGATTCCTTGGCACCACCATGAAGAGAGGATAGCATAAGTCTCTACGTTTTCTTCTCCAACAGTTTCCAGAAGGTGGAGACCGAAGGTACCATACTTGTCGTAAATTTTTCTCTTCTTAGGGTCGATGAGGATCTTATGGGCTCGATTAATTACCTTGAACTGAAGCCAGAAGAATTACAACTCTGTTTAACTTGACAAGATGACAACATTGGACTCTCACTTCTGTTTCCTTCTCAGTTGTTAAAATGCGTCGGATTTTAAATATGCATAAAAGAATGAACTATTCATTTTAGATTGTTTTACCATAAACTCCAGTGCGGAATTTCTACTAATGGAAAACAAAAGTGATGGGACCAAACTCCATATTTCCTCACCTTCTCACCTGCTTCTGTCGAAGGGTTTTTGTCCGGATGGAATTGGAGTGCTAGTCTCCTATACTGTCGTTTTATGTCCGCTTCCGTAGCTTCCTTCGGTAGCTCAAGAATCTCGTAGAGTGCATTTCCGTCCCTCCTATGCAGGAAGAAACCAAAAGAATTAAATCTTAGAAATTAAAAGAAAAATTCTGAATTAATTCTAATTTACTCACGACAGCTTCCTTCCATTTCCTCCAAATAAATCCATATCAGTTTCCTGATGTAACGAGGTAATAATTTGTAGAGAACCAGGTTAGCCACTACGACCTAAGCACAATCCTACTCANATTTACTCACGACAGCTTCCTTCCATTTCCTCCAAATAAATCCATATCCGTTTCCTGATGTAACGAGGTAATAATTTGTAGAGAACCAGGTTAGCCACTACGACCTAAGCACAATCCTACTCAATATTTTTCCTAATCACTAATCATAAGCGATTTAGTCCTGTTAGTCTTCCCTTATCTTATCACCATGATAAAAGAGGAATAGTTTTTATCACTAAATCATCAGAAGATAAAATCCAGCTGACAATTTACAGTCTCAAGGGTCAATTTAATAGAAATATTTGAAAAAAGTCATATATTAACTAATCAGGCACGGACAGCCGATTCAAACATGAGAGGTCGTCCTTTTGGCTCTTTCTGATTTAGTGTTTTCTCGAGTATCCTCATGCTCCCACTCCCTATTACCGTCGGGAGACCAAGAATGATTGATTCCGAGACACCAGTTATCCTATCTTTCTGTCCATGGTATGCGGCTTCAAAGAGGTGGTCAGCCGTCTTCTCAAAGGAAGCCAACATCAGAACAGACTCTTTCATCTTAGCTAAACCATGTCGAGTGATTCCAAGAACTTCTCCTCGACATGTCATGAGATCTGCGAGAAGCATGAGATGACGCTTGTCAACGCTCATTCCGTGGGATTCCATTGTATACTGAATTTCACGAATTATACTTGTTCTGTAGAAAAGCAATTAAAAAAAATTGTAGGAAAACATTGTAATTATTTACCAAAGAGATTTAAGATGTAATTATGTTTTTCATAACTGTCAGAAACATACCTGGCTGCTTCAATACCAAGAACAGCATCAATCTGACAAATATTATTGGTAGTTGTTGTTTTGGGACAAACTCCATCTGCGGTTATAACACCACGAAAATTCGCTCCGTCCACTAATAGTTTGAGAGTCCCATTTGCTTCTGATGAGATAAGGGCACGATTGATGCCTGGAACTCCCTATAAAATCAAAACAGTTATTATATTACCAATTCTTTCGTACCATGCTTAACTGTTAAGTGCTGTTGCTTTAAAATTCAAGTGTCCTATTCAAATAATTCTATACTGATTATGATCACAGTATGAGTCAAAATTATATCATGTAGTTTAACCACTGGTTTTAATACTATTGCTACAATAGTGACTGAACAGAATGCTAAAATATTAAGTCACCTCACCTTGACTGGAACTTTCAACACGGCGGACTGAAGTGCAATGAGTGCAAAGTATGGATTTTTTGTCTTCTTTGTTATTATTGGGTAGACGTGTATACAAGCTTCAAATACTTGAACGAGGTCCTGCCTCTTCATCTTCAGCGTCTTCAAAATGCTTTCTCCTACTGAGTAAATGGATATATGGAGTTTGGATAGCTCTTCCATGTCAAGGTATACGATGATAAAATAGTCATCTGGCAGAATTACTTCTTCAATAAATTTTGTCACGTCTTTGAGAATAGCCTTCTGCAAATAACTCTTGAGGGTTATGGCCTTGGCTGGTTCCTTTGTCGCAAGCTGAGAAGATATAATGGGTGTAGAAATGGATTTGGCAGCGTTTATAATCTCTTTTATACGTGGAACACCCAGTGTAATGTTCATTGAGGCAACTCCAGCAAAGTGGAATGTTTTCAGCGTCATTTGAGTTCCGGGTTCTCCAATACTCTGAGCTGCTAAGGCACCAACTGCTGTCCCAGGTTCCATTCGTGCCCGATAAAACTTCTCCCAGGCCTTTTTTATAAAAGAAATGAGTTGTTGTGAACGGAAGGGTGTGGCCCTGACGTATTTCCTCAAGTCATCTTCAAACTCAATGCTAACGACTTGGTCCAGTCGTATTTTGGACTGAGCACTCACAGTTTCTAGATGAATCTCTCGCTGGCTATCGGACAGTATGGGGTCTGCTCGGCTTGGAAACTCTGCTTGGACATTGAGATAGAGTCCAACAAAATCCACAGGTTTGTCCTTTCCTTCCATGTACATTGGATCAAGTCCATCCTCCCCATAGCAGAGCTGGATGACATGTCCTTCTGCATTTCTCACAGTCATGTCATAACTGCATATGAGGTCTTCAAGGGCCTTCACTAGCCGCCGCTGCATGTACCCTGTTTCTGCAGTCTTTACAGCTGTGTCTACGAGACCTTCACGCCCTCCCATCGCATGGAAAAATAGTTCTAGCGGAGTAAGGCCAGAGTAGAAGCTATTGGCAACGAACCCCTTCGCATCTGGACTCCTGTCTAAGAAATTAAGTATAAAATAATCTCATTCCACAGCTCCAAATGAACTAAACTACATACCAAATTCTCTAAAAATAGGCAATGTTCTGAAAGGAAATCCATCCCCAACACGTTGTCCATTGATAGCCTGCTGACCGACGCATGCAATCATTTGTGAAATGTTGATGTAGGAACCCTTAGAACCACACTGGGCCATGATAAGTGGAGCGTTGAGTGGATGCAACTCTTGGACACAAAGTTTTCCAGCCTTGTCACGAATGTCTGACAACTCCTTCAACACAGCTCCTTCTTGTGACTCTAAACTTTCCGTGCTTTTGCCAAGCAAAACTTCGCACTTGCTGTACCCTTCACGGACCAACTCTCTTTTAGCAGCGATTAGACTCCTTCCGGGTGTCACGTCACCGATGCCAATAGAAAATCCACGATTCATTAAATAGTTGGACGTAAGTCTTGCCAATCTATACATCGCTAGACAAGCCGCCTCCTAAAAGTAAAAAATTAAATCATAAGTGAATTTGAAAATGTATAAGCATGAATGGATCTACTTTTCCGAAATCTTTGAGTAGGATATAAAACACATTAATTTTAGACCCAGATCCCAGAGTACTCTTATCCAGAGTGCCACAAACAAGATCCGAATTATGGATGACTAGAACTGAAAACCGAAAAATATCATAAAATCTATTTATTTTATTTTTTTTTTTGAAAATTCAGAGTCGAATGCACGTAGTAGGCTTGGACTTACAGGTATCATTTGTGTCCATTTCTTCCAAATTTCCTGTGTAATTTTTACCCTTCGTCCTCATATTGAGCATAATTTTTGATTTTCGGTTGGGTCTAAAGACAAGTGACATTATTTGTTTTCCAGTCCAGAGTTGGACTGGTTTCAAAATGGCAGGAACAGGTAGTTGAATCCATTCTTTGGTAGAGGAAATGGCCCATCCTATCAATTGAGAAGCTTCGGATCGTGTAAAGAACTGATTTTTCCATGTCAACAAGTAAGCCCCAGTCAGAAAGTCTTGTGTTGCTGAAATTATGAGTTCTCCGTTTCTCGGAGTAACCAAATTGGCTTCATTCTACAACCATTGGACCAATTTGATTTACGAATGTGACACTAGTGCCAATATTGTATACTACTCTAACTTACAGCCATTAGAATGAGAGCTTCAGCCTTCGCTTCCTCTGTTTGTGGCAAGTGAATATTCATTTCGTCTCCATCAAAATCCGCATTGTAAGGTGCACAGACGCATTCGTTAAACCTTAAAAGTAGAGTATTGTACAATAAACTGCTCTGTCAATACTACAACCAAAAGTTAATGTAGTAACCTAAGAGTTCTTCCAGGAACTACTTTTGCTCTATGACACATGATGCTTAATCGATGAAGCGATGGCTGCCGATTAAAAAGCACAAGATCGCCATCGCAAATATGTCGCTCCACTGTATCACCATACTTCAGCTCAGCTGCCATCCTCCTCCTATCTCCATACTTCAGGTACTTTCGTATAGTTCCTTCTTTGTTTTCAATAAAGTTTGCACCCGGATGGCATTCGGGCCCATTTCGTATCAGCCTCCTCAACCACTTGATGTTGTATGGCGTGACTTTTTCAGGATAGGTCAAAATCCTGGCCATTCGGTCTGGTATTCCAACCTTACAACCAACATTTGAAATTGCAATCGATAAAAGTATTTTATGCTCTGAAAAAACACATACCTCTTGAATCTTCAAATTAGGATCAGGGGAAATGACAGAACGTCCTGAAAAGTCTACACGCTTCCCAGAAAGGTTTCCTCGAAATCGACCCTGAAAATAATAAACAGAAACGTGAACTTAATGTGAACTTTTACAACTACTAATCAATCACATTTGAGAATAAATTTCAAGTTACATCACCTGCTTTCCCTTCAATCGTTGAATAAATCCTCTTCCAGTCTTTTTTTTTCCCACATGTAAAGATGGTAAGCCTGATACTTCCGAATTGATAACTAAAGCACATTGCGTTTGAATAAAGTCCCAATCTTCAGCAATCATTTCAACCTTGGCTCCGGACTCTCTATGTTTCTCCAGAACTTCATTGAGAAAACAAATCTCACTGATCTTCATCGTTATGTCATCTTCCGTTCTAAACATATAAGACATACCTGTATAAATATACGTACATATGTTTATGTCTACTCACGTTCCTGCCCTGAACTCAGACATGACTGAAGGTCTAATACAGATTGGTGGAACAGGAATCTTCCTCAAAATTAAGTTTATCGGAGATTCTCCATCTCCCATCATCAATAAAATTATGTCTTCTTGCGGAATTCTTGAGAATAAGTTGATTACCATTATTGGATTCAAAATTTCGATAGAAGGATCAAGATGATCTAATTTTCCTTCGGTTGATGACTCAAATAAACCTAGGATAAAGTTTTATCATTAGATATTTTAATGGAAAGCCCTAGTTATTTTACTTTCAAAACTCAAGTAGGCTTCAGATTTCTTCGAAAATCGGAATTTATCGTGGCATAATTTCAAAACTCCGCATCTTTTGATGATCCCGTTGAAGGCTCCACAGGAAAAGCATTTGTGAATTTTCTTAGCCATTACGATAATTTTCTTTTTCAAGGCTTTCCGAGCTAAGTATGTTAAATTTGATCTAAAGAGCTTTTGCTTCGTGGAAATTTTGTCCTCCTCTTTGAGCAAAATGGCTCCACATGTCTAAACCAAGCAACAAAAATATATAATGTCTATTTAAGTCTAAAACCATATTAGAGAATCTCTTCAAAGCACTGTCCCAAGAAAATCCAAATCCTCAAATATCAAGTTTAAATATTCTTATCTGATTGGTTGATATATTTAAAATTTCTTGGGGAATCGACTAAAAATATCCAGCACATTATGGTTTACACAACACACCTTGCAGATCATATGGAGTATACTTAGTACAGCACCAAAGTATCCACAATGAAAGACTGGAAGTCCCAGGTTCACATAACCAAAGTGACCCACACATTCTACGAGGCCTTTCCCACAGGTGTTACATTTGAAATCTTTACTACAAGTCCCCATCCGTCTGTCATGAACTCCATAAGATACAGGGGTTCGTTTTCCATCCTGCTGGTATAAATGTTTGGCAATGACACGTAAGTGACCCTGTCGTACAATTTCTTCTGCTCCTCCAATTGTAAAATGAACTGAGGAGCTGAAATAGTATTTAATAAAAATGATAAAAAATTTCAATGGTAAATAATACAAGTACTCACACTTTGTGGGTATGACTAGTCTCACGAAACTGTTCTTTGACCATTCTTCAATGCATTTGAATTACAGTTCCATTAGCTTACTCCTTAGGTTTTAATAATTAAAATGTGATCAATTAAACCAAGAGATGGTTGTCTTAAAGACTTATCCTTAACGTAATTAGAACGATGCTTCACAAAATTACCACTTAAACTGTAACAACACACGCACACGTGCTTGGCAAGAATTAAAAAAATACCGAAAGACCTCTAATGTGGTTACGAACCTTTCCTTTTGACTTTGCCGATATGGGCAAAGGAAAAAGTTTACTCGAGCTCCTTTGAGAGCCATCACTAGAGATGCGGAAAATAGAAAGGTTAGAATTTCATTTTAAATAACTTCCTTTCCCGCTTCCTTTCTATCTCACCTATCCCCAATTTAGTTACTCTATCCTTCCAATAACTTAAAAACTGGGAAACAAATAATCAAAGTTTCCTATAAAAATCCTCTCATCATTGTTGTCAATGGCAGTGTTGGGAANTTCATTTTAAATAACTTCCTTTCCCGCTTCCTTTCTATCTCACCTATCCCCAATTTAGTTACTCTATCCTTCCAAACTGGGAAACAAATAATCAAAGTTTCCTATAAAAATCCTCTCATCATTGTTGTCAATGGCAGTGTTGGGAANCAAACTGGGAAACAAATAATCAAAGTTTCCTATAAAAATCCTCTCATCATTGTTGTCAATGGCAGTGTTGGGAATTCAGTTCAATTCAGTTCAGTTTTTTCAGTTCAGTTTAGTATTTTAGACTGCACTAAACTGAACTGGAAGGCTCTGGTCTGAAAGAACCAAAAGAGTCAACTCAACTAAACTGGTAAGAAAACTTTACGGAAAGTACTGAACTGGAAAGAAGGTTTGTAAAAACCATCATTACTCAACTCAACTGCAAAAGATTTGAAATAAAAAATACTGAACTTAACTGAACTGGAAAAAAANAGTCAACTCAACTAAACTGGTAAGAAAACTTTACGGAAAGTACTGAACTGGAAAGAAGGTTTGTAAAAACCATCATTACTCAACTCAACTGCAAAAGATTTGAAATAAAAAATACTGAACTTAACTGAACTGGAAAAAAAATTGTACACTGCGTTCAAATAAGAAGGCGAAATTTTTGAAAAATGATTTTGCGGAAAATAAAAAATTGAGTATATGTCAAAATTTTACATACATTATGAACTTCTCAAGTTCCTGAAAATCGTTTCTACCAAAGTTTTTTTAACTCTTTTTAACTTAAAAAGTGTCACAAGACTCTAATTTGTGGGATTTTTAAAAACGCTAGTGCCGAATTTTGGCCTTCTTATTCGAACACACTGTATATAAAATTACTGAACTGAACTGAAGTGGTATGAGCCCTATGTATGAGCCCATTATTGCCTCCTAAGAAATTAAGTAAACTAAAAATTATAAGAAATAAGAATAGTGGAATGGGCTGATAGAGTGAGCGGATGGTGCTTTACTCCAACCCTGAATTGGAAACTACCCTTCAAGTTCCCAACACTGTACAATGGTCAAATTCACCGTTCCAACCAATTCATGAGTCCGTGTGCCGTGTCCATTGACAGCTTCCGTACTTCCACTTCAATGTGGAAGTACCTTCAATCTGTACCTTCNAAACCATCATTACTCAACTCAACTGCAAAAGATTTGAAATAAAAAATACTGAACTTAACTGAACTGGAAAAAAATTGTACACTGCGTTCAAATAAGAAGGCGAAATTTTTGAAAAATGATTTTGCGGAAAATAAAAAATTGAGTATATGTCAAAATTTTACATACATTATGAACTTCTCAAGTTCCTGAAAATCGTTTCTACCAAAGTTTTTTTAACTCTTTTTAACTTAAAAAGTGTCACAAGACTCTAATTTGTGGGATTTTTAAAAACGCTAGTGCCGAATTTTCGCCTTCTTATTCGAACACACTGTATATAAAATTACTGAACTGAACTGAAGTGGTATGAGCCCTATGTATGAGCCCATTATTGCCTCCTAAGAAATTAAGTAAACTAAAAATTATAAGAAATAAGAATAGTGGAATGGGCTGATAGAGTGAGCGGATGGTGCTTTACTCCAACCCTGAATTGGAAACTACCCTTCAAGTTCCCAACACTGTACAATGGTCAAATTCACCGTTCCAACCAATTCATGTGTCCGTGTGCCGTGTCCATTGACAGCTTCCGTACTTCCACTTCAATGTGGAAGTACCTTCAATCTGTACCTTCATTTATCATCCATCACTTCGTTACTTCATCCTTTGTGTTGTGACCACAGTCCCAGAAGTTTATTATCCATTCATGATTAAAAAGTGGTTAAAGCAATTTCATCGCTATTGGCCAATAAGATTTACCATAAGCAGTCAGAAGACGAAATCAGTTTGTGGCTCGAGACTAGGGCGACAGTATAGAATGTTCGCTTTCGGAAGACAACCAATATCGAAATCATGCTCCAATTAAAAATGAATTCGCTTCTAGCTAATTTATACCCAGTAAGTGAACAGTCATTCATTTAATTTTCAATTATGGACAACTTGCGTATTCGAGGTTGTCATTTATACCCAACTCAATTCAGTTTCTCACATTGATTTCGAAAGCCTGTTTCTATTTAAAGGGTTCACCTATTCGAATTAGGATGCAGAAATTTAGCAGATATAAAATTATTTAAGTTTGTTAGTTTAGGCGAGATATGGACGCACCTTGGTTGTAAATATCAACAAGCCTAAAATTTTTATGCCTCCACTATAATGTTGCCTTTAGAAAGAAGACATGTGCTCGTCTCATTGTCCTGGTAACCAGTAGGGTAGGCAACTACTTCCTAGGCGACAGCAGACAAGTGTCTGCACTTTGATTTGTCTGATGTCGGCTGGAATCTACTTCCTAGCCGACAACTGCATTGTCTGCTGCAGACAACTGTGGAAGGGTCTTAGGTTATTAGGTTTCTTATGTTCTTAGGTTCTTAGATTAGATTTCTTATGTTTTTTTTTTCTTTAACCTAAGAACACCTCTAGGAAGTAGTTGGCAGTGGAGTAAACTTTTAATTTGAGCCATTCTTTTGGATTATGACAAAATAAAAATTCGAGTTTTTGGTCATAGAAATTATACACTCCTTTCTCTAATCCTTACGTTTTATTAGACTTCCTTTCACATACTATTTTTGTTTTCATCGAACATTCGTTTGTGTAATATTGCAGGTACAGAGTGAAATGAAGTTATTGTGAAATAACTTACGATTCTAAACAAAAATAGATAATGAATATTTCCTTTCTGTGGACGTATCTTATGAGATAAATAGAGTTTTATCTTCCTGGATTGTTGGATGCTCCAGTGGACTGGGGAGGGATGGGATGGTGGTGTTTATGATGATAAGTTGTGTAGGTTGGGTTTGGTTTCATTATCTTCTGAAGATTGATTGCAGTCAGACTAAATTACTGTTATATAATGCAGTTATTCTAATTGGCTGGAATTTGGAGGTTTGGCAGAATCTACGCCTGCTACCGAAGGAGGCGAGGGAGAGGGTGCTTCAACTTCATTCACCACTTAATCACCTCTTTATTTCTTTACATTTTCTAATTTCTAAACTGGTTTGGCAAAGTTGCTACTTACCATTATAGCAGAAATAAATAGTGACATAATGGTTCAATATAAAACCCAAGTGTACTCATATCTTTCTTTCTCAGAACGTGGGCAGGATCATTCAGACATCAATTGTGGTACCGAAATTGTACCTGCTCAACCTAGGACGAAAAACACTAGATTTTCAGAAGAATTATATTTGTGATCAAGCCATGAACAATCAAGCACTGAATCAGGCAAAAACTGTCTGGCGATCAGCAAGCGCAGTTTGTTTCGACGTTGACTCCACGGTGATCCAACATGAAGGTATTGATGAACTCGCCAAATATTGTGAAAAAGGAGACGAAGTTGCGAAATTGTAAGTTTGTGTGACATGACCGATATGATCTTACTAAATTTTATATAAGCGTCTCAGTATTTTAGCTTTCTTATTTTTTCGTTGGTTGCTTATTATTGTAAGTTTTACAATGATTGTATTACTACAATCATTTTATACGGCTGACGGCTTGTAGAAATAATATTATGGATCAAAAATTTAGATTTGGTAAGATTTTGTCTTCTTAATTTAATCAAGGTCAGTTGTGCCAACTAAACGACCGTCTTCTACCATTTCCAACGACATTAACATTCTCGAGGGCAGAGGCCAAAAGCTGGCTAGATAAAATTTTGTTCTAATGGTTTGAATTTAGGATTGCGACATGACACATGGACATAACGAGTCATCATAATTCAAATCATCTGAACCTAAATCTCTTTCTCAAAGCCCAATTAATCATGGGAATCATCATGACAATTTAATAAACATGTCTTACCACACACATAGCATGTGATCTTTCGAATATAACTTGAAGTTCTATTTTTTATAGTAAGGTAGTCTTAGCTTTTGAATGAGTTTAATTGAGGATGATGAATGACTCTATATTTAATTTGATCTAAAAATTAAATTGTGCAACTAAAGCTATGCAACTACAAAATTCAAATTCAGCCAATCAAATTTGAATACTCAAAAATTATTGTAATTTTCTTGTGAAAACACAAGAAGAATTTCTTGTAGCAAGTCGAAGTCCAATGTGTTCTAATCCGAATGTAAAGAAACTAAAATGTTTGTTTTTACAGAACAAAGGAGGCGATGGGAGGATCCATGGATTTTAGGCAAGCTTTGTCACTTCGATTAGATATAATTCGGCCTACAGCAACGCAGCTGCGAAATTACATCCATCAAGAGAAGCAACTATTGACACCATATATTAAGTAAGACGTTATACATTTCGCCATCACTGTAGAAAACATTTGGTTTGTTGTATTACTTATGAACAAGGAACAGAAAAAAAATAATTTTTTTTCTTTCCATCATATGCTTTTCAAATTCTAAATCATGCTTTTTGATGCTCTGAAAGTGTGGCTGGAAATACGCATCATTATTAGCTGCAAATACTAAATATAAGCAGACCCTGGGAACACATTTAACTAAAAGCTTTACACCGCATCAAGAACGTTCTATCTGATTACTGTTAATACTTTTTGATGTTCCATTCTCAAATAGTGCTTTTTGATCTTTTTTATGCTCGGTACATTAGTGTCAATTTACTGATTTGGCTGCAATAAAAATTTGGATGGGCAGAGCATGAATACATATGAAGATGGTTTTTTGGTACGAATACAGTAAACCTTTGTCTAAAAGTCGAACTCGGTTAAGACTAAAAATTTTTCACTGTCCCAGTATTATATCACATACCTCGGCTACCATTAACCAAATATCCGAGGTTTACTGTTATTTTTTGGTGCACCTTGCTTATGAAATAGGTGCGAAGTGATACCGCATTTCTCATNCATCCGAGGTTTACTGTTATTTTTTGGTGCACCTTGCTTATGAAATAGGTGCGAAGTGATACCGCATTTCTCATAAGGGATTTCCTTTATTTATTTCCAACGCTATTCTAGATTCAGGAATAGGATTGGAATAGTTGTCACAGATTGTGACTACTAGTCTAATCCATTGTGACTCAGAATTTGATAAAAATAATTTTGTGAAAGATTTCATAATACTCTTATGTGAACTGGGGTGGACGCTTTGGAGTAAACGAGTCATGGAAAATTTCATTTAGAGTGATATCTTCAAAGTTTTTTAGTTATGTCCTTACATAAAGAACCTTTGCAGTATCATCCAGTTGGGAGAGGTGTTTCTTTCGAAGATAACCTTCTGGAAACCCCGCTGGATTTTCTAACAATTCGAATATTTTGTTTAGGGGTTACTTAACATTGTTATCAAGGACAGGATTAATTTGGATTTAGTTGTCGCTGAAATTATTATTCTCTGGATCAAAAAATTTGGTTTCGAGTTCGACAACAAAACTCAAAAGAATATAAGGATTAGGAGGATTAGGATTGTTTCCAATTTATCTATAAACCATGTGAAAGTTAAATCCTTTCCAATTATCATCCACTTTAAAGTGACGTAATCTGTCATGTAGCAATGACATTCTGCTCTAATTTGGTTACAAAATACTCTCAACCAGAATNTTAAAGTGACGTAATCTGTCATGTAGCAATGACATTCTGCTCTAATTTGGTTACAAAATACTCTCAACCAGAATCACTTCTTTTATACATAATTTTTTTATAAAGACAGTGAGAGAGCAAAGTAAGATTTTAATGTAATCAGCAGCCGAAAAGTAAAAAAAAATAAACACTTTATCTAAGTAGGTGTGCAGGTTTAGATACTGTTTGGACAAATTCGACATGTTTTTNTTAAAGTGACGTAATCTGTCATGTAGCAATGACATTCTGCTCTAATTTGGTTACAAAATACTCTCAACCAGAATTCAGTTTCTTAGAAATATTTGAAAAGGTCATAACGTCTCCAATTTTCTCTACTCATTCATAGGCATAACTCACTTCTTTTATACATAATTTTTTTATAAAGACAGTGAGAGAGCAAAGTAAGATTTTAATGTAATCAGCAGCCTAAAAGTAAAAAAAAAAAATAAACACTTTATCTAAGTAGGTGTGCAGGTTTAGATACTGTTTGGACAAATTCGACATGTTTTTTTTTTTTTTCAAACATAATTTTCATCTCTACCTTACACCAGCAAATGTGCACCCTTCACTTGATCAAATTATCCACAGTATTTTTTTTAAATACTATAGTAGATGGTAAAAAATGCAAAAATAATTTTGAATATTTTAATACTACAAAGCGTTGTAGTATTACAAAATTCATAAATTGACTATTTTGGCCAAAAATTAATTCTATTCCGCCCACTGTGCAACGTAGGAATCTCAATTACAAAGTAATCCATGTCATTATTACCATTGTCATTATTATTATTCTAAAAATATTAACAAAAAATTGTTATTGTTTTTAGAAACTTAACTGCTTCTTGGTCTAAACCTAAACTTATGACAGACAGGTCGAATATTTTTCATCAAATATACAGTGGACTTTACTAAAATAAGGCAGAGAAAGGAGAATTTACTCTCACCTTTACATGCTACCTTACGGAAAAGTGAAAGGAAATTTTGTCTTTCTCTGCCTTACTTTAGTAAAGTTCACTGTATGTGTTCCCTTAGGTTGTAAGTAATCGCCCGCGAATTCATTCCACAAATAATTCTTCCCTTCAGNGTTCACTGTATGTGTTCCCTTAGGTTGTAAGTAATCGCCCGCGAATTCATTCCACAAATAATTCTTCCCTTCAGTAATTATAATCAATGTCGCCGTTTCGTAGAAAATTCATAATCATAACGACACGATCCACATAAGTTTAAATACTAGGTGTGCACGATGCATAAANGTTTCGTAGAAAATTCATAATCATAACGACACGATCCACATAAGTTTAAATACTAGGTGTGCACGATGCATAAAAAAGAAGAGATAAAAGAAATGTAGGAAAACGAAGAATTTTTTGATGAAATCATGATTTTTGATGAAAAAGCTTATAAATAATTATTTTTCTGAGGATTTGTTAATGAATTTTTATAAAGGATCAAAATTACTCTGAAACTTAAAATNAATAAATAATTATTTTTCTGAGGATTTGTTAATGAATTTTTATAAAGGATCAAAATTACTCTGAAACTTAAAATAGTAAGTGAACATCTATTTTTCAAATTGGTGATGAAAAGTCCTCAGAATAAATGAGGAATTCTGAGAGAACGAGATTCAACTCGATGAAATGTAAGATACGAAATAGGTTATTTAGTTTCGAAATATCTTTATCAATTTGAGAGAGGTTTTTTGTGTAGGTTATCCATTAAGTTGAGACAACACATCGGAATAATGTTGACGTTTCTCCGTATCGTCTTAATTGACACCTTTTTTAGTTTCTTATCTGCTAATAGTATTTTTTAATTTTACAGAGAACTTATTCATGAATTACACAAGCGAAGAACAGAAGTGTACCTGATTTCCGGTGGCTTTCATAGTTTAATTGATCCCCTTGCTCGTGACTTGAACATTCCATTTTCCAATGTGTATGCTAACAAACTCAAGTTTTATCACGATGGTAAGTTTCAAAAATCAATAAAAGGAACAGTTTCTCTTTATCATCGTGGCTTCCGAATTTCCTTGAGATAAAGCGATGTTGTCCCTTGACCTTTACGTCATTCTTTAAATATGTAATCAATCTTCATCTTTTTACAGGCGAGTATGCCGGATTTGACGAAACTCAACTCACGTCGAGAGGCGGAGGCAAAGGTGCTGCTGTAAGAGACTTGAAAGAAAAGTTCGGTTACGAAACTGTTGTTATGGTTGGAGACGGTATAACCGACTGGGAAGCAGCTCCTCCTGCAGATCTGTTTATTGGTAAACCGTTTATTCATTAGCCACTTTTCTGTCTATAGTCAATTTCAAAGTTTATAAATGTTAACTTTATAGAGCAAAAACTCCGTCATGTTGACTTCGGAGTCATCACTCTTTTCGTCTTTTCCAACATGCTCAATTGAGCATATCGAAATTATTTTCCTACTTTTTCTCATCTACTTTCCCCATTAAATAAATTTTTTTTTTTACAATTTCGTACACTATTTTCTATATTTTGTATCACATGACTCCGGAGTGTAAAGTCATTACTCTGACTCTGAGTCGACTCACAAAAATAAAGGAGTGACTCCGAGAGTCGACTCCTTCAGTCTAGAGTCTGACTGAGAGTCATGCGAATAAACAGTGCTAAACTTCTGCTTTCACAACAAACAGTTCTCAATTATAAATTTTATAATTTTGTAAAAAAAAAAAAAAAAAGAAAAAAGAAACTGGTCTGATTAACAACTTACGGCAAAATTTTAGAATTAGTAGGGGTCTACCAATAGCGTGCGTGGATTTGCGTGAGATTGTGTAAGGTTCCTCTTTTACGTGAAATTGTGTGTTTGTGTAAAAACCGAGAGAGATTTTACGAAATTGTATCCTCTCTCATTGGTTAGAGTCACTAAGCCCATCCCACTTGAGTGAGATTGTGTTAAAAAGGAACCTTACACAATCTCACGCAAATCCACGCCCGCTATTGGTAGACCCTTAGTATGTAAACTTTGAAGGCGATTATAAACTAAATTCCCTATTATCTAACTGTTATTAATTTAATAATAACATTGATCCATTCAATCATTTGCAGGTTTTGGAGGCAACGCTTTCCGACAAGAGGTAAAAAATAAGTCAAAGTGGTATGTAACCGACTTCCGTGATCTTCTCAACGAGATACAAAACTAAAATGTGATTCTTTCCACAAGAATAGCACACGACATATCAAAATCGCTTATAAAAACGTTAAACTGAATTCACACATAATAAACTACAACAACTCAGGATCAATGAGTTCGATTTATAGGATCGGTCAGTTTTAGTATTGGGTATGATGGATTTTTGTGAGCGTTGTGTTCAATTAGTTAGCATCTCTATCGGTTGTTGCCTTAGTGGATCAAAACAAGCCAAATAAATGGTTAGTTTTGCTGAGACTCTCTACGAGAGAGTGTAATAGTGATTACTGATTAGTGAATACGGGAGCAGCTCCGTAGTCGAAGTAATTGACTAAGGATTGGAACCTCCTCACTTCACCGTGGAGTGAGTGACTCCGAGTGGAAGCTCTTCGCTTCAGACTCGGAGTAGCAAGTCATGACCGAGGAATGAAAAATTATTACTTATGAACACATTGTTTTACCATGTTCTAAATTTCTTGAAGCTCAATACATCGCAGGTTATAATATCCTGTGTGTATGAATTACTCAAATACANCCATGTTCTAAATTTCTTGAAGCTCAATACATCGCAGGTTATAATATCCTGTGTGTATGAATTACTCAAATACATTTTGGTTAATACTAGAGGAAGAAAAAAACACGCAAAAATTAAAAAATTTTTTGATTAAATTGTGAAATTGTTGTTCTGTTTAAACTGCATATACGGGCACATGAATATTTTGTTGAAAATTTTATCGTTAATCGAGGAGAGATATTTGACCGTAAAGACCACCTCTGTTTTGCAGAGTATCTGAGTGTCGAGAGATTGGATGAACTCACCCTGACAACTAAATNACCTCTGTTTTGCAGAGTATCTGAGTGTCGAGAGATTGGATGAACTCACCCTGACAACTAAATGAAGATGAAAACAAAAAAAATACTAGGTACTGCATTCGTTTTTAGATACCTTAAGTGAATGTTGTCTTTGAAAATTTTTACACCANACCTCTGTTTTGCAGAGTATCTGAGTGTCGAGAGATTGGATGAACTCACCCTGACAACTAAATGAAGATGAAAAAAAAAATACTAGGTACTGCATTCGTTTTTAGATACCTTAAGTGAATGTTGTCTTTGAAAATTTTTACACCANCAAAAAAAATACTAGGTACTGCATTCGTTTTTAGATACCTTAAGTGAATGTTGTCTTTGAAAATTTTTACACCAGTTATAATAAGATAGTTGTAGCGAAAACGGTAATATTTATTTGAAAGAGATTAGTTGCCGAAACATTGAGACAAAAGACGTCTACGGTGAAAGTGGTAAAAAAGTTTTGTGTCATTTGTCATTACTTTGAGAATTCTTTGTCTTTTGAGTAGTAAGTGAGTAAAGTGAGAAGTGTTTTTATTTTCTTAGTTATAATAGGATACTGGAGGGATTTTGTTGATTTTCTAAGAACTATGGCCCATTAATTCCAAGACAAAGGGATAAATAAGGTAAAAGTTAATAAAGTGTTGTAAGATCGAATTGCGAAGAAGTTAAGTTTAGATTGAATGAAGAAAGTCTTGGAAGACAGAGAGAGAAAAGAAAAGCGCGATGATAAGAAGTAGTAGAGGAGCGGAATGTACTTCCAGACGATCGTCACCATAAGGGAAAGTGAGTAAATCTCTCCAACAGAATTGTTCCAAACATTCTCCATGATAGTACTCATACCAAAACCTTCATCAAAACAACTAAACACATTTCCAAACAGACCCACAAGTAAAGAATCAATTTTGGAAAAACATACCTGGATAATGTAGTAAAATATTTTGGCTCTACATCAACTGACTTGAAACTCATTTGAATTGGGAATACTAAAAGCTTTCTATTTACTCTTCCTTTCCGCTTCCTTTCAGTGAAAACATATACAATTACTCCACTTATCCTTCAATTATCCAACCCAATATTTTATTTACTCACCCAAACTTTCCAGCCAATAAAGTGAAATGTCGATAAACGAATGTTACTTCCAGCCCACTCGTTCTCATATCCTTGCAATATTCTTTGGCTGAATTTAATTGGCCAATAATTTCTTCATTTGGAAGGACATCTTGAGTAAATGTTGGATTCACTGATTGTTCCCTAGTTTGAATCAAAATTATTTTCTTATATCTTAGAAAGGAATTGAACTAGAAATATTTCTAAGGTGTAGGAATGGCTTTTATCTAAATCATTTTGGAATTCTTGGTCTATCTGTACAGGTGAAAGTAAATCAATTCCATTTCAATTCCAAATCAAAATTCAAATGATTTTACAAATAGCAATACTCAAATGACTTTCTTTTTAGAAAGGTTTTTAGATCTTACTCTACAAATCCCACATACATTCTCTTCATGTTATTGAAAAAAAAAAAACATTTATATGAAAAGATTTCTACTTCTTTTCATGCTTATTTACTTTCCGTTTCTAATTTTTTTTTTCACCTTTTACGCCTTTTTCTACAGTATGTCTTAGATTCTTAAGGACACTGAACGCTACTTTTGTCCCATGCTCTTTGTTGGGGAAAGCACCGTTTTTAAAAATTTAAGTCAAAAATATCTTGGGAAGTAAATTTTTTCTGGGGATAGTTTGAACAGTTTCAGAAAGACAATTGAAAATTAGTGTTTGATTTAATAAAAAATTAAGTCTCTACGATAACTGGATTAGAAGTTATAATTTTTTGAAAATTGAAATTTTTTGATATTCTTATGATGTTCTAAATTCTATGATGTTCTAATTTCAATGTTCTAAGAGATAAGCATTTCAAAAGACTATTAAAAATTTTTTTAGTTTTCCAAAAATCATACCATCTGATCCAGTCAATATTAAGACTATTTTTTTTTTGGCGTCAAATACTACTTTTCAATGGTATTTTTGAAACTTTTAAGACTTTTCCCCAAATTTTTATTAAATTTTTAANTGAAAATTGAAATTTTTTGATATTCTTATGATGTTCTAAATTCTATGATGTTCTAATTTCAATGTTCTAAGAGAGAACCATTTCAAAAGACTATTAAAAATTTTTTTTAGTTTTCCAAAAATCATACCATCTGATCCAGTCAATATTAAGACTATTTTTTTTTTGANATTTTTTTTAGTTTTCCAAAAATCATACCATCTGATCCAGTCAATATTAAGACTATTTTTTTTTTGACGTCAAATACTACTTTTCAATGGTATTTTTGAAACTTTTAAGACTTTTCCCCAAATTTTTATTAAATTTTTAACAACGAACCTTCCAGTGTTCTCAATAATCTAAGGAAGACTGTATATTACAACAAGAAAGGTTTGTGTAAAGAGTTGTATTAGAGGAATTTTACTTTAGATTTGGTTTTGGATGACATTCACCACAAGAATCAAAGTAAAAGTTTTGATAGAGGGTGAATCCAGACTTACCTTTTTTTGGTAGAATACACAATAGTTCCATTTGAATCGAGTTCAAAAATATTTTTCATTTGGAGATTCAATAATTGACGAGTGGCTTCTTCCAAAACAAATCTGCAGATAGGGAAAGAAATTAATTTTATTCATTATAATAGATATAAGCTCGGAAAGCTTCGTGGTAAGCTTATATTTAGGATTCCGCTGGCCTTTAGAACCTAATTAAGTTAGATGAGGAAATTGAACAGAAAGTGCTAGGTATCTTGTCTAGATTTTTTCTGCTTCACCTACCTAAAGACTTACCTAAAGACTTTAATTAAACATCTAATGTTCGAAAATGAAAATATTTTTGAATAGCACATAAATAAAATTTAAATGGGATATCAAAAATAAAAATAAACTATGCATATTCTTGACTTACATGAGTATACGGAAGTGTTAGACTATTTAAATTAAACTAAAAGTTAAATACCAGTAAGGAATAAATTTGGTTAGATACTTCCAAACCGAATATCCCTATAAAATTTAATTTTGACGTTTTTGACATATTCTTTACATCAGACAAGTGGAGTGGAATCTCAAATTTCATCTTTGTTAGTGCTTTCCTTGGAAATTACTATCCACTTTGTAATAATAATTGTTTGCCGGAAAATGAAATAAGCTTAGTTTAGACTCATCTACTCTATACTAACTTCTATTCTTTTTTCAACCAAGTGTACTAACTAAGACTAATTTTTCGTGTGACTAAGTCGAAAATATGGTGAAGGGAGTTAAATTGTATGGAAAAAACTAGAAGCTGATGGTTGTATGTATTGAGAAGGCGGAAGTGATTAGGCTGTAAATTTAGAAGAGAAAGTAGGAGAATATATAATCTTTGATCTTCTTTTCTGCATGAATATCCAGGTCAGAGATTCATGTAATAGGTTTTCTTTTCTAAACAAATTAGGTCTCATTATGGTTAAAAGAAGAGGAAATTGGATGATGAGGACAGATTTTGTGAATGATGTAGAAATTTATCAGTGCGCAGTCGTAGTACTGGATTACTAGGCACCTCATTTGAAAATCTAATGAAGAAAGATCCTCCTTATTCATTGAAGCCGGAAATCCAAATTTACAATTCTATTCCATTCATAAGTCTTTTCCTTACCAATGTTTCATCCATTTAATCAAACGGTTAGCAGAAATTATACTTTCAAAAATCACCAACCATTCTAAGCTCTATAATCCTCTCCTCATACATCTACTAATTAAATAATGAATTACATTTAAATATAAATCAATACCAACTACTAAAAAACCGCGAATAGTNATTTCCTGTCTTAAATTTTTTTTGGTGAAAGCGACTTTCTACGGCCCGGATTAAGTTGGTTCACCCTGTACTTTTTGCATAAGATACTTTCACTTTACAATGTCAACAGGAGCCGTAAAAGTATAGCTACCCTGTACATACAAGTGTCACTTGCTTAATGAAGAAACAAAAAAAAAAAAAATTGTTTGGACTGTGTAATAATAAGACAAAGCAAAGCATGTTAAAAATAGAGAAAGACTTCAAAGGTAAATACTCTAAATAACATGGTCTTAGAAATAATAATAGAAATTTATATGTACCTATTTCTGTATTAATAATTTCAAAATTATCAACAAACACACACTGAAATCTAACAAGTGAAAATTTATCTAAAAATACTAACTACTAATTGCATAGAGACATGCACAAAAATCATAAATAATTGTAGTTTTGGTATTATTCTCTATATACTTAAGATTAGAACAATCTACTCAATGAAAATAAACACTTGCTACTCCGACAATGATCTTAAAATTCAAGTTTGCAGTTTCCTCTCTGAATAGTTCCTGTGTACACTGGTTCACAGGTATTTAAGCTCTTATGTAAGCTACTTTTGTCTCATACTTTTTACTGGGGAAAGTAGGTTAGCTTTTTTTTTCACAGAGAAAGCAATTACTTNAAGCTACTTTTGTCTCATACTTTTTACTGGGGAAAGTAGGTTAGCTTTTTTTTTCACAGAGAAAGCAATTACTTAATTTATTTTTCTGGGGAAATCACATTTCAATTTCAGAAAAACCATTGAAAAGTAGGATATAAAGTTAAAAAAAAATCAACTCTCTAAATACCATCAATGTTTCAGAAGTTACGGTGTTTTAAAAACTGAAATTTTTGGATATTTTTTTGAAACGCTCATCTCATTACATACATAATATCGTCTCACAAAAATGTATAAGATTTTCAATTTTCAAAAAATCATCTATTTTTCAATGATCTTTCTGAAACACTGTGAAGAGGTTGAGCATAAACAATTTTGTTTAAAAGATACATACTCCACAAAATCTTAAGACCACTCCTTCTCCAGTAAAGCGCATGGAACAAAAGTAGGTTCCAGTGGTCTTAAGAACCTGTGGAGTAGTGTACGTACAAGATAAGACAGTGTCTATGAAATAACTTTTAAATACCAATGATTAATTGTCTAATAATTCAAATGAGTAGAGAATTTAGATCTATTCCTGAGACGACCTTGAGTGTTTGGATAGATAAAACGGACGGAGAAGGATGGGAAATAGTGTAGAAAGAAACCCCTCCAGCTCTACTGGTCGTGATTAATAATTGATACATTTTCTTAAATCTTATTGAAGAGATGTATGTGTGAGGTGAAAGTGTAAAGTATGNTGTGATTAATAATTGATACATTTTCTTAAATCTTATTGAAGAGATGTATGTGTGAGGTGAAAGTGTAAAGTATGATACTGTTGTTGGTGTTATGAAAAAATAGTTGGTAGTTGGTGAAATTGAGTAAGAGGAGTTTGATTATGGTATGTTTTTTATGGAAATGTACTTTCTCTTCGTATGCATTTTCTCTTCCGTTCTGAAGAAGATAGTTTGTGAAGGAATACGAATAGAGAAAGTGTAGAAAGCTATCGATCCAATGCACCCATGTCCTCTTCCGTTCAACCTACCTCATCCACCCATGTATTCCCACCACGTCCTTCCGTCTATAACTTTCTACTAAATCTACAACAGGCTACATCCGACGGAGCACAGGAAAAGAATTTTACATTACCCATCACATCATCCCACTTTTCTCAATTCCTACATCTCCTAGTTTGATCTCTTACCATATAAACCTTTTCTCAATAATAACTCAAACCCACCCACCAAGTTTCCAACAAAAAAAAAAAAAAAAAAAAAAAAAAAAAAAAAAGGGNCCAACAAAAAAAAAAAAAAAAAACAACAAACAAAAGTGGTTTTTCTCAGGTTCAGTGGAACCTGAATAAATGAAATTATTTTTCTGAAAAATGTTAGTAGAAGAAATTTGTTGGAAATGTTCCATTAGCGCGTGGGATGATGAGAATAATAGAGAAAGGAGCCTGAAAACCTACTTTCTTACCGTACAGTCCTCAATTAACTTCAAACAAAAGACTTTCCTAGTCATCTATTCTAATTTGAAGGGTAGGAAATTTTAATATTAATGAAATTTGGGTCAAGGAATAGTAAATTCCTCCTACCTAACCTAACTAATAACTAATAACTTTCTGGTCCACAAAGCACTGATTCTATAGATGAAAAATAAAAGTTTTACCACACGCAGTCTAACCTAACCGGAAGAGTAACCTGTTGTTAGTGACATGCAAGTTTAGAAGTAGTAAATGACTCAAAATGGTATAATTTTATGAGAAATGGGAGTGTCGAGCTCTCAAGTACTACTTTGAATCCCTGACATTTCTTTTTCCAAGTGGAGTTGAGAGAATTGACTTTCCTTCATTACTTTCACCAGTATATTTAAGGATTCTAGAGAAATATTCAAACCTACTAGATTAATTTAGTCATGAAAGCCTAACCTTAGGCTAAATTATTCGTTCTATCATCTCAGGCTTTCATCCTTGTCTATACTATAGAACTAAATGTTAGTTCTTGCTCACTTTTCCGTGAATACCAATAATGGTTTAGATCCGGTAGAAAAGTGAAAATGTAATTTGATTCATTGGGCTTGATGTCAGCAAACCATTTTGGTATCCCTACCACTCAAACTGATCAAATTTTCTAAATTAGTTTCTATCAAGTAAGGTTATGAAATTATTACAAGTTTGATAGTATATAGATTAGTATAGAAGAGATGTATGGGAATTTTTTTTAAAAGACTTATGGATCCTCTGATGAATAAATAATTTCATCATGGTAAGGACAACAATGTAATAAAATTTAAAAGTAACTTACTGAATCATATCACAACTCATTTCCTCACTTTGTGAATTATTTGGATAAATTTGAATTGAACAACTGTAATGGGTTGATACTCCACGTCGAGATACTCCAATAACTTCTGAACAACCTCTCCCACCTGAAAAAGAGTTAATTAATTTAAAAAAAATAGGTGAAAGTTATCAATTTTACCAAATCAAAGAAGATATTTTGTTAAACTTAAAAAGAATCTGTTGGTAAAAAAAATTTTTTTTTTTAAATATTATAGTATAATAAGTTTAAATCTGATCAAGTCTTATGAATCAAATGTATTAAAGATTATATTTCCAAAGTAAATGTTTTAAGTATTTATAATAATAAAAAATTTCCTAAAAGTTGGAAGGTATGAGAATATATTTTTAATTGATGATTTTGTCTATAGGGATGAATTGAGAAGATTTTGGTTCAAATCTTCTTATATTCCCAAGAATACTTTGACCTGGTTTGGTGGATCTATTGAGGAGTCCTAATCTTCTGTCATTCATGATTTATTCACAAAGTATGTTCAAGGATGAATACTTTCTTATTTCTTCAAACAGATTTACACTTACAGTGAAACTCTGTCAGAAATCTTACAACCTCAAATACAAACTACTTCCGGCTTTACAATCTTCAACCTTGATCTTTGAAAATCTTTAGAAACTAAAAAATCAAGGATTTTTCCATCTATAATTAAATATAGTTCCTAAAAAATTTTTAATAAAAACTCAATATAAATCCCCTCAACTTATATAATATTATATATTATATTTTTTTTTTTTAGTTTTCAGTGTTGAGGTGAGTTGTAATATCCTACCACTATGTAGCTACTTACATATTCCTAACTCATAGTCAGGAAGGATCAACACTTTTTTTAAAGTATTTCCTAATCAATACTTAAAAAAAAAACTTTCAGNCTTGATCTTTGAAAATCTTTAGAAACTAAAAAATCAAGGATTTTTCCATCTATAATTAAATATAGTTCCTAAAAATTTTTTAATAAAAACTCAATATAAATCCCCTCAACTTATATAATATTATATATTAATATTTTTTTTTTAGTTTTCAGTGTTGAGGTGAGTTGTAGTTAGAGAGTAATATCCTACCACTATGTAGCTAGCTACTTACATATTCCTACCTCATAGTCAGGAAGGATCAACACTTTTTTTAAAGTATTTCCTAATCAATACTTAAAAAAAAAACTTTCAAATATATACCAAGATCAAATTAATCTTCTTGAGGCAGGTGGTTTGGGACAAAGTGCCAAAAAATGTTACATTACTAAAAGACGACATAAACTATTAAGTAGAGTAGTAAGAGTCCTTCCTAATGGGGACTGGGACATATGACTGTAGAGTCTACGAAAAAGAACTATTTCCTGTCTTTATTCACTATATCACTTTGTTTTTTTTTGTTTTTTTATTTTGTTTTTTGTGTACGAATAATTGAAAGTTCAATTCGACTTGTTGGAATACATATATGTCAAGAGAAAGTAAGTTTGAGTATCAATGGGACGTGTAATCTCAACCGTAGTCGAAAGAGGTAGTATTTTATGGTGATTTAAAGCTTTAAAAAAGAGGTAATCATCTAGGGAATTCAGTTTCAAAGTTTATCAACTTGGAGAGTAATGCGAAAGGTGTAGAAAGTGAAAGGGATCTATCTAGTTATGTTGAGCCGTGTTCCTTTACTTGTCCAATAGAAACAGTTTCTTAAGAAAATTTTATAAGATATGGTAAATGATTCCTATTTAGAGCAAACTTAAGAAAATAGATAATATGACTTTTCATCTCTTTGAGATCGACTTTTGACGTCTGGTAGTGTAGTGATAGTTATATACAGTTCATTCCAAAACTGTAAGCGCAATAATTTTTTTTTTTAGAATTGAAAGAATTATTCGATAATTCTTATCTGAAGGGTGTCCGGGAAGTAGAGGCACAACTTTGATAATGATATATGAATTTCGCCTGAAATAAAATCTGTCTTCCAAAAATAAGAAACAGAATCAGAATCGCATTTCGTACATGAAAGTGAAGTCTTGTTTGTGGTCAATTGGATTAACAAAAATGGCTAGGAAAAATGGTGAGATATTTGCTGCGGGTATTTTTCACTACTACAGAAATTTCGCAATCCATGACAAGAAAATCACCATCCAAAATTTTCTACCAGAGCGTATGAACAGACTAAGATTTTATTATGTTTTTAAGAGGTATTATGAGAAATTATCACCAGTGGGATTAAAGAACGTGGAGAAAGTATTTCATCGTCAGTCCAACACACCTGTCCGCACTGCAACTAAACGAGTCAAATTTACGAGGTCTACTAAGTCGGATATCAACGTATACAAGCTGGGGATTACAGCTAAGACCATGAAACAGCCTCTGAAATATGTCAAGGATAAGGAGAAGCGAGAGATGACCAGCCTTACAAAAAGTTTCAAAATTGCGTGAAAGAAATTCCTCACCATGGATGACAAAAATTATCCTACGTTTGACCATTTCAATTTGCCGGACACAAAGTATATGAATGTCTTGGATCAATCTGCGTTGGATTATGAAAAGAAATTTACCTAAATCACCAAATTCAGCCAGAAATATCTTGTTTGGCAGGAGATTGACGAAATTGAGAATCTTTCAGTCATTTGTTATGGAAGGGGCCTGAACTAAAAAATCTACCTTTGAGAGTCTGAAGCAACGATTTCTTCCTTTCATACACATGCATCACGAATTAGAAGACGTTTTATTTTGGCTTGAGCAGGTATGTTCACAATTCGCCACTACAGTAGACTGTAGTGGCGAATGTAGACATTCTAAGTCAGAAAATTTTCTAGTTTGTACCAAAGTCTATAAGCCCCTTAAACATGACACAGGCAAGAGGAATTGAAGAATTTGGGCTATTTGCAAAAAACAGTACTGTCAGATATCCAAACAACCTAAAGTCATCCAAGGTTTCAAGCTAATTTGGAAAAAAAATTCAAAAGAGGTACCGAAAGGAGTAGGAAAAAAGGCGATGGGACATGCCTACAAGTAACGCCACACTTGCAGGCAACTTTTTGCTGCGTGTTGCGTTAACGTTTTTCCGCAGCACCAGACAATTTTTTTGTTGTGTGTTCACACATAGAGTGTTGTGAGTTCACACAGAAATAATTTTGAGAGAAAGTTGCCTTTGCAGACACAACCAACTTTTTGATGCGGCTAACCTCCCTCTCAAAAATCAACCAATCAAGAAGAAGCAACTTTTTCAAAAACAAAAAACAGCTTGGTCAGACGAAGCTAGAAAACAAGTGATGCGCAACAGATTTTTTTACTGCCGAAAGAGAAGCAGCTCCCTAGTGTGAATGTGCAGTTATCTGCTGCCGCCTCAAAAAAGTTGTAGCAACCTTTGGAGAGTTGTCACATGGAATTGTGGCAGGAAGTTGTCTCTGTGTGTGAATGCGCAACACGAAGTTTTTTACCTGCCGCGTCACAAAAGTTGTAGCAACTCGTCTGGTGTGGCGTCACCTTACTAGAACCTTCGAGGAATCGGATTCAAAAAAGTCAGGCGGGCGATGTATGACCTTTGAAATAATGGGATATATTAGTTAATATTTATGACAAATTTTCATTCCAGTATACTTATTGGTTGTTCTGCAATCTCATTTTCAAATTTGTGCCTCTACTTTCTGGATACCCTTTAAGTCATCAAATAATTATTCTCTTTGAAGATAATCAATAGAATTTTAAGTCTCAAAAATAAATTGTAATTAAAACCAAAGTTAAAGATGAGCTTATAATTTTAGGAAGGAGAAAGCGAGGGAAAGGCGTTCCAATACTATAAGCACACTTACTAGTTTTTTAGCTTCCTCAATTGTTTCGTTGGAATTTAATATCGTAAGTTAATTATAATCAAACTAACGACTTTAGATTATGGATTCCGTATCAAAATTTCAGTGATTTAAATAATTTTATTATCTTCAAAGTGAATAATTATTTGATGACATCGATAAGGATTATCGAATAATTCTTTGAATTCTGAAAAAAAAATGTTGCGCTTGTAGTTTTGGAATGAACTGTAAATTTACTGTATATTTGTATGTTTTACAAACGGTCGTTTGTAAAATAAAAATAAAAATAAAAATAAAAATAAGAATAATATTTAAAAAAAAAAAAAAAAAAGATAAATTTTTTTTTTCTCTCATGAGTGAAAGTAAAGAGAGTGAAAGATTGTAAAGAAGTGTATGTAAAACGCCGTTTGAATAGAAACTTACCTGAGAGTTCCGTTTTGTTTGTTAAATTAATAAAAAATTGAGAAAGTGTGGGAAGTGAAAGAATTGGTAAGTATGGTCAAATGCATGTTATATAAAGGAAGTTATGGAACATGATTTACCTTTGAGGAATTCTAAGTTCCCTTAGGCTAAAGACATAGACATGGACAGACTAACGCTTGCGTCCTATCTTAAAAGTCTCCAAGTTGAAATAAGACTTCTCTGCGACATGCTTTCTCCAGTTTTTGGTATAAATTTATAACTCCTAGCCAGAGTCTGTTGGTTTGAAAGTTTTTCATTTTTCTAGTCAAGAGATCCAAAGGTTTTTGAAATGGTAAGGAGAAAAAAATAATATAAAAAGAGGAGTAGAAAGGGAATTGAAGCTCAGATCTGTCACATCAGTAGCCTAGTAACTTATTCATTCATGCCACCAAAATTTATTACTCCAACCCTAGTGCTCCACTCTTTAACTTAACTACCTTCTTCTGGAACATAAAAAAAAGGTAAGAAAACTTTTACTTTTACTCTAATTAGAAAATTTTTACTACTCAAATGAAAATGAAAATTAAACACAAGACAGACTCAACTCAAACTTAGCTTCTATAATATTAAAAAACTTACCACCACTCCCTCCTTTAAATAACTACAAACATTTTCATCTCCCTTCATATAAATTTAACTAA
>NIPM01000006.1:293123-351700 GCA_002738285.1 Holacanthella duospinosa | reverse complement strand
GGGGGGGGGGGGGGGGGGGAAGTAATTTCTACAAACTATGAAATAATTTTAAATTAATTTTTGATATATGAATTTATAAACATCTGCGTAGATCCATGGGGAGCCTATTAAAATTGGCAAACTATATAATATTTACAAATGAAAAATATTTAAAATTACTTTAAACCAAATTACATTTTGTCACTTTAATCCAATAGTTTTGAGAAAAAAAATAAAATAAAAAATAAACAACAACGTAAGATTATTATGATAATTTATAACAAGATTCCATTATAACTTCTTACCTCTCCCGTAGCTATAGTATTANGGGGGGGGGGGGGGGGGGGAAGTAATTTCTACAAACTATGAAATAATTTTAAATTAATTTTTGATATATGAATTTATAAACATCTGCGTAGATCCATGGGGAGCCTATTAAAATTGGCAAACTATATAATATTTACAAATGAAAAATATTTAAAATTACTTTAAACCAAATTACATTTTGTCACTTTAATCCAATAGTTGGGGAGGTTTTGAGAAAAAAATAAAATAAAAAATAAACAACAACGTAAGATTATTATGATAATTTATAACAAGATTCCATTATAACTTCTTACCTCTCCCGTAGCTATAGTATTAATGACTAAAAGGTACACATAAAAACAAAATGTAGTAAGAAGAAGAAGAAAAAAAAATATATATTTTCTTTTCTTTTCTGATTTTATTTTTCATTTTCTTTCTTATAGTTTCAATAAATTCATTTCAATTTCTATACTTTAGATTCACTAAACTTGAGTTGGTAAGATTACTAAAGAATTTGTAAATTGAAAGTAGGACTAGTCACGTAAAAAAGTAGTAAGATTAATTGTAATGAAATCAAAGGAAATGGAGTTAGTAGGTAATAAGAATGTGGTTGATGTGTATTTGGACATCCAATGGTCAATAAGAAGCTTTTAAGGAGAAAGAGTTATGTTGTTTAATAGCTAGTCTTCTAACTAATTCGTCTAAGGACTCATTCATGGTAGGAAAGTACAGGGTGAACNTATGTTGTTTAATAGCTAGTCTTCTAACTAATTCGTCTAAGGACTCATTCATGGTAGGAAAGTACAGGGTGAACCAACTTAATCCGGCCCTTCTTTCTTGGCCTTTCACCAAAAACGGGTTGGGGCAGGCGATAGAGAATAGTAAATGATGGAAGTGAAGTTAATTTTATTGTAATCACTATAAAATATCTGTTCCGATGCAAAGCAATGGAGCAAAGCAGAGAGACAGAGAGAGGAGGGGTCGGCAGGTTCTCTGTTGAGTCAGGTGGAATAGATGCCAAGGGATCGTACCCCATTCCTCTAGTTCCTCATTCTCTCAACTACCCATCTTTCAGCATTACAGAATCGCCTTTCTTTAAATTAATTTATTTTTCCAGAGGAATGTTTTCTCAAACACACGCTAACTTCATTCCTTACAACTTTTCTATTTCGCGCTCTTTATTTGCTGTCTTAAATTTTTTTTGGTGAAAGCGACTTTCTACGGCCCGGATTAAGTTGGTTCACCCTGTACTAATTCTGACGAATCCTCAAGTTTTTTTTTTTTAGTTTTTTTTTTTCTTACCTTACTCTAATGTGAAAGTGAGGTTAGGTTGTAAGGAGAAAGTTTNTTTTTTTTTTTAGTTTTTTTTTTTCTTACCTTACTCTAATGTGAAAGTGAGGTTAGGTTGTAAGGAGAAAGTTTCACATTTATTCTATTTTCCAAATCCCACCAATGGAACCTCATATTTATCTTACTTTCTCTTGTTAGTCAATTGAGGGAATATGGAAGTAGAACGAAGGCTTGTCTCAATTTTTCTTGATCCTTTGAGAATAGAAGAATAGAATTATAGTCTAAATGATGAGAGATATAATCATGAAACAGAGGAAACCTAATCTTACTTCAACACTATACATTTCCATTTACAACCCTTTCATTTATTTATAATTCCATTTTCATCAAACATCCAACATCGAATCACTCATCGACCAAATCCTAAACTAGGTCAAGTCATCAAATCACAACAACTAAAAGAAAATAAGACTCAACTTCTTTTTATCTCAGAAAGAACTATACATTTATAAGACGGTTATAAAACATTTTATTTTTACAACAAATAAATATACTATTTTACCTCTGGTGTGGTCTTACAATGAATATAAGACCGGAATGGGTCTTATATGAAGAATATGAAGAATATGAAGATTAGATCATCTTTAATTGAATTTGACTAAATTTTGACAAAGTTCATTAATTATGTATAGAATAGAACATTCTCAAATATTGGATATCAAATTATATTTTTCATTTTAAATTCAATTATAGTCCATAGATTTATGAAGGATGAGTTAGTTACAAAAGTGAATTGGACTAAGAGATTTCTTCTTTTAGTAAAACCTAATCCAACTCATCAACTTAAGGGAATTGGGTCTTATAAATATTAAATTGGGTCTTTTAAAAGTTAAATTGGGTCTTGTAATGAGATAGAATGTTCAATTATTATCAAGGTCAAAAAGCCATGGTCTTATACAGTTCATTCCAAAACTATAAGCGCAACATTTGTTTTTTTCGGAATTCAAAGAATTATTTGATAATTCTTATCTAAGTCATCAAATACATATTCATTTTGATGATAATCAATAGAATTTTAAGTCTCAAAAATAAATTGTGGTTAAAACCAAAGTTAGAGATGAGATTATAATTTTAGGATGGAGAAAACGAGGGAAGGCGTTCCAAAACTATAAGCACACTCTCTAGTTTTTCAGTTTCCTCAATTGTTCCGTTAGAATTTAATATCGAAAGTTAATTATATCAAACTAACAACTTTAGATTGTGGATTCCGTATCAAAATTTCAGTCATATAAATAATTTAGAGGGTTATATCAAGGGGAAAGCTTGTAAGTTCATTTGAAATCGGTCAGATCAAACCACATGTTCTAAATAAGCTATCAAATGCTAAAATTGAAGCCTAAATTGGACGAACAGGGTTCTGCAGCAGAAATAACTTAAAAAGAAAAAAAATTTATAGGCAGAAATCCAAACCCTAACGGAAATGGTTACTATAAAATAACCATTTCCCCTTGGTATGACCCTTCAAATTATTTATATGACTGAAATTTTGATACGGAATCTACAATCTAAAGTCGTTAGTTTGATATAATTAACTTTCAAAATTAAATTTTTGAGACTTAAAATTCTATTGACTATCATCAAAATGAATAAGTATTTGATGACTTAGATAAGAATTATCGAATAATTCTTTGAATTCTGAAAAAAGAAATGTTGCGCTTATAGTTTTGGAATGAACTGTATATCAGTTCTGGTCTTATACAGATTTAACCAACTATTCGTCCATTCTAAATTGTCAAACATAATCAAACAAAATCATGAAAAATTTTGTCTTGTAACCAAAATGATCTTATAACACTTTGTCTTATAACCATCTACTGTTAGTGTATAAGAACCTTTATTCCTACCTCCTACCTTGTCCCAGACTCTGTTCTCATTTCTGATATATACTTTTTGAATATAAAATTTTAAAATTTTATACTAAAGGTAGATAGATATTGCCTATGGTGAATTTCCAGATACCTGAATAATTTTTTTTTACTCTAGCTCATGTCCACCTTAGGCGAGATTTTAAACATTGTGTTTGACTTATATTCCTTAAGTGGAATACTCAATTTTTTGTTCAATATCAAAGATTGGATTGTATTGGGTAGAATTATAGCCGAGGTTGACTGTAATCATGTAATAGGTTCTTAATTCGTCCCGTTTAATAACACTCTCTTATTACTCAATCAAAATCATAATTTCCTTAATAAGTTGGGAATTGAGGAAACCAGTATTGTGTCTGAAGGAGAGTTTATTAATACCATTGTTCTGGATGGAATTAATAATTAATTTCGTTCAATTGGTTTTAATTTATAGTAAAATTCTTATAAAGTTTCTCCTCATAACCTTTGAGAAGAGGTACTCCTATGTGTGGATGAGTAAATCCAAATGATTTTCTTCTTTCTAGTTCAACTGTTTGCCAAAAAAAAAAAAAATTAGGAAAAAGAACTTAAGTTTTAATTGGAATAGTCTAAAATTCAATATTGTCCTCAAGTAAAGTAGCTGATACTTTCGAGATTATGAAAATCTCAGGTGGATAATTAAGATGTGTCTCTTAACGACAGTAAATAGTAAATTATGTTTTTATTTTATACCATTGAATTTCCAATCTATATGGATGTTATTTCTCGACAATCTTTAAAACTTTCTCGATACCTAGTGGAATGTTTTTTATATTTCCTGACTCAAATTCACCTGAGACAAACAAAAAGATAGAGACACGGGTCATAATTTGATTGTGAAGAGAAAATGGGTTTGTAGATTTCGATACTACCCTAAACTCACTTAAGAGACTGTCAAGAAGTTACATTAAAAGGAGTTCAAAGGATGGAGAGTTTGTTTCTTTCAAGTAAATTAAATTCATCGAAGGAACTAACAGTCCTTTCCTTGACGTTATTACAATTTTCAAGACTCTTCATTTTCCATTAAAGGCTTTACATTTCTGACTATCTGGTTTCCATCAAGTCTCAAGTCTCTCTAGGCTTTCTTCCGTTCAAACAATTCTTTTACGTCCTCAAATAATTAATTTAATTTTTTCAATAAATGTCCAGTCAAGTTTTGAAACTATGAGACTTTTTCATTTTCCTTTGAATCATGTAGAGAAATTATTTTTTTTTTTTTTGATTTGAGGGTTAGCTCTTGTAAATAATGACCTCGTTATAATGTATACAGTATGTTCCAACAAATTTTTATGACTTTCTCCAAAAAGTTATGAAAGTGAGTCAAATCCTTGGAAAGTTTCCTAGGGAATGAAGTTTTCCCACAATAGAAAATGGTACATAATTTGGTATTGTAGGAAAACTTCTCTCTCTCTCTCTCTCTCTACTTTTTCACTTTCATACCAAAATTTTATGATGATTTGGGTCAATTCTACCATTTTTTTTTTTTTTTTTTTTTTTGAAAAGTGGAGAAAGAGAGCGCAGAAGTAGTTGTGACATACTGTACGTAAATTTTCATGCCTTTCTCTTTCAAATCGATCCTCTTCTATGTATATTCTACCGGAAATCTTTTCTTCTAGTAATATCTCGGCGAGAAAATCTTTTTTTTTTTTTTTTTTTTACAAAAACAGGCAATTTAGCTCTCAGCATGACTCCTCAAGCTTGTCTAATCAAAAAAAAAAATAATAATAATAATAAAATAGAATTGAAACTTGAAACTTGAAACTTTTGTTCCTCTTTTCATTTCTATTTTGATATAGGTTTGGAAATAATTTGAAAAATTAAAGATATGTTCGAATAGGTTTGATAATGATAGGTAGTCCAGGCTACCACACAACATGCCCATCATCATCAACAACTTTCACTTTTTTCTCTTCAACTTTCTCATTTATATAAAAAAAAAAAAAAAGTTCTTGGACAATACGTCTTCGAACTAATAAAACTCCATAATTTTGTTGAAATACTCCAAGAAATTTGAAAGTATGAGAAGAATTGGAAATTAGGATTCTCATTTTAGTTTTGCCGAAAGCTTTGAATAATTTATTCTGTCTTTGAGTTCTTATAATCTAATTTGAAAAGTTGTGAATCAAGCTTTTATCTTACAAAAACGATGGGGATGTTTATACAAAATTTGATTCACCAATCACAATTCATCCTATTAAATACAAGTTTTATGGTACATTTCCCTTAAATTCAAAAAAAAAAAAAAAAAAAAAAAAAAAAAAAATTTCATCAAACATGTTTTATCAATGAAAGGGTTAGGTTAGGTGTGTATGAGACCATTTGGAAATATATATTTTTTTTTATCAGAGATTCTATCTAAAGATAATAACGTCAACTTTTTCTTATAAATCAAATTTTCAATTAAGTTTGAATTATTGTTTTTTAAGCTCTGAGAAAATGATTTAGTAGTTGACAAATTGACAATATAAAAATTTTGAGAAGGTTATTCAATGATTTAACAATTAGAGTCACACGACCAAAAAAAAGTAAAAATAAACTTAATTCTCATGCTCATAATTTATGAATTGAAAGAGGTAGGTTTCAATTTTCAATTAACTGCACGTTATGTATGTTTATAACACACTTGTACATTGCGTGATACTTTCTCATGTGATAGATTTATAAGATTACTTGAAGATATATTAGTCAATAATAGTTTGACATGAACAAACAAAAAAATTTTATATAATTCAATCGACAAAAAAAAATAAGAAAAAAAAAATTTTTTTTTTGTTTATAAACTCTAGTTTCTTCAGTTTTGTGTGAAAATAAATATAAAAAAGGAAAGTGAAAAGAGTATCTCTGTGAAGAAATGATAAGTGATTTAATTGCAGAGGTTCCAACAACATCTTTCCATCAGGTTTTTATAAAGTCTGCAAAATGAATGCCTCTAGCACTGAGAAGACTTAACCATCTGGAATATTTCATCAAAACTTTTTCGCTACATATCTCTTCAAAGTNGCCTCTAGCACTGAGAAGACTTAACCATCTGGAATATTTCATCAAAACTTTTTCGCTACATATCTCTTCAAAGTATTTTTTTTTGAAGAAATGGTTGTCGATTGGGTAGGGTTTTTCTTCTTCTAAATTTTCTTATAGTCATGAGAAAAAGAGAAAGTCATCAGCGGAAATAGCGAAAGAGGATTAAGAGAAGTCCTTCCCTAAGCCCTCCTCAACATGNGCCTCTAGCACTGAGAAGACTTAACCATCTGGAATATTTCATCAAAACTTTTTCGCTACATATCTCTTCAAAGTTTTTTTTTTTTTGAAGAAATGGTTGTCGATTGGGTAGGGTTTTTCTTCTTCTAAATTTTCTTATAAGTCATGAGAAAAGAGAAAGTCATCAGCGGAAATAGCGAAAGAGGATTAAGAGAAGTCCTTCCCTAAGCCCTCCTCAACATGGACAAATTAAGAGACTTAAATAAAACATACTCAACATTTTTATAACTTGAAGAGAAAGCCAAGTGGGAAGTGTCACTTGACTCGGCTTAGCGCTTAGCGCTTAGCCAATATATCCTATGACTTTCTCCTGTCTTATCATTCGAAAACAAACTGTTCAACCTACACAACACACGCCCTCCTCTCCTACCAATCATAAAATAGAATGTAAACTATAACACTACTTATTATCCAACTCAACCGTATACTTTCTGTATCTACTTTTTTTTTCTATGAGACCAAAATATTGAAAAAGGAAATTAATATAATAATCACTTTTAGTGGAAAGGAAATCCCATAGTTTTCAAATAAACAATCTTAAATTGAGTTTCATTGGAATTTACACGTTAGGAATAAGTTCTATAGATTTGGAGACGATAGATTCAACAGAACTTCTTAGCTTTCTCTTTCCAATTCCAAGAAGGAATCCCACAAAAGTGTACAAAGAAAGTAAAATAGATTCTCAAGGGATTTATACACTAAGCTATTCTTTCCCTTCTCCAAATTTATATTTCTATAGAGACCAAGTCAATGAAGAAAAATATAAATTCTTACCAACTGGTTAGAAACACTTGAACCGTGTTAAATAAAGAGAAGAAAGGTTACATTATGTAGTGGGGAGAGAGGGAGATGATAGGAAATGTTCTATTATGATAGGGCCAAAATTAAAAATAAATATACTCTCTTCCTCATCCCTTTTTTTAGAAATATAAGGGACAATTCGGCAAAAAGCTAGGAATCATTCCAACAAGTCTATTAGCCCAAATGAGTGGGAAGAGGACTATCACCAGATGAGATTCTAATGGCTAGTTCTTTATTTCCCTAATTTTGATAATAAAAAGATTTAATAGTATCAGATTACTACCATTCAATTCTGCTATAAAGTACAGCATGTCTCTAGTTTTTTTTAGTTACGGTGGAACTATGAAAATTTGAAAGACCCTTTGGCGAAACACTTTGGCTGGCTAGAATTTAGTAATGGAGAAAGCATTAACTTAAAAGTCATAATATTATATACAGAGTGTTTAATCTTTTTTTTTTACACCCTCTTTCTCCAATTTCATCGTAGCTCCTCCCAACCCATGCTGCTGTCAGCAATAGTGTGAAAAAATGACGTCATGCTTTCTAGGGTGTAATATAATGTTAAACACCCTGTATTTAAATTAAGGAATTAGAAGAGTGATCTCATTCTATTCTTATACAGGTAGAGCTTAGCCTAGTCTAGTTGGCAGAAGAGAACTGGACTGACAGTCTATGCGGAATGGAAAAGAATTAAACTGAAATGACATCAGCAAACAATTTTTTTATTAGTGTTTTAGTTGTTGTTCACTAAGGGGTATTCAATATGAGTGAAATTGAAATCCATTTTGCTGTCATCCTACTACTAAAAGTGGTTTCCGACTTTCTTCCGAATTGGAGAAAGTGGGAGGTTACTTTTGGTATATAAAAAAAAAATACTCTAAATAATAACCTGTCAGAATAAAATGGCCCGATAGTACAATTAATTACATAATTGAAAATCTAGAAAATTCTGAGTAAAGAGTTACAAGATTGAATGAGAATAATAGAAATAAAGAGTTTCTTTTACAGTCAGGATTAAGTGACGGTATAATAGATCCAAGGTACGAAAAAAACTGGTCTAAGAGGTCACTACAAATTACCACTTTTAGGTCAAAATTAAGTAGGTTATTAAGTCACTAGGTAGGAAATAATGGTTCTAGGACGTATGCTGGATCCGATATTTTGTACGGAAATACGTGCTAGCTTTACCTCCTGAGTCTGTTTTTTTTTCATACCCTGGATTCGTTATGTTGTCACTTAATCATGACTGTAAAATAAAAAAAAATTTCTTTTTAAACAATATAATTACAAATTTGGTGAGTTTTGTGCCAAGTGGGTTTCCGATGGAACATAATTTCTGAAAAATAGTAAAAGCATGGTCTGTCCGTAATTAAAAAATCAAAGGACACACTGTAGAGACAAATAGAGAACAATGATATGACTCTCTCTAATTTTCAATACTCATGGTTATGGTAATATGAAGCGTAGAAGATTGTGTAAAATTTATGAGCTTAAGTTAAAGTCTCATGATAAGTACCCCCTGCGCTTGGTTAAAGTGATGATTGACTGACTAGGTTTCGTAATGACAAATGAGTATCTGAGAGAGACACAAGTCTTGTTTCTTTTGAATCTGAAGAAAGTTTGATGAAAGTATTGAAGATGTGGTAAATTTATTGATTGTTCTATTTTCTACTTTGGATGAGGTTGTGGAGGAGAGAGTTTGGTAGATAAAAGAATCTGTATCAGGAGGACATGGAGATGGTTGTAGCGTGAGAGAGAGTCATCAGGCATCAGGAGAAAGTCTTTTGAGTTCTAAACTCAGTTCTCAAGATTTGAACTCTGTTTCTTGAGACTGTCCGGTTCTGTCGGATGGGAAGAGAATGACAGGACGACTGGATAGGATAGAGAGAGTCCTCCTTGTCATACTTGGTCTGACAGGATTGAGTCTGGGACGGCACTTGTGTCCACCTAATATTGCACCATGTGTCTGTGCAGTGAAACAAAATCTTGTGGTCACTTGTCAAAATACAAACATTGAGACAATACAACATGCCATGAAGAGTTTCAAAGAACAACCGGGTACTGAAATATCATACCTCACACTTAAGGGAAATAATATGGCACGACTTCCAGACTTTCTCTTCACCAGTAAGTTCCCTTTTCTCTTCAGTCTCTACTTATAATTTACCTACCATCTCTCTCATCTACAGGTATGGATATTCGTCATTTATTTATTTCAAAAACAAATTTGGCAATTCTCGAAGAAGCATCTCTCACAGCTATTTCAGGTAAATTGGAATTTTTGGACTTGCCAGAAAACCGTATTTCCGTTATTCCATCAAAAGCTCTCTCTCATCTCCGTACCACAAGGATACTTAACATTCAGCACAACACTATCTCTGCTATACATGGGAAAGCATTTGCAGGGATGACTCAAATCCAACGTCTCTCACTCTATGGAAATCAAATTCAACAGATTGAAAGCAATGCCTTTGAAGGTGTGGAGAGGTGATGGAAATATAATCATCTCTCTACTTAAACTTATCTATTATTTTACTACACACAAACTTTAGAAAAATTAATTGGATTCATTTTATACATTAATTACTTAGAGAGCTCATATATCTCAATTTGGGGGGTAACCGACTCAATCGTGTCCCGACACAAGCTATTTCCAAACTTCAGAATTTAATTACATTGGAATTGGAGAAGAATCGTATCGAGTCTATCAAGGAATCAGATTTCCAGGGTATGTGAAAATGAAAGTTTTTTTTTTACTTTAAATTTATTATGCATTGGAGAAAGTAAAGGTATGTACAGTCTCACAAGGTATTTTAAAGACAAGGAGAACATACTTTTCACCCATGCCTTTTAGTGATCAAATAATTTTGAGAGTTATATATTTTTTTTTTTGGTAGTGAAGATGCATGTAACATTTGGAAAAGTAGGGTATCACGTCCAAATCATCACTGGAACAGAAGTTAGAAGTTTTTTTTTTTTTTTTTTTCTTTTTTGAAAATTTTTATTTTTGGATGTTCTTTTGAAACAATATAAACTAAAAGTGATTGGCATTTCGAATAAACATCCAAAAATTTCAACTTACAAAAAATCATAACTTTTTGTTATAGTAGTGACGACGGTCGGCTTGATTCTTTGACCTTGTTCCATTACTTTTCAATGGTCTTTCAAAAAATGTTAATTTCTAAAGAACAAAAAATTCCAATTAAGAAATACAGTCGTACTTAATTAGCCAAAAAAAAATAAAAATAAAATAAATAAACCTAGTTTTCTCTTTCAAAAATTCTAAACCATTTGATTAAAGCTAGGGAAATATTTCTCTAATGCGCAGTGACTCTAGAGGAAGGCTTTTTATGAATTATAAATCTGTAGTGTGAAGTTTCCCTAAGGATATCTTTCTCTTCTTATGATTTAGGCTTATCCAATTTAGACACACTCAAATTGGGTCAGAACATGATCAGTGAATTAGGACCAAACGTCTTTAAGGCACTTCCTAGGATGAGCTCTTTAGATTTGGAATCCAATCGGATTCATATGATTGACCCAAAAGCCTTCCTGGGACTTGAAGGTAAGACTTTCTCTCTTCTTTTTTTTTTTTAAATATAACTAACAAATTATCAAATAATACATACAAAAGATTCAAATCGAAAAAAAAAAATTGAAACTGCTAAAGGCATATTGAATGTAAACATGAAAGGATACTTGATGGAAAAACCTAGCGACAAATTAGATTCTGATGGACAATGATTCTCAGAATATGTGTACGGTATTATAAAAAGATTTTGTCTGTCTGTCTGTCTGTCTATACCAAAATAAATCTCTTATATAAAGTGAAATGTCCATTTCCTAAAAACACTATCCCAATTTAAACGAAAGAAATGGATATTATGTTGAGATGTAGGATCTAAAAGCCAATAATATTATTATAAAGGATTTATTTGTGCACAGAACGGTTGGAATGGCTCAAACTTGGAAATAACAGTATCCATGAGATCCCATCTGTTGCACTTGAACCCATGCACCGTCTTCGAGAATTTGATATGAAAGCCAATAATATCACAGAACTTAAAGACACATCATTCCGTGGATTTGGGAATACACTCAAGTATCTCTTACTAGACAACAACATGTAAGGATTAGTAGACTTCTACCATTCTTCAATATTTAATTAATAAGTTCTATTACCTAAATTTATATCTAGGATTGACACTATCCCTCTCTCTGCATTTTCTGACATGCATTCACTGGAAGTTATTAAACTGAGTAATAACAAGATCAAACATCTCCCACCACAGGCTTTCCAGTCTATCACAGAGACAAAAGCTTTCATTGATGTTCACGGTAGGGTTAAAACTATAGATCTTTTGTTGAAAAACTGAATTTACTTTCTCTTCTCATCACAAGTCATTCTGTCCAACTTACAGGGACTCATTATGTGAAACTACCATATGGGAATCCACAAGTTTAAATTTACTTTCTCTTCCACTCTAATTGAAAAATATATGAGTCCTTTATTTACTATTGATTTCTTTATGCGTTCTCTCACAATAACTAACTTTCTCTTCCTCTTTTTTTACACAATAATATCATCAATATCAAATACAATCTTTTCAATTCTACAGAGCGCTCAATAAATACCTAGCAAAAAGAAATAAAAAAGTACAAGTAGGAATTAGTGAAAAAGAAAGCCTCTTTTGTTTTTCTGGCCTATTTATTGAGCGCTCTGTATATTTCCATTCATTTTCTTATTCTTACTTTTCTACTTTCCTTTTCAACACCACCCCATCTATCATTCTAATATAATTCCTTCATTTATGTTATGTATTATAATTAATTTACTTAAGAAAATATTACAGTCTTTCCAAAACAAAAACCAACGTTTTCACTATAAAATCCCATAATACGAGACTTTTAATAAGTTTTGATGGAGAAATTGATGAAGTTAAGCAATAGAAAGAAATAATTTTAAACATAATTTGGTAGTGAAATAGTTTTGATTCAAATTACAAATCTAGATTTGGATTAAGCTTTTGAAACTAATGTTTTATTTCATTTAATCTTAAAAATTTTTTTTTTTTTATATATAATTTGTTTGAATTGATGTACAGGTTTGAAAGTCTTTTTGGTCTCCCTTTTTTTTTTATCAAAGGGTTTTTTTTTTTTTTTTTTCCTAAAAGCCGGGTTTTGGCCAAAAAAATGTAAAACACAAACCCTTTCAAAATAAAGTATAACTTATAATACCTAATATACCAAACACTGAAATATTACTTTGACCTCGAGTTTCATTTATACATTTTTTTTTATCTCCCAATCGATGAGTTGTTTAATTTCTTAATTTTAGGTTTATGTATTTGATTCTAAGTGATTTAATTTTAATTACTATAGGAAATGAACTTCAGTGTGACTGTGACCTCATGTGGTATAAACAGTGGTTAATCAAAGCTGAGAAATCCTCAATTAAAGACAATGAGGCAAGACCACTCATTGGCAAAACTAAATGTTGGTCTAGCAGGGATAAACACGAATACATGGTCATGCAGGCAAGTTATTCCACTTCTTTTAATGGATATAAATATGAGTTTTTATTGGAGAAAGAAATTCGATGAAATGATGAGGAATCATCAACGAAAGAAATAAAATAAATTGATTACAAAGAGAAAAAAATCCTTTATGTATTCTATTCTAATAGTTCACTTTTGTTTTTGATTTTACTTTTTTACAAAGTGAAAGTACTATTCTCATAATAACCACAACCATTTCGATAAAATTTATTAGAATTTTGAAGAAAAGAGAAATGAAACTGAATTTTCAATGAAGAGAAACAAAAATAAAATAGAATCCTTCCCTAATATCGAAACGAGAATTTAAAAATCAAAAAAAAAATCAATAGTTTCATTTCTGAATCTGATATTAACACGTATTTGTTCACATTGTCGATTTCCCATTAGGTTAAAAAAAAAAAAAAAAAAATTTTTTTTTGAATTTTTCTTTTTTCCTTGGTGAGGCATTGGAAGCATTAGAATTAANCAATGAAGAGAAACAAAAATAAAATAGAATCCTTCCCTAATATCGAAACGAGAATTTAAAAATCAAAAAAAAAAAATCAATAGTTTCATTTCTGAATCTGATTAACACGTATTTGTTCACATTGTCGATTTCCCATTAGGTTAAAAAAAAAAAAAAAAATTTTTTTTTGAATTTTTCTTTTTTCCTTGGTGAGGCATTGGAAGCATTAGAATTAATNAAAAAAAAAAAAAAAAATTTTTTTTTGAATTTTTCTTTTTTCCTTGGTGAGGCATTGGAAGCATTAGAATTAATTAATTAAAAAAATAAAACTTAAAATAAAATTTGATAAAAATAAGATTTGAAGATACATTAGGAGAAATAAATATTTGTTTTAATAAATAGAANTTAAAATAAAATTTGATAAAAATAAGATTTGAAGATACATTAGGAGAAATAAATATTTGTTTTAATAAATAGAAGGAAGGGATAAAATAGAGCCTTATTAACTTGTAAGGTGAAATCATTGGAGTGAAAAGGCATTAAGATGCCTTTACTTAAAAAGTAGTAAAAAAAAAAAGTCTGTATACCCTGTATNGCATTGGAGTGAAAAGGCATTAAGATGCCTTTACTTAAAAAGTAGTAAAAAAAAAAAGTCTGTATACCCTGTATATAGAATAAGTTTCATTTATTCCCAAGTGTCATATTCAGAATACTCAGCTACCCATAAAATAATATCTGAATAATAATGAAAATGACTCTACACTTCAATGGTTTCATCTAAAAGTCAGGTCAAAAGAACATAATTTCTCCCATGGGGAAATCTACTCTAAATTTTCTTATTAAGTTTCTAAGATTTTTGAGTAAATAAACAAAAAGAAAAAAGTAAGTAAGTAAAAGTGTGAAAGTGAATCTTATGAGAAAGCTCATTTAAGACTTATGAGAGGGCTATATAATTAACTAGTACCAAGAGACAAAATTAAGACACCTTTTCATTTCCTAAAGAAATTATTATCCATGAAGAAAAACAAAAATTAACTAATCTACTAAATTATAATGAATGGCTAAATTATAAATTTCTTAATCTAGGCTCCATTGGATCGTCTCTACTGCCCTTCAGATACTACAACAGGAAGTGGAACTCGTATAGAAACTCTACTACCAACTTTCACCTCTCTCTACACTATTTTATGCTTTCATTTTACCATTTTCTAAACCAAAAAAAAAAAAAAAAAAATAAAAAAATAGAGTAAAACACAAGCAAATCAAATTGTCTAAAGTTAAGTTAGCTTTCCCTGTTGGATTTTTAATTATACAATTATTATTACTTTTACTTTTCTTCTTTAGATTTAGATCTCATTTAGCCTATGGGGAAGATAAAAAAANTATACAATTATTATTACTTTTACTTTTCTTCTTTAGATTTAGATCTCATTTAGCCTATGGGGAAGATAAAAAAAACAAATAGTAGGTTTTAATTTCCGGTGTTTAAAGAAAAGTATTTGATTTCAATGTGTGAGTAGTGTTNTATACAATTATTATTACTTTTACTTTTCTTCTTTAGATTTAGATCTCATTTAGCCTATGGGGAAGATAAAAAAACAAATAGTAGGTTTTAATTTCCGGTGTTTAAAGAAAAGTATTTGATTTCAATGTGTGAGTAGTGTTNAAAAAAAACAAATAGTAGGTTTTAATTTCCGGTGTTTAAAGAAAAGTATTTGATTTCAATGTGTGAGTAGTGTTAATTAGTTAATAGATATAGGAAATTGTAATTTAGAAGAAATTACTTAATTATAATTGTGACGAATGTGTCCTCACAAAGGCATTTGCCTACAGTGTAAACAAGTCAATGTCAGCCTTTACATATCAGTCAAATGTGAACAAAAGTTTCTCATTGAGCACAAATGACGTTATTGGATTTCATTTCTGATGACATTTTTATATGAATTAGCTAACTTGAGTCAAGTAAGTTGCTCCTTAATAATTCTCACAGATATTATCATTCCATAAAGTAATAATCTTTATAATATCACTTTAATTATTCGAAAAATTCATTTTATATTTATAATTTTCACTCTTTCTCACAAAATTATTTCAAATTTACCGCCCCAAAAAAAAAAAAAAAAAAAAATTATTGGTTTTTACTCTCTTTACACTCAAAGTTATCAGTTATCAGAATATTTGGATGTTTAGTAAATTCTATTTATTAATTATTGAATAATTCCATATCCTGACATTCTCTTAAGATCCGTTTGTATGTTATAACTAAAGAAATCACCATATGTATCCATAAGAAGGAAATGGTTACCTAGCATCCAATCAAGACATTAAAACCTTTACTCTTTATCTATTTTTGATACTCAGGGCGTATTCCTAAACAGGTCGTTGTGGAGGTATTTTTTTGTTAATCAGAGATGCTCGGTAACCATGAATTCCTTCTCATGAGAATTTATCTGTACAAATTCATCATTCAATTTCAATTTCTTCAAATTTATGACTGTACACTTAACTAATTCATATCATTGATGTACCTCTAAATATAAAGATAAATGTCCACTCTACCTTTATGTCCATGTGGTGTCAATTCTGTCTTGTCATTATGTCAGTCATTGTGTAGTTAACCTTTATGCTTTTCTTTATCCAGATAAGTATCCTTCAAATGTAATAAAAATCTGTTGGAAAAATTACCTGTAATAGAGTACGAGTATCCATTCTCAATATGAATTTTCTTCAGTTTAGTTTTCATGTCTTTATTCTTCATCGGAACATCAGAACCGTTTCTAAATCAGAGTTAAATTAAAATGAATAGGTTCAATAAACTAAACGTTTGGAGTTGTACTTACTTTTCTTGATTTATAAGAGACATATTGATGAGTTTGGAACGAAATGTTGGCCAAAAATATTTGGATTTTTTAAGATCAAGAATTTTTTGGATAGTGATTAGGGNGAGTTTGGAACGAAATGTTGGCCAAAAATATTTGGATTTTTTAAGATCAAGAATTTTTTGGATAGTGATTAGGGTCAACGGAGATACATTTGATTCAGTATTGTAGAAAGTTCCTTTGAGTGGAAGCATATTATTCCGAATGCAAAAATACGGATAGAGAATTTTTTGTTGATTCGGAAGATAGTGGGGCTCATTACAATCCCAATAGAGAGATCGAAAGGCTGAAAAATACTGCTCCAATAATGGTAAGTTATCGANGAGTTTGGAACGAAATGTTGGCCAAAAATATTTGGATTTTTTAAGATCAAGAATTTTTTGGATAGTGATTAGGGACAACGGAGATAGATTTGATTCAGTATTGTAGAAAGTTCCTTTGAGTGGAAGCATATTATTCCGAATGCAAAAATACGGATAGAGAAATTTTTGTTGATTCGGAAGATAATGGGGCTCATTACAATCCCAATAGAGAGATCGAAAGGCTGAAAAATACTGCTCCAATAATGGTAAGTTATCGAANTGGGGCTCATTACAATCCCAATAGAGAGATCGAAAGGCTGAAAAATACTGCTCCAATAATGGTAAGTTATCGAAGGATTTGATATTTGGTTTTTCTGAGAGAAGTTCACACTGTGAGTAGTGGCTCTTTTGGAATGGTTCTCCTGATATCTTGTTCAATGGAGGTGGATAGCCCTAGATTCAAAATTTATTATTAGAAATTAAAATAAAATATTATGAATGTTGAAAAGATATTTTTTACCAATTTGCAGTAGCAGTAATCGTAATTACGACACAAATGACTCTCTCTGGCACATGGACAAGTTGGTACAATGAACTCTGGACCAGGTGTTGTTCCATCGAAACCCCATGCAGCTCTTCGTTTGATAATTCGATGAATCAGATGATTCTGGTCATTGTCCTCATAATCTTCAAAATATTCAATTTCAATTCCTTTCTCTGTCACTTCATCTGAATAACTGGATTCTAACCACAAATCTTGAGACCACACATCACTGGGTACTAGGAGAGCCAATACTACGAATGTCTTCCAGGTATNTTCTAACCACAAATCTTGAGACCACACATCACTGGGTACTAGGAGAGCCAATACTACGAATGTCTTCCAGGTATGCATTTCACTTACTTGTTAATACGCTGCAAAAAGTTTTAAACTACTATTAATTATTCCTGGTTCTAAACTTTGACAAAACATTTCTATCCCGTATTTTTTTTTTATGTTACCATAGCTACGGAGACAACACAGGATAGTTACCATTTCTCTTCTCATTGCATTAAGGTCGAGAAGGGAATAAACATCAGTTTAGTTCCATCCAANTTCTAACCACAAATCTTGAGACCACACATCACTGGGTACTAGGAGAGCCAATACTACGAATGTCTTCCAGGTATTCATTTCACTTACTTGTTAATACGCTGCAAAAAGTTTTAAACTACTATTAATTATTCCTGGTTCTAAACTTTGACAAAATATTTCTATCCCGTATTTTTTTTATGTTACCATAGCTACGGAGACAACACAGAGGATAGTTACCATTTCTCTTCTCATTGCATTAAGGTCGAGAAGGGAATAAACATCAGTTTAGTTCCATCCAANCAGGATAGTTACCATTTCTCTTCTCATTGCATTAAGGTCGAGAAGGGAATAAACATCAGTTTAGTTCCATCCAATGTCACTACTGGGTTATTACATAATTATTATGTAATTTACGAAATAATTAATAAAACAATTAAACTAAATAAAAATGAATTATCAATTTATTTTTATGTGAAATATTGAGTAATACAGTGAGGTCTTCTCAAAACTCAGAAGAAGCACTACTCATACTCCTTTAGATAGCGTGATTCACTTATTCAAAATTTTGAGCTCTGTAATTGGCCATTGTGGAAAACTTTACTCCTTGTTTACGGAAATTTGAATAGACTTCACTGTATTTTTTTTCAACACGTATTTAGCGACGGTAAATTTATGATGTAAAATTGTATGAAGATGGAGGTGTAAAAACATGAATGGAGTATGCGTTGGAATACATACGACCAACCCCATTGGTTAATCGTATATATCGTGAGATTTAAGTAAAAATAATAAATTAACGACTTGATTCTGCTACATTTTGTTCAGGACTGTGTCTCTGTTTCTTTTTCTTCTTTTCTTTCTTTCGCTTTTTTCTTTCTTTGTCATCTTCATGACGTTTTTGTTTTTTGTGCTTCTTCTCGCCAGTTGCACTAACGAGATCAGAAGCGCTTGTTTCTGGATGAGGCACTTCTTCACTTTCTTTCCTTTTCGTTTTCTTCTTCTTTTTCTTTTTGGGCGGAGAGTTGTAAATTGAGTTTCGAATTGCATCAGGTAACTGTCAAGAAAATAATAGATAAATTATTTATTTATTCAAATGTTACATGACATTTGATGAAATTACCGGTCCTGGATGTAACCGAAAACCTGTTAGCTGAAACCCAGTTAGTTGAAGAAGTTCTTTCCCCATTATTGGTGGCTTATCAATTACCATCCGTAGCCCACTGAAAAAAAAAATTAGAATATACATAGGTATTTGGCAGTTTGAAACTTCATAATCTAGAAATTTTGATATTATTCATCATCATCATTAAGATTACATAGGTACCTTCCATCGACACTCGCTGGACTATCAATGTTTCCAGGAAGATGAGGAAGAAAAGAAGATAACGTATCTTTAATTTTTCTACCGTTAGACTTATTGTATGCATGTTCGAGCCCATAATGCGCCATTAAGTTTGTGGCTCCAGTCAGCTCACTCTCACCTGTCAGACAATGACTTCAATCATTCATTTGTTAATTAAATTTACAATAATTAAGCCTGTGTATAATAGCGGCTGATTTCACCTACCCAGTCAAGCATTCCAGATAAAACATAAAAATAGCTTGAAACTAACAAATCACCAAGCCATAGCTGCCCGAAAAGTTAAGGTAAGCAAAGCAATAGAATATATTTTTATGTGATTAGAAGCAGTTGTTCTGCTGTGTCGTATCACTGGCTATATTTCTATCTTATCATAATTATACTAACCGTAATGAAAACCAGCTTGAATGTGAATAAAGGTCTTACTGGGAGGTTCTTTAATGAGGTAAAATGGTCCAGTATGAACAATAGATGGATTTTTTCCAAGCGAAATGGTTGCTTTAAGTGTTCCAGTGGAATCTTGACGTGGAACAACTGGAGATCTTGACCCTCTTGGAGACGACTTGGGTGAATACTGCTCAACTTTATTCCTAAATGGGTCACTCATCTTGACCCACGACGTCGAAGTTAATCTCTCTCAAATTACCCTAATTAATTTTAAAAAAAATGTTAAATTAAAATTACCCAGTAAATCAAAAAATTGCCACTGTACACCAATGCAACCCAACCAAAAGTCTTATTTTCTGTGAGGAAAGAATTCTCCACTAAATTGAGATGGGCATCTTGACTCGACGAGACAAAGTCGTATAAGAGTAATAAAATTGTATAATCGTATAAAATCGTATAAAGTCGCATGATCGATCATACAAAATTGTATAAAATCGTACAAAAGCGTATATAATAATTGTGTAATAGTGTAAGTATTGATTTCGCTGTAACCACATGAAAAGTAGTCTTCACGGATTGGGTAAAGTTATACATACCTTAATTTATCAGGAATTTCACGTAGATCATGACATGAATATGACAGTCATTGTTGGCAGTCAAAACAAATTTTTTCTTTAAACTTTTTACAAAATTATGTCATCTATTTTTAAATCCATTACCAACTTTCGTCTTACGTCAGAAAAGTTATCTGGTTAAATATAAATATCTGGGGTGTGATTAGAAAATTTCAATGACGAAATTACTTTTTCCCATTCAAATAGATGACTGAATGAATAAAATTTTATCGGATTTTTCTCAGAGTACGATAAAGAAAAGGCAACTCTAGTTTCAGCTTTTATGTTTTGATAATAATTATATTTACTTTTTACTGTCAAACCAAATTTAGATTACGGAGTAATTTATTTCCAAGTAAATAGTTGATTTTTACTTAAATTGACGCCGAATAATTTGACTCACTAGTTTCAATTGAGATGATTTAATTTAATTTATGTTTTAGAATTTAAAAACTATTATGTTTTGTCTGCTGTTAAGCTAACTTTATGGTCTTATCTAAGATATTGACTTTACGGTCTTATCTTACTGGCACTAGTGTACTTGTAGACTAATTTTATAAGTACACCCACTAGACTGCCCATCCATGTTCATATAAATTATTTTTCTGTTTCGTACATTTGAAGGGATTATTTATCAATTGAATTAGAAAAAGTTTATAAGAAAACCCGCCTTTTATGAATACATTTTGGCATCGAGTAATTATGAGACGAGTATTGAATTGATAATGTTACTAAATTTGTAATTTTTTTTTGATTACGTATCCACTTTTCGATTCCAATTAAATTAANTTGAATTGATAATGTTACTAAATTTGTAATTTTTTTTTGATTACGTATCCACTTTTCGATTCCAATTAAATTAAGAAATTTAAATTACTTTTGAATCCTTAAGAACAGAATCGGTTACCAAGAAATTAATAATGTTTCAAAAAAAAAAATGTCCAAAAACTTCAATTCTCAAAAAAAAAAATACATTGAAGTTGAAATATTCATATAACCTCTTTTTCAACGGTGCTTGCGAAACTTTCTTATAATTACATAAAATCCGTCGACTACTGTACTTAATTAATAATTCAGATTCATTCAATTCCAAATATTAATGGCTCATGGATGAATATAAATTTTGTAGTTTTTTTTTTAGGATTTGATTAATCAGAATCAGACGGATCTAAATCCAATACAGAATCTGTATTCTCTTCTTGTACAGATTTTTCTTCTGTTTTAAGAATTTCTTGTTGAAATTTAATCTGAGCCAATTCCTGTTCTCGACGATGATCAATATCTGGTTCACGGAACCGTGGATCTACTGCAGGATTATTTTTTATATTTTTCTGGTAGATTGTGAGTCCATACTTCTTGCCCAACATTTTCTTAATTCTTTGAAATGTTATAGATCCTGGTGATACTTCAGAGTTGAGGATGAGTATAAAAGAATCACTACCATGTGGAATGAAGAGAGGTTCATCTCGTTTCGTCGTTACTCCATCACTGTCAATTATACATTATTACTCAGAAACATCATTGAATAATACATATTGAATTGAGTACTGTAAAATACTATTTCCTTACGGTAATGGAGTATCGTAGGCATAATATGACAAGAGATCATTCATCCGTTTGATCAGAATAGGATTTTTGTTGCTATAGAAACACAGTGTAGCTCCAATTTTATAACTAATGAGTCGAACCATTCGAGAAAGATGCTTCTTCTTCTCTGGTTCAAATTTCTAGAAAATTGATAAAGGCTCACTTAAAAAAAAAACATCTCAAAGTAGTTGAGCTAACTTGAATTAAATTATGAATACCTCGAATATATCGTATTTAGCTCCAACAATTACTACCGGCAAAGGAAACATTTCTTTGAATTCAGCATCCTAAAATTAAATATTTATGTATCACTAGATAAATTTGTTTACTTAGAAGTTGTAGTAAAGAAATAAAAAATAAATAATCTTGCGGAAACTTTGTCATTGATGCAACCAATACGGTTCATTCGAGCATCCAAAAGTGGAGTCATTTTGTTGTATTCATCATCCTTCATTTTACTTGTTGCAGTCGAGTATCCTCTTGAATTAAAAAAAAAAAAACAAATTATCAAATTGAATAATTGAAAAAGTGGTCAATATAAGAAAATAAACTCACAATTTACAACAACTAACAAAATTGTAGAATGTATCCCAAATTCCATCCGGTTTTGACAAATCCAACATAAGAAATAGTGTCAATTTGTCCATATTCTCACATGTTTGAATTGGAAAATCAATCAATGTCTTCCATTCAACACCATTTCCACAAAGTTCCCAAATATTAATAGTTTGGTCATTCTAAAAACGAATATAAGTCTTTGGTATTTANACACCATTTCCACAAAGTTCCCAAATATTAATAGTTTGGTCATTCTAAAAACGAATATAAGTCTTTGGTATTTATACTATATGGAATTTTAATAAATTAATTTTTTTAAATCAAACTATACTCTGTTCAAATATGTTTTCAACACATAACTGAACTGTAATCCAATGTCTTTGCTTTCACGTGCTGCTTTTCCATTAATAAAGTTNACACCATTTCCACAAAGTTCCCAAATATTAATAGTTTGGTCATTCTAAAAACGAATATAAGTCTTTGGTATTTACTATATGGAATTTTAATAAATTAATTTTTTTAAATCAAACTATACTCTGTTCAAAAATGTTTTCAACACATAACTGAACTGTAATCCAATGTCTTTGCTTTCACGTGCTGCTTTTCCATTAATAAAGTTNTATGTTTTCAACACATAACTGAACTGTAATCCAATGTCTTTGCTTTCACGTGCTGCTTTTCCATTAATAAAGTTGGAAATTATGCTTGATTTTCCCTAAAAGAAGAAATGAAATGGTGTTGTATATTGATGGATATTCATATGCTAGATAATTAAATGAAACTTTTGATTTATTCTCACCGTTTGATCTTGTCCTACGAAATAGAAAGTAGAAGGATAGTCTTCGATAGTCAAAGGATCATTTACAAATTCTCTCAAAGCGTACTCCATTACAGTCTCATTCCTATGATAAAATAATATAAACATTTGATGCATTAGATAACTCCGTCGTATCAAAAATGAGTCAAAAGATGGTGAGAGTTCATTGAACTCGTCAATTTATTTTCGTTTGTTCAGAATTTCTGTCTCACCTTGCTCCATTGTTTATTTCAAAGGGCAAAGATCCATTAGGAATATCTTCTTTGTCAAGTACAGAACTAATTAAAGTCTCATCAAAAAAGTCAAGTTCTTCCATTATGCGTAGAAGATAAACTCGTCAGAAATCAACACTCTAATCAAATTGATTAGAACTAAATTAACAACAGGTCAATACACTTTTCACTTTGAATCAATAATAATCATAATACTAATAATATTTTGACAATTTTAAAATATCTTATTTCATGTGAATTGTTTGAATTGAGAACTCAGTAGTAGTACTGCCTGACATGACAACCTAACTTTGTAACTCCATCAAACTGAATCCCTTAAACTCTTCAATTGGAGCTTAGTTTGGTAGTGGGCCTTATAAATTTTTGACATACGTCCCACATTATTTTGTTTATAAACCCTCAAGGTCAAGCCAATTAAATCAGGTAAATGCTGGCTATAATTTATGATAAACATTATAAAATCAACAAATTGAAAATTAAAGTGTTTTCTAAAATCAAAAGGTTATGATCCGAGAGCAATTTTATTGCTTCAATTATTATTGAGAAAATGATATTCAATCTTTGGAATGTAATACTTATTACTATTTTATAAATTTTCAATTTACTAATTACTATAAATATTTTATAATTTTGATTGTTCAATTCGTATCCGATTAAGTAGACTGCCTAAAAAGCTTATTGACAATAATTATTATTGGATTTCTTAAATAGTAATAAACGATTCCAATTGGACTTAATAAGAAAGAATTCCGAATAATAAAATTCGAATTCAAACTTTATATTTTGTATCGTAAAATTACTAAATGATACTTTTGGTATAAAACTTTATATTTGGTAGTCACGCAAAAAAAAAATTATTATTATACTTTGGAATGGTTCCACTTATAAGAGCCATAATATTTAAAGTTGTTACGATCACACAGTTGGTCGGATTCTGGCGGTCCTCGAGATCCATAGCTATAAGCAAATCAAAGTTGGGCATGAGTAATGAATATTAACTGTGGATAAAGAATCAAACAGACAACTTACGTGTAGGGAATAGGAGTAATGCCCTCTGATTCAATTCGTTTGAGAAGAGGTGTAAAAATTCTCCAAGCTTCAGCCAACTCATCCGATCTCACAAAGTGCATTTGAGATCCACAAAAAACATCAAGAATAAGTCGTTCATATGCATCTGGTAGTTTCACATTCTATGGAAAACAAAAAGAAAAATAAGGTATATGAAATATTGAGTTTTTTTTTTGGTAAAGAGAAGATACTACTTTGTAACGGTGCCCATAAGTTAGATCCAGCTCAGTTTCCTCGAGCGTGAAACTGATCCCTGGCGACTTTGTCATAACTTTAATATATACTGCTTCTCCTGGTTGAACACGAATGACCAATTCATTACGCTTAGCCTGTCCGTTAAAGATGTCACCGGGAACATCATGGTACTGAATTCGAACTTCAGCTTTCCTCTCATTCAGAGCTACAGAATATAAATATGAAATGATATTTTTTCTCCCTTTCGTTCCTCATATAAATACCTTTGCCACATCTCAAAATGAAAGGTACGCCATCCCAACGCTCACTATTGATCCTACATACGGAAGTTGCAAATGTTGGTGTCTTTGATCCCTTTGGAACACTGTGGTCATCGAGATATCCAAAAACTGATTCCCCCTCTCCTTCTGGATTTCCAAAATATTGACCAAGAACGGTATTCTCCAGTTCCAGAGGTTTCATGCACTTTAATACCTTAACCTTATATTAAAAACAGAGGTTGTTAACTCAGCTTTTACCAACATTTGCAAAAATAATACCTTTTCATCACGAATATCATCAGGATTTGTAGAAGGAGGCTTCTCCATGGCAAATAAGGAAAGAATTTGAAGCAAATGATTCTGCATTACATCCCGAATAATTCCGAATTCGTCAAAATATCCGCCGCGTCCATGAGTACCAAATGGTTCTTTGAAGGAAATGAGTACTGAAGCAATATTATCACGATTCCAAGTTGGAGCAAAAATTCGATTGCCAAATCTGATACAAAAAAAAATACACAATTGTAATTTAGCGTTATAAGTTATGTCTTTATTCTACTATAAAGTGTATTATACCTCAATGTCATCAGGTTTTGCACCATTTCTTTTCCAAGATAATGATCAATACGATAAATTTGCTCCTCCTTGAAGAGTGAGGCGAGATGATTACTCAACTGCGCTGAAGAATCACTATCCTTTCCGAAAGGTTTCTCAATAATAATCCTTGACCATCCTCTGGAAAGGAATTAATTTAAAATGTTTAATTAATTTCTTCATTTGGATGTTCTTCATATCTTCATACACCAAATGCTGATTTGTCTTTACCTGGTAGCCATACAAGTGGTCCGAATATTAGTTGAGACGGGTTCAAAGACAGTAGGAGGAAGAGCCAGGTAGAATATTCGATTAGCTGCAGCACTTTTTTCTTTTTTGGAGAGCTCTTGGTTCAAAAGTTCAAAATCACGACGAACGTCATAGTTACCATAAACATACTCGTTCAAGGACCAAAATTTCTCATACGCTTCATGTTCATCCGGTTGCACCTAAATTATACAACGAAATAAAGTGAAATTGAAAAGAATAATCAAGGAAGTACGTTTGAAAATTACCTGCATGTATTTGTCACAGGATTTCCTAACCTCTTCAATTGTCAACTTAGAACGAGCATAGCCAACAAATGTAGTTGATGACGGGAGTAAACCATCCCGATATAACCACCAAACTGTTGGATAAATTTTTTTCTTCGCCAAATCACCCTGAAATTCGACAAAGTATACAAATTAATACAATCATTAGAAGATAATCACAAAGTACTATAATAAAACAATGCAATTTTCAATAAGTAAATTTAATCGGAAGAAGACTTTTAAACTGCTTGAAAAATGAATTAGAAGTGATTCACAAGGTCATGTAAACTAATTAATAGTTGATTATTCTAACAGCTCAACAGTAGTGGGGAGTGGAGTGTCTTTGATATTGTAATTGTAATCACAACTTAAACGAATCAGCAGTATCCCAAAGCACTGAAAAGCTCCTGACACGTGCTTCCATAATTCAGCGTTTTCGCCATCCTTTACAAATGGTCAAGGAAACTGAACACTCTTAAAAGAGACGTAATAATTTATGCTGTTGTTATAAAAAGTTGACTAGACTAGAATTTTAGAGGGAAAGGACTCACGGATGCTCCCAAGATCACAAAGACGTGTGGCACTTCATCTAAATGCTCTCCAACCGGAGCTGTAGAACACTTCAATGATTGTCTCAGCATTGCCAAAGCGTCGGCTCGTAAATCACCTGAAAAAATTAAAAACTGTCAGCCAAGAATTTTGAAAGTATTTTACTGAGTTGTCAAACTTGCGAAACCAATTCGACTGATTAACAACAATACTCCAGAAGACTCCTTTATAGACTGAGCGCCACAACTACTACTAACAACTGTGATAATTCCTCAGAGGTAGGGAGAATAACTATGAACGTGATTCCAGTGACGTAATGGAGGGACAACCCTGACCAGTCACAGTGTAATTTTGTTGTAAATAATAGATAAAACAGGTATGATATCGGTCATGACTGTCAACCCCAAATGACATCGCAATTTATTATTACCTGGAAAGGTAGTAAATATTCTAGAGACGCTGCTGAACTGCTGAAGTTTGTTAGACTAAACTTGATGCAGATAGTTGGTCAAGATTAGGTCACCAAATCAACACTACCTTACTGCATGCCTCCAGTCAACACTTATCTCGACCCTGATACCACAAAGCTACTGAATGGATTTCACGTTAAAGTCAGTCCGGCATACAGGCGTGAGAATCATGTAATGGGGTAAAAATTCAAGAGGAAAAAACCTGATTGAGTAAAAATTCCTGGCAATTATTCTTTTATCCACACTAATTTAGGTGGGGAAGGAACTTTTTATTTAACTTTTTTACTGCAAAAGACGACTGCATTTGCAGATTAGAAACGAGTAACATGCAACTAACAACTGGGAATTAACATTGCGCAAGGATGCTCAAGTAGTAATTGATGATCTCTTATCAGTTATCAACCTTAAACCCTTTCGCAGCTTAATTCACACAAAATCTTGTTGGTACCCAGATCTTTGATATTCCAAACTTTAGGTAACGACTTTATTTCCCATTCATCCTACTATGAAACACTATTATTTGTAAAATTAGTCCCATTTTTACTCCAGTTTCGAGATCCTGCAACAAAGCATCACAACAAAACTTAGAAACACAAACACCGAATTCAACATCAATCATAATCAAGAGAGAGAGAGGGTGAACCAGCCAGGTATAAAGGATGCACACGTATATGCATATTTAATATATTGTTGTTAACAATTATTGTCAGGAGTAACTTTTTTTTTTTTACAAAACCTCAAAGTGATGTCTGGTGTATTTCAACATTTTTATGTGAATAACCCTGATGTATTCTCTGCTGTTAGAGTACAGCATCTCGAGTATAAAGAAGTAAATTTTGAATATAAATTGTATAGAGTTCTGAAATCCTCTTATACTGAATAATTTAAATTCAAAGATTCTTATAATCTATCCCTAAGATTCCGGTTATCGACTTGGCAGTGACTCAAAACCTATGAACCGTGTTCCATATCCCTCTGGAACGAATCTAGCTCTAGTGACATTATATATCGCTGGAACCATGTTAAGATTAGGGAATTATTCTGATTAGATTACAAGTAATCTAATTCCGTAACTTCATTGTAATTTTCTAGTGGCTAAATTGCCAAAAATAGTGAATAATTAAAATTTACAATTTCGAATTCTGAGGCAAGTAATCTGCCCATCTATGATATCTATTCTCAGCGATGTTCACAAACTCAAGTACCTTATTGCCTTTCTGGTTACAGCAACAGGCGTTTTTGCATAGAGGCGCAGGATGACTGTAACATTTGATGTCTAAATTGTCAATCAATATCACAACAATCAATTAAATTTACAATTGCCTATAATGTTAAGACATTAGTCATGGTAAGTACTTGAGATTTACCACAGAGATGTGAGATGCACAGTCGTGATTATGTGAGCACAACTTAATCAAATTCTAGTCAATAAAAATAAAACAACTTTCGAAATGAATTAAACTGGAGAAAATTAGTAAGGAACAGAAGCGGTGCGTTAAAGACACACACGCGTTTACGATGACAAACAAGAGAAGAGAAGTCTCTTTGCCGGGTTGTTTAATTCCCGCCAAACGCTCAAAAAAAATATGTAACAAAGTTCACCGATAATTCTGTCCCGAAAGTTAGGATTTTGTTGAACAATAGTAAAAACAAGAGCTGTAACAATTAACTAATTCAACTGAATGACTCTGAACCAGTTAATTAAGTTGAATTAAGAGACTCAGAAAGGTTAGTCTCACGCCATACAATTAATTCCCTACCTACTTTTCCTGTAATAATAAAACCTGTTTCTTCAAAAATTATGCTCTCTGTCACCTGTCATCGAAAACGAGCCAGTTGCCTTGTCCAATTGAAAGATAGTGATATATTGATATAATTAATTAAATTAATGATGAAACTGACCTTCAAAGGCACACTAATCCAAATGACACATTTTATAGTTCGTCTGGTTTTAAATTTATAAGACTATAAGAAAGTGAGAGAACTTGTAAGAAAGACAAAGGAATTGAAGGAAGTGCTCTTAACGTCTTAACACTAACTTTATCATGTCCACTGACAAGAGTTGGTTCAACTTAAATAAGAAAATAGACAAATGTATTTTTGCATAAAAAAAACAAGAGAAGAGCAAGTAAATAAGTTAAATAAGAATTTAACCACAATACTTCCACACAACACAAATAAATTATCCACACACAAACCAAACTTATTGCAACAACGAACTACTTGGAATAAGAATATTTTAAACCATTTATGGATTTTGGGAGTCGGGCGGGAGTAGCAACTTATTAAAAAGCAATTTACTTCACCCTCCTCCCCCCCCCCACCTCCGAATTGAACTAAATCGAACAAAATGACGCAACCTGAAATAACCTTATTAGGATTTTATCACTTGTNAATAAGAATTTAACCACAATACTTCCACACAACACAAATAAATTATCCACACACAAACCAAACTTATTGCAACAACGAACTACTTGGAATAACAATATTTTAAACCATTTATGGATTTTGGGAGTCGGGCGGGAGTAGCAACTTATTAAAAAGCAATTTACTTCACCCTCCTCCCCCCCCCACCTCCGAATTGAACTAAATCGAACAAAATGACGCAACCTGAAATAACCTTATTAGGATTTTATCACTTGTTTCAACACTTTCCGTTTTCCAGAATTCGTTGAGAAAGAAAACTGTGATTCTTGGGGTTGACCTTTCTATAGAACCCACCTCAACGTCAAAACCGTCTCAAAATGAAAATTAAATTCCTCCTTTCTATTCTCTATTGCACAGTTGTTATGAACTGCATGATAAGTGTAAGATGAGTAGGAAGTTTACTGTTTGCCTATGCTCTTTACTGGAGAAAATACTCGGGTAAAATATTGTCCAATTTTCATTCAGTAAGGCTCTACCAATAGTGTGCGTGGATTTGCGTGAAATTGTGTAAGGTTCCTCTTTCACGTGAAATTGTGTTTGTGTAAAAACCAAGAGAGATTTTACGAAATTGTATCCTCTCTCATTGGTTAGAGTCACTAAGTCCATCCCACTTGAGTGAGATTGTGTAAAAGAGGAACTTTACACAATCTCATGCAAAGCCACGCAAGCTATTGGTATACCCCTAGTGTGTAAAAAATTTTCGCTCCAAATTATAATATTTTTTCATGAGAAAACATTATTGGAAAGTGGAGAAAGACATGCAACAAATGAATTCTCCAGGGGTCAAAGGGTCAAAAGTTATGATTTATTGAAAATTGAGTTTTTTTTAAACACAATTCTTGAACATTGTAGCAAAATTCCATTCTCATTCTCAGAATTAATTCCGAAAATATTTAATTTTCAATAGATTAATTGTTGATATTTTGACGTTGGAGACATGAATTTTTGAACGTGAAAAATACAGTGGTTCACAGATTCTTCAGACCGCTGGAAGCTACATTTGACCTATGCCCTTTTGTGAGGAAAGAAACTTAGCTACTTTTTTTTCACTGAGAAAGAATTAATTTTAGATTCCTTTCTGGGGAAACACTTTTCAGTTTTAGAAAGACAATTGAAAAGTTGGATACGAAGTTAAAAAAATCAAGTCAATCTACCATCATTGTTTCAGAAGTTATGAATTATTGAAAATTAAAATTTTTGGTTATTCTTTTCAAACGCCCAACTCCTATTACATCGTCTCACATAAATATCAAAGATTTTCAATTTTCAAAAAATCATAATTTTTTGCTACTAATGATCGTAGAGACTTCATTTTTTTTATGTCAAACACTACTTTTCAATGATCTTTCTGAAACTGTTAAAAGTTTACCCAGAAAAAATTTTGTTTCGAAGATAAATCCCTTTCCCCATGCAAAGAACATGGAACAAAAGTAACTTCCAGTCGTCTTAAGAATCCATGGACCACTTAAACAGTCTTACCTATAACGAAGAAAAATTGGATAAATTTTAATTGATGACTTTCTTCAGCAAATACCATGGGGTAAAAGTAAGCTTTTTAATTTAAAAAACTTGTCAAGAACATGCATTCGCTAATTATGCATTTACTTTATTTATTAATATTCTATATAGACAGTTTTCCATGTCCCTGCCTCCTGTCTCGGAAATGAGTACATACTTGATTATTAACTGAAGTTTTATGGCTCATTGAGTGATACTGATACACAGATAGATCTGATCACAATTGGGTTCATCGGTTAGTATTTGGGTTCATCGGTTGAATTTAACAATTTGTTTCCGATTATGAATAATTTTATCACTTACAAATAGCTCGATGACCCTTTTTCTCCATATTTTGGTCGGATGATGGTAGCGTTTCTTCTGATGTGAACGTTGAAGATGAAAGCTTGTGACTATGAGCGGTGCCGGAATGTGCAAATGAGATTGATTGTTTAGGAAAGTGATGATAAGTGAAGTAATTTAGTGTAAGATCAGATCCAGGTGCTATTGATTCGCTGACAGTTTGGATATTATCACTAGTTTTATCAGTAGTAGTAGGCTTAGGGTGAGTTTGATTAGTTTGAAGAGCGGATCCTGGTAGTGATTGTTGAGAAATGAGTAGCAAATCGGATTTATGTGTCTCCTGTTGGACACCTTGCAGCGTATACGACACAATGGAACTGGAGTTGGAAATGCAGCTAGATGTGCTTCCCAGTTTGAGACTGGAAGTCAATGAAGGTTTACCTGGGAGTTCTGTTTTCCAAGCACTTGAAAAAAAACCTTGAAAAAAAAAATTGAAAGATAAGAAGCAATTAGGCAAATACTATCCAGAAATACACCGATGGACTATGTTCAACCGGGTTTGAGTGATTAGAAATTATGTTGATGAATTGCATAAAAGTTTAGTAATGAGTTGGTCGGTGATGGTGTAAGTTGTTGGTTTCACTACTGGACAAGATTAATTTATTATCTTCCCATAAAATACAGGGTCATTTATCTTTTATTTTTCCACCTTAGAGAATGCTTTCACTTGACCTGATTTTTAGTCACGCAGACTCAGCTCAAAAACAGAAAAGTTTCTCCACTAAAATTAGGGAGAATTTCTCATTCCATTATCTCTTATAGGATAAAGTAAAAAAAAAATATTAAAAACACACCAGATACCCCACACTACTTTGGTATGGGCAGAGGAAAAGATTATGGAAAAGCAAAGGTTATAAATCACTCAAACTATTCACCTTCCATCACGTTGCCCATACCAAAGAGATATTTTTACAAGACCCATTAATCTAAAATAAAAATACTTTCAAATAGTGAAGTTTGGCACATCTTATGTGTATGTCCTGTTTAAATTTTCAGGTTCGAGTACGGCATAAACAAGTAGACCTACACGGTATAAGTGGAGATAATGGATTAAATAAAGATAAAAGACCCTGTACACGGACCACTATAAATATGTGATTAGAACCAATGACCTCAACTTCTTAGAATGTCTTACTTAACATTTAAATATTAGTTAGAATTAATTAAATTAAAACGTACAACCCAAACACTCCAATTTACTGTCTTCTTGTGATTTCTTTTCTTTAGACAATATAATTGATTAGAACAGTGTTGTCTAAAAATCTTGAACTTTGAATAAAAAAAAAAAAAATTTGAAGCCACACGAGCTTTAATTCGGAAGATGTAGGTGAAGATGTAATTGAATAAATTCTTAAATTTATGCTCTCGAGTAGAGCAAAATAACGTCTGAAACTTGTGAAGAATACTTTTAAAAGGTTCACCGTTTCTATTCAGTCGAGCATATATCTAGGACAACTGAATTGGGTGTAGCACTTTTAGAGATAGAAAACTTAATTGCCGAAAACACCTTCTTTGGCATCTGCTCCAACGATCCTTCACGTGCAGACCATCTAAACTGAGGATTTTCTATTTGAGACTATAAAATATTTAGACCCACAAGACAATAAGAAGGAACTCATGGTGTCCCTGACCTTAATTTCATGGTCCAAGACATTAATAAACTGTTAAGTTATGAATTATTGTAAGAGGACGTTCATGATTTACAAAATGTCTGCAATTTGACTCCAAGCAGTTGTCGTAAATTATTACTTTTAGTAAGATGAAAGTAATTTGAACCAATTTGATTGTGTACTAATATGTTTACAAAGGCTATTAACAAATAAGCATTATCAAAAAGAATAAATAATTATTAGAAGTGAAAGGGTGAAGGAATTGAAAAGAGAAAGTGATAAACTCATTTTAATTAATCAAATAATAAAAAGTAAATCATAATAATGAGTTCAAATAATTAGAAATTTTGCACTACTTATTATTACTGAAGAGAGTGAAACGTAGGATTGATCCTAAATGAAAGCTAATTTTCTTACCTGACTCGACGGCTTTTCTTAAGGTAAATAAGAATCAAGTTCATAGAATTATGAAAATTGTAATTGATTAGTAGGAGGAGAAGATGGGTGATGTCTTGATTATGATTAGAGTCCAATTTTGTTAGACAGGGATTTCAACAAAGTCATTCCAACAGAAATTCAAATCAATTTCGAATAAAATTGAAATGATCAAATCTGATTGGTTGAATTTGAATATTTGAATTTTTTTGGGGAATAGGTATTGAACGACAGAGTAGAAGGGGTTTATTTATAAACCAAAATACTATGTGAGAGAAAGTTTAAGATTTATTTTTTCTTTGAAATGTCAAATAGAGTGAGAGTTTCCTTCTGCAAGACTTTGATATTTGTGTCAGGAAGTAAAGGTGTTTGACTGCGGAAGATGAATCTGTTGGATATTTGAGTGGGATGAAAGGAGTGGTATAAGTTGTCTGGAATAGCATGGCGCACTCTCCGGTGGTAAGATTGAATATTTGGAATCGATCTGTAAATAAGCTTTGTGCTACTAACATAGTGGAGGCTCATGCTCAAGTAGGTACTTCCTCGTGTTCTCTCTGAAGATGACAATAATCAAACAAGACAGTCGAACCTCACCACTAATTAAACATCTTGGTAGTAGTCAAACTAATATTTTCCCAAAGTGCCAATTTATGCAAGCTCAATATCGATATCAACTCAGATGGTTCAAAAGAGTAATTGGATTTGGACTTACTTTCTTCTCACTGGCTAAACTAGTTTGGAATGAGGTAAGTATAATAATATGACTATTAACTGATTTGAAACAAATTGTAAATTTATAATAAATTTGATTCGTCTGTCAAAGAGAGAAGCTATTTATATCTCAAAATGTTATGAAGAATGCCTTGGATCTGAAATATTAAAAAATTCCGACACAATACTTCCAGAAAATGAAGGGAAATTAGTTTATTTAACTGGGTATTTGGACATTCAAAGTCCTCTCCAACAACATCCCTACGGAGTTTCAATTTCAGCTGTGAAACTCAAACGGAGAGTTCAGATGTACCAATGGTTAGAGGAGAGAGTGAGGTTAGATTTGCTTAATCTAAAATACTGCTCACTCGTCCATTGATTGAATTCTTTCATTTTTTTTTTTTTTTGAATTTACTAATTCTAGCCATGTAGATGACTTTGACGACAATTCATATCAGTATAGAATGGTCTGGAAAGACAAGCTCATTGATAGTTCTGGGTTTCTTGACCCTGAGAAACATGCTAATCCCACGTACGTAAGGGAATCAAGTAATTCTCAACATTTCAAGACTTTCTATGTTTTTAATTTTTTTTTTTTTTAATTTTTTTTAAGCAGGAATTTCCCAGTGACAACAGAAATCCGTATAAATCCAGAAGTATTTCTGGGAGCCTTTACTTTGAGTGATGAGTTGAAGGAGAAATTTCGAGATTTTACTGCGTTCACTAGCGGAGAGAGGCCTGAGTGGTCGGAAATCAAAATGCATATGGGACTTTACTATCATTCCGCTGATATCTGGAATCCAAGTATAGGGGACTTAAGGGTTCAGTTTTCTTTTGCAGGATTAGCAGAGACACATGTAAAACCGAAAGTATTGTATATAAAAAATATCAAGACTCATCAGAGTCATTTTGTTAAAATTTAGGTCAGCATCATTGCTAAGCAAGTAGGGGAGGAATTACAACCTTTCCTGATGTCATCTGAGCATACCATTTTCTACATGCATGAAGGACAAACGTCTCACAGCGATATTCTACATATTGAACATTATTCAAAAACTTATGAAATTTGGTGGACGAGGGGGACGACGTTGATTATGACATTTATTGGCTGTCTCTTAACTGCCAATACACTCTTACTACTGAGTAAAGCTGAAACTAGAGTTGCCTTTCCCCCATCGTGCTTCGAGGAAAGTACGGTGTGGTTCAAAACATTCACTACCTATTTGAATGCAGTTGCCTTGGGAAAAACTGATTGTGTCATTGAAATTTTTTAACCACACCGCACTTTCCTCGAAGCACGGTCGGGGAAAGGCAACTATAGATCCAGCTTAAGTCAATAACCTTGAAGTGAACTCGCAGGCCAAATGAATAATTTTTTTTTCTTCTATCCAGGTCGAAGAAATGTTGTCGTAAAGAACTTCTTAGAAATGGTACCATGTCAGTTCGCTCTTATACTGTCCCTTGTACTCTGGCTCTTGGTGATTGGTAGCGTCTGGATTACTTTCAAACCAATTCTCGGTCTCCTGCTCCTTACATTTGCATGTTGCTTCTTCCTATACTCTGCTTCCTTTGGAACCTCCCTTGACCATGACAATGGCAATAATACTTTTGACACTCCTGGAACTCGAACTGACCACTTGAGCATCACAGACTCACACCAGATTCCTCAAATGAAAAAAATATTTTCAACATAAAAGAAGACAATGAAGGACCAAATTGATAAACCCATTTACAAGGAAAGACCATTTAATTTTTAGCTTTTCGGAATTAAAAAAAAATATTAAATTAAAATTAATTTAAAGCAGTCAATTTTGATAATTAAAAGTGGTATCGAAATAATTGGACTGAGTGTCACGTTACAGACTAAGAAAATATTGGAAGTTGTCACCAATTAATTAGAATTAAAAATTCAATGCGTGACGTTACATGGTAGTTTTAGCGAGAGATATTACACATTCTAAATTCAGGAGAAACATTCTTGATGAATTTTTAGCCATCGGATTCATTTCATTGGTTCAATTTCCAGGCAGATTCAATGTAGACAGACAACTCGTAGAGGAAATGAACAGCTCTATTCTTCGAGCATAGAGCCACGGCTGTCAAGTCAAGTACAAAAGTATGATAATGAATTTGGACTGCGTAAAGATACTGGATTTATAACTTACGATTAAGTAAATCAGTTCTTCGTATAGATTTCTTTAATTTTAGGACTTCGGCTCCAAGTCTTACCGCTAAGTTGATCATGTCCCCTCGTCCTAATTTCTTGAATAAAATTTCGTTTTGCATGCCGAATGGTAATAGATTCCGAGGTGCCTTAATGCACATAAACTTAAAAAGAAAAACATAGTTCATGGACGAGTTCAAAGAAAAAATTAAATACCTGACTTCTAATCACATGAAATATAAGAACAAAACTTACTTCCAAAATGTGGAAGAAATGATCGATTGTTGTCATAACTTCAGACAAGAAATGACGTGGAGAGGGCCAGTATCTATGCTTGCGGAGAAATTTAACAATTTTCTGTTCCATAGTCAGTAGTATTCTCCTAAAAACATTAGTTCATATTAAACTTAGATGACTGAGATGAAGAAGACAGTTTGAGGTTATGTTTTAGCAATTCCTACTCACCGTTCTTTCTCAGAAATTCTTCCCCAATCAAGCGGTTTGTGCAAATTATCCATTGAGCGATGAGGATTTCTATTATCATTTTCTTGAAGAAATTTCTGAAAATTTTCTTTGGTCAAGTAAATGGTGGAGCAAACATCGATGCATGATACTGACCTCCTCAGAACAGAGATAGTGGTAAAATTCTCAAGATTAGTATCTGTATCTACCTTCACGATTTGTTTGCGAATACACGTATTGGATCGTTGAAGTTTGGTAGGAATATATTCCTTCCGAATGTCAAATTTAACTTGGCGTTTCTTGTTAAGTCCTTTGGAATCCACTTGTGGTAATGAAGCCGTCACTATTGGTCCCTCCATAACAAAACTTACATCCGAAAGACCTAAAACAAAGATTTGTATTCTCACTGAATCAAGTATTTCTACTGGACAAACTCTTCGCTCTGCACCTCAACTCCACGGCTAGACACTGACTGACGCTATAAGTTCTGACAATTCTTTACTTTTGAAAATTTGTTTTTCAACTGCTGTATTAACATGATTAATATGCAGCAGTTTCCAAATGAGACTTATATTCAGATAAGAAGTTAATGAATAATCATTCAGAGTCGCATGACTTCTTATTTTATTTCAGTTATTCTTGTCCATCATCACTGTGTAGTAGTTGAGAGCACCGTAGATAAAAAAGAGTCGCCATAGAATATTTGTTATGAATACGAGTTTCAAAATACACTGTCTTAACACAATTTTAGTAAAGTGACACAAGAATACTTCATAAAGTATTAAAAAACTTCTATGGCTGCTGCCTAATCATCTCAATTATCTCACTCCCATCATTTTCTCATACCTCTGTCACATTATGGGACTAGGAAAGGAAAAATCAAACCGATTTTCTAGGTTTAAATTATGACTTGCATTTCAGGTTCCCTGGGTCTTCAATTTCTTTCTAACGATAATTCTTGCATCTCTTCATCAATTTGCAATCGGTTAATTTGGAGAGTTCTCTGTTTCAATTGAGCACGCTCTTCTCTCTCAATCTATGTACAAAAATTTATGTAGTGAATTTAGTTTCGAAAAAATTAATTCAATATAAATCATTAGTTAACTCACAGCTTCACGGCGACGCATGCGCTTCACAAACTCCGAATCCTCTGGAACATCTATGTGCTTGATATTGGCTTTATTCCCTTTCTTGAGAAGAACAGCGTATGCAATGGTTCCAGTAGGTTGCTCTTCTCCTGTCGTTTTTTGAAGATTCATAGGGATACGAATATCAGCATTCACATGACGATTGTCACGTGGAGCACTACGATTCGCTTCAAGTACCATTCGGTTCATTTGTTGGTCAAATTCATTCATTGCCGCTTCTTCAGTTTCTAATTCCACAGACTCTGACTCAAACCCTCCTATATCTCCCATGTCTCCTCCTCCATCACTCAACTGCAACAGAAATAAAGCTTATGCTTCTCAGTATTTTCACAGAGAACATATTTCGGCAATGTCACCAGTCACGTGTTAATGGGTATGGTGCCTATGGTGAAACCACGGTTGAAATTTAGGCCGATTTATGCCCGTTAAAATTCTTGACCTACCGAGAAAAAAATTTTATTCGTTCAAACTTAAAAAAATCATGCAAGCTAAAGAACTTTGTGTACACTAAAAAATTTCGCGAAATTTTTTTTTTTTTTTTGTGAAAATGCAAGATATGCGTTAAAAATTTCTTGTAAATTGAAGTGGTAAAGAAGATCAAAAATGAAACTATCGGTGGTCAAGTTTACCCTGGCAGAAATCGGCCCAATTCGGAAATCCGTACCCCGATTTGATTTTGGGCATTAGTACATCTCTGAATGTCACTACATATTCAAATCCGTGCTCATCCACGAAGTGACATCTACTCAACTCAGGCAAATCTAGCAAAAACCTACCCACGGATTGTAATTAAAATTATAATTTGATGCTCCGGGAAAAAATGGCTCCGAAGGACATTCGTATCCTAAGGCAGAGACTTGAGAGTAGCCTCTCAGATTTTCTGGTTGTTTTACTGTCGCCTCCTCATCTTCTAAAACAATTGTAAATCAAGCATTTTTACTAATCTGAATATAGAATAGAAAATAAACTTGATCAGACCTTCACATTCTTGGATATTTGGAAGGCCAGTTTCAGACTTTACTGATCCACGACGTGTATTGTTCGAAACAAATTTATCCGAATATTTTTTGTAAAGTCTTGATTCCATTTTCTTAATGTGCTTACAAGCCTCTTCATAAGTTTTGTACAATTTCATTTTAGGAAATAAATGTGAGATCAGTTCTTCAACCACAACGAAAGGTTCAACGGAATAGAGCATATTCGCGGTGTCCCAGATGGGATTTTCTTTCTTGAAGTAAGTGTATCGCTAAATAAAAAGAAACATTCGTTTCAGATTAAAGATTTGATGAATTATTTAGTTAGAGAAGCACCTGAAGATATTTTAGAAAACATTTTATTTTTTCCGAATGAATATCATCATCGAGGAAGTAATCACCACATCCCTTGAGCAAGACACAGACCAATCGCATGCGAAAGGAGGACCTAGGTGGATCGCACCGTGAAGGCCTTTTGTAATCAAATGATACACCGTTGACTATAAGAGCGTACAGAAGCTAAGCAACATAAAAAAAAAGAAAGTTCATTATAAAATTGTGGCAAAATCTTAGCGAATCCAGACAAATACCTGGAGAATGCAGTCGTGTGTGAGGATTTGGTAAGAGAAAAGTTCACATATATATTGCACCAGGGAAACGAGATGTTGATTGTTGACTATGTCCACAATTGCGAGACCTTCCATAAAATAGTTGATAATTGTATCTGCGACCGTAAAACCGAATAATTCCTAAAATACACAATGTTATCTAAATAAAGTGCCATAGTGAGACCGACAATTAGAACTATGTATTCATTACTTGATGCTCATGAATTCCAGCCAAAAGGCTACAAGTGGTACTAAAACGATTTGCAGCTATTTTCCAAGGTTGACTAAATACCCTCGTAGCAGTAGCAAACGTCTGTGTAGTTATATAAAGAAAATTAAAAAAAAATTCCTTACCGACTGAAATGGATTTGTAGGATATTTACTTTGGAATTATCCCAGTCCAATCGTCTAAGTAAAATAATTGTATCTTCCAGATTTTTCCGATCCAAACGAAAATAAACAATGTCTTGCAAAAATGCCTCAAGAAGTGGTAACAACTTATGCTTCACCCCTCCTTCAGCAGGAAATACAACGCAATACACCTGTTCTACCAAATCTGAATATCGAGGAGCGAGTGCCTTTGCTTGTTTTTTTCGCATCATTTGATCCTGACACAAAGTTTAGAAATTAATACAATATGCAGTTAGCGGAACAAACTGTTTCAATTCTATACCATGTATATTTTCATTCGTCTTCGAGTGGCCGGATTCTTGTAGAGATATCTACCGCAACATTCAATGAAGGCACATGCCATTTCTAACTGATGATGAACAAAATTCACCAAGAGGATTCGAAGGCAGCAAAAGGCATCAATCGGAGGGAAAACCTCAAAGTTAACCAATTCAGCAATGAATCGGATAATTTTAAGCTTCGTTTCAATGAACGTAGGATGACAACGACGTAATAAATATCGGAAATCTTTTTTTAGGGATTCTATTACTTCTGTCGCCACTTCGGGAAGCACCGGTTTTAAAATTGCGATGAGTCTTGACCAAAGTGGTAGCAAATCCATTCGTTGACGAGGTACTGAAACAATTGCTCTATAAAAAAGTTTTTTTTTTTTGCTGGTGAAAAGATTTCAAATACTACAATAACTACATTCTTCTCACTTGAGCAACTTTTTCCGATTAGGCTTATTATTGAAGGTACTGAGGAACATCTCTGCTGCACTATCAATCATATTTCGATTGACACAATTATGAAGCCCGAGAAGATATTCATTATACTTGGGTGGAATCACATAGTCCGACTTCTCTTCTTGATGAGTGGATTCTGGATCTACAATGTTAAAGTCAACAGTCATTATAGAGAATGAGGATAATTTGTTAAATATTCCATTGCCTTGGGATTGTGGATTTGTAACTGCTTCAGTCTCGGGTTCGAGATCAACTTCTGTCGTCTGCATTGGTGTGTCGGCTTGTAACTCAGCAATTTCCAGCTCCTCATCAAGATTTGCTTCTGCTTCGCGTAAATCAGCCGCCTAAAATTTACAATAACTGATGCTACTGCCCATGTCATATAATTAATTATTTAACTTACTGCTGCATAATACCTGTTTCTCCAGTATTAGAATATTTTCTCGTCTCGCAGCTGATGTCAGATATTTGGTCAAATCAGGAAGATCCTGATAAAAGGATCGCGTTTCCTCATCATCAAAAAAAGTAGCCCGACTAACTGATTCGTTCTCATTCAAATCAGACTCTAGGTTAGGCATGTCATCTTCTTCGTCTGATATAAAAAAAAATAGTCAATGAACTCCGAGTTGTAGTAACCTTCATACTAAAGATAGTTAAAGTAAAACCTGGAGGTAGCTCCTGAAGCTTCGGAAGATCAACATCAGCATAAAACACCAACTTTTTCGCCAATGTGTGGAATTTTTCGAAAATGTTTAGTATTTCCTTGTGAGAGTCTTCTCGATCCTTGATTACTTCACCCTTCGTCTTCAACATTTTCCGGCAAATGAGCTCGGATTTGATTACTTCCTCATGTACCTGATGCGTCAAAATATGATTATAATACTAAACTGAACTCTACATAGAAATAAAATATGTAAGAAGTCCTGCCTTAGATAAATTTGAGCAGACATTAGCCAGATACTCCTTTACTAAAAATTTCACTTTCAAGCGTTTCATTGGTTGTACTAACTCGGCAGGTGGCACAGTGATCCCAAACGTATTGCAAAGGTGTTGAATATTTTTTGGTAAAATTCCAGCAACTTCGATTCCAAATTCCTTGGTGAAAGCTAACATAATATTCATATGACCGCTCGTTTCCTTGTCTACTGCGACGAGTTGTCGAAGACAAGAAACAATAAGTGGAAATCCTTCATCACTGACAAGTCCGCAAATGACTAATTCGGTCAGAAGGCGAAGATCAGAATATACAGTGTTCCAGTCGCAATCACCCTAGTGGATACATAAATTAAGCTTTAGTTGGCCACAACAATACTTCCTTATTGTTATCTAAATAATTACGTACTAGTTTAACTGTAAACTTTGTTTTGTAAATATCCAACATAGATGCTGAAAACTCCTGGTATCTCTGATGAAGCTTTGAGCAAATACAGAGAATATCCCATATATGGAACTGCTCCTTGAATCGGATTTCGCTAATAGCGGCACATATTTCCGACAAATATTTGGTTAAGTTCAATACTTCGATTTCCTTTTCTGTATCTGGTTGTTTACCAATGAAATTTTTCTACCCCAAATTAATAAACATGAGTTCAATCTTTTCAATGTTCATGCTCTTTTCATTGAATCTAATTCTGAATTACCAATTTCCGGACAAATCCATTGCATCTTTTCAGAGTTGAATCCAACTTCTTAGAATTCCGCAATGCTTCAAACTCTTCGTAAATAGGTTTGGCATTAGCTGTCTGAAAGCCTGCTCGCCTTTCACTAATTTTTTTCCAGGATCTAATGAGATTTTCTACAGACTCCTATTTGACACAATTTACATATTTAAGTATTAACATATCTCGATTACTCATAAAGTTCAGATGCATCCAGATAAACAAGGTCAAACCTTATCACATAAATCCGACATGAACTTCTCATAGTGGATTTCTGTCTCTTCAAGAAACACTACTGGCGAACAACTGTCACTTCTCAGAAGTACTTTAGGGTTGATCAATTGTTCTGACTTTTTCATAAAAGTGAGGCTAGATCCTGTTGATGATGTTTTGGCAGCAGGTTTCGCGAAATCAAGAATAATACCATTACCTCTTGTGTTACCAGCAGCACGACCTCGACGACCCATCGCATGAGTTCTTCCTTAATCTCTACAAAATATAATTTAATTAAAAATTATGTAAAAATTGATTCATTCATAGATTTAGTGCCGCATGGAATATTTCCACAAAAGAATAAGGAGAAAAATGAGGAGAAAATTGATCATTATTCATCGAGTCTTTGATCGGAACAGTTCATTTTTGTCTCCCTATGAAAGACATTGATTGACATTGTCAGTCAGTCAGTCTAGCCTACAATTACTGTCTTGTATCTTGGGTGGAATTAGTTTCCGTCGTGTCTCGTCGAGTGGAGGTTAGTTCAATCGTCCATTAACCTGATCTATCATTGAGTGAGGAATCAAATTCGTCCTTATTTGGTGCGTCTTGGTTTGGTTAGTTCCGTGGGTCGATGATGCTCTGTCTATTATCGTCGTCGAGTGGCAGGACTGAAGCAATCGTGTCAATATATTATTCAATTATAATCTGGTATAACAGTATACAGTTACCACAATATTTTTACCATAAGCTATTATAAAGTGAAAAAAGTTGAAGACTTTACTAACCCACTCCTGTGGAGATTGTTAACAGAATATGGGGGGNGGGGGGGGGGGGTTGTAAAGACGAGACTTGATAGGAGCACTGAATTCAATTACTAACTAAAACTAATCAAAGAATTCACTAATAAAAACTAATAATAATTATTACATAGTCACTCTTTTATCTCTAAGAATAATCCTTGATTTAATTCTTGACGTCGTCCAGAACGATGACTGTCCTTGTGTTTGATTGTTATCTAATAATTTTTATCGGGTCGGATTTAACTTACTACACTCTTCGGGTGAATGAATAGTAGACGGGCACTCTAATTAGAATATTTTATACAGAATCATAAAAGTTACGCCTTTTATCTCTGTGTCTGTATTCCGTTTCTTTGAGACTCGTCCTTAGTAAAAAGATATTGATGTAGGCTTATAAATTAAACTAAATAATTCCATCTGTCGACTGAGCATCAATGCCAAAGCTAGATTAAATTTTCAGCTTTTCTTTTCATGTAAAGCTCCTAATCAATAATCATTTCATGCTTGTAATAATTTATTTTTATTTTTTTATTTTTTGTTTCAAACATCAAGTTCTTGCCGAGCATATAAATATTAAACTTGAAAATTTTGAAGAATTCAATTTTTGCTCCAGGATATTCGTTATAGATGAGACGATAACACACTTTTAAAAACTGTTACAGTTGTGAATGTTCAAACGAATTCCATATAGGCTATAGATAATTGGTGAATTATAATATATAGTAGATGATTACATTATTATACAACAGTCGAGGGATATAAAACTATCCGTTATCAGATCATATTGATTATAAGAACAATTTTCGAAGATGTGGTTTTGAACGAAAAAAAAAAGTTAGGATTTTTTGAAAATTGTAATTTCGGAACATTCGTTTGGGACACCTAACTTTTCATGTACATTGTCCCAAAAAAATGTTCCGAAATTACAATTTTCAAAAAATCGTAACTTTTTTTCTAGATTAAAAGCAGAGACTTGATTAAAAAAATTCTCCTCTCTACTTTCGCATAATCTTTCTAAAACATGTAAAGAGTATCATGTAAAAAAATTTGGTTTGAAGAGTCTTACTGGCAATAATTTTTGGAGCACCCCTTTCTCCAGGAAATAGCATGGGTCAAAAGTAAATTCCAGTCATCCCAAAAATACTAGTTGGACTGTATACTCGTCGAGTACTGTATTTAAAATGATGTTGGTATGATGCTGTGGGGAGGATATGGATGCCCAGTAAGGAGTAGCGGTATGGTTAAACCCCTATGGATTTATTATTCCGTTTTCATTTGAAATACGAAACAAAGGAAATGTTTTCGTTTGTTTTTTCTATTTTTGATTACACAACCGGAAAGGGCGGGAAGTGAAATGGTTTAAAAAAGGAGGGAATTCAGTTTGGGTTAGTCGGGTCAACAAGTACAGTTTTAATTTCTAAATTCTGAATTCTGATTTATGATTTATTATTACGTTCTGTGTTCTGGTAAATAAATCACAAAAGTCAAAATACTGCTCTCCTAACTTTCACTAGAAACCTGCATCTCTCCGTTCACATATTGCCTTAGTACAGGTACAGGGTGTATCCATGTAAGTATGTTGACATTGAGCGTAATAGAATAAATGACATTTCCATCTCTACAACATCAGAATTATGTGAAGGGAGATTCTATGGGAGCTTTTGTTGTTTACAAACAACTTTACGAACAAAAATTAGTAGTCTAACTCTATAGTCTATACTGGTGAACTCAACTATAGTTCTCAATTCTAAAGATTTCAAATTTCAATAGAAAGAGAGATCCTGTTTCAGAGATATGGATTATATATATGAACTTCCCGTAGAATTTATGATTTGGCGTGTAGCTCTAGCGACGAGAATGTCATCATCACCATATTCCGTGCAGCGTCAATAAACTCCATCGATACACTCTGAGCTAACTATCCCATTCTCATTACTTTTATTCAAGAAAAAAATAAATTTTGAATTTTATTTAAGGATTTTCAAACCAAGGAATCAACGGTCAAAGGTACTGACAGTTGAATAAATAATGGCGGTTCAACAGCAATCCTCATCCAATGCTCCTGCTGCAGGAACCTCCGGTATTAATGTAAGTAAGCTATTATTACAAATATTTCCGATCGTGTTTATCAGAACATACTAATACCAACAGCTTACTTTTCTTTTACTTCGAAGAGACGACGCAGTTCACTAACTTCTGTTGCACGAGAGTGCCTTGGAGCATCGTTTGATCCAAAGAATTCAAGTTTCTATACAGGGGTATGGAGAGTAGGCATTGAAGAAAATAAAACTTTTGGAATTGAAAACCCTACTCCTCTGAATCGTAAAATGAACTCAATTGACTGTCGGAGTGCTCCTCATCGTAAACCTTCTTCTGTGCGCTCATTCATTCCTACACCTACTACCGGACGGCGACCTTTATTAAAATCCATGTCTTCCACTAAACTCGAGGTTACTACTCGTAATAAACCTAACAGTTTTTTAAACCGGTAAGTTCTGTTAGAATCCAATCACACTTGTAACTTAGGCAAGTCGAAATTTAAATTTTTATCGATATCGAAATTCAAAGCTCCAAAAAAAATAAAAATCGAAGTTGAACATTAGTCATTCAAAATCGAATTGCATGACGTTAAAGGGCTACGAAATCGAAATCCATGACTCTTCTTCAGGCCTTCGAAATCTAAATCTAAATTTCGATTATCGAAATTTTAGGTTTAGATTTCAGTTGGCGTAAGGCAGTGGGCGGTTATTGTAATACGCCGTCGTAACACGACATTTTAATACGCCATTGTTTGGTAGGTTGTTAGATAACTCTAGCCATTAACACGCAATTGTTAGGTTGATAACACGTAGACGTGTTGCAATAGCGATGGTGGGCTACAGTGCCGTATTACAACCAACGCCCACTGCTTTACTTCAGCCAAATCCATAATTCCAAAGTGATCGAAATCGAAATTCTACACTAGCCATTCGAAATCGAAACACGTAACTTTTCAGACCCTCGAAAATTGTCGATTTCGATTTAAGCAAAGTTACAAGTGTGAATATAATCGTAGTCAGTTTTGATTATGGTTTCTTTCTAATTTCACCAACAGAGGCAGTACTAAAAGTACTAGCAGATCAGTCTCTGTTTCAAGTAAATCTGCTACAAAATCCAGACGCTCAACCTCAGTGGATTCTTTTTGTTGGTCAAACAGCATCTATACTACTCCTAGTAATACGCGGAGGTAATAAAATAAGCATTCAATCAGTCACTTTCATATATATCATGTATCATGTATATCAGATATCCGGCGCGGATATCCGGCATGCTTGATTAAGCTCGTATTGTACATAATTTTTATTAAAAAAAAGATGCGTTTTGACTCATTTCACGCGAACGTGCAGGACTCAATTTTTAAAGTCTCTAATATATTCGTACATTTAATATATACTCCTATATAATAAATCTAATAGAATTATTGGTTAATTTTTTAAGATTTCTGAAAAAATTGTATCGAAAATTATCCGCGCGGATACCTATAAGTATCCGGTATTCGGCGAATAGTCTATCCGTCAGAGTTTTGGGCGCCGGATATCCAGCTGCCGGATATCCGCAACATCTCTATTTTTTACTTTATTTTTTTTTAACCAAGCAAAGATTGTAAACAATGAACTTGCTCGGTCGCTTGTTTTTTACTGGGTTTTTGCCTTGATGACTAATTAATAAGTAAATCTAGTTCTCGGATAGCCGACTTTGGCTACTATACGTAACAAGTTGTCGGGCCGCGATCGAGATAGGCTATTGTATATAAATTCCACTACTGTGACGTACTGTTAAAACTTTTTATTTCGTATTTTTCCGAAAAATAAGGCTTTTTACGAACCTTGCTTTATTATATTTACTAATTTGATACATCTTGCCTTGAACATATCTAGATTCAGTGGTCAGACATTCTCAACATGTAGCAAGCCTCTATATTGTCCAAGATCTGCTGAAAACGTCGGCCGAACAGTTGGATTTGAAACAGTTCAAAAGGTTCTTAAGGCTCCCCATTCAACAGATAAAAATATTTTGAATCAACTAGCATTATTGGTGAATGACTTTCTCACTGAGAATGAGTATCAAAAAGTAATGACAGTTGCTCAGCTTAATCGCATATCGGTGGCAGAATATTTCAACATATGTCAAGTAATTGGTTCCTATTTCGGCATTGACACAGTTTTGAACAAATGAGCATGTATTCAAATTCTTCATAGTTTGTCTTGCGGTTTATTCATTTCTCGCAATTTCTTACTCCTGTCAAACATGAAGATATGAGTACATTGTTAGTGGAGGCCGCAACATCTTTGGAATATCCTGGATCGCTTAGTAAATCAATATTGAAAACAGGTTAAGATAAAATTCATCTCACAAGTCTCAGTTTTACCCTATGTATTTTGTTTAATGTACTAAATTTACGTTTTACAGTTAATACTCCTCACACATGGCCAGCAGCCTTGACATTTTTAGGTTGGCTTACCTGTCGTGTCAAGATTGTTTTGTCCGTTCGAGTGTTTGGAGGGAAACGACATAGCATAGCAGCTTTAGGAGATAATGCTGAACTAGTGAGTATTGAGTTCTCCCGTCAATTAACTTAAATTTCATAATTGCTTGATTTCGCAGTGTTTTTCCAATTTCACCACCGATTCTTACCGACGTATGTTTAAGAAATGCATACGTGGGGCTGATCAAAATACGGAAGGAGAAAAAGAGGAGTACAGAAAAAATATCAGTAAGTAAAATTAGTTTTATAGCACTTTCCGATTAAACTCTCAATAATTGTTGCTAATGTAATTCTAACAGTGGAGGCATATCTAATGGACCAAAATGAAACAGTGGACTCCCTTTCTGCTCGGTTACTTGAACTGCAACAGAAGTTGGTGATAAAGGAAACTGAAGTTGATCCAACGTTGGTAAATAAACTAAATGTTATAAATACAGGGTGCCGAGACTTTTACGGCACCTGCTAACTTCTAAAGTGAAAGCGCCACATGCAATTAGTATTACTTGCTTTCACTTTACAAGGTAGCAGAGAGCGAAAAAACTTGGGCACCCTCTATATATCTTTTTTTTTAAACATTCATTGAAGTGACTACGTTTGGTTCTAAGGAATTGTTGGCCAATACAAAGGTAATTGAAGAAAAGGTAGCGATTATAAAAGCAAAATCAACCGATGCAGAGAGCAACATTCTCAAGCACAAAAACGTTGAGCATATCACGACCCAGACTGCTAGTTTGAGTAAGCAGTTTTAAATGCGATCATATTTAAATACAAGGCCGGAGTGCGTATTTTAATAATATTGCCTCAACTTTGCTTTATAGGTAAAAAATTAGTCAAAGAACAAGAACTTCTTGATGAACTTGTGCAGCGAGTGAAACTTCAACCACTTGATTTAGATGGAAAGAAGGCTCTCTTGCATGACATTGAACAAATAAAGAAGCAAAAATCCACAGTAGAGCAAATGGTAGAGAAAGATCAGAACAAGCTCAATGTTCGCGAGCAAGCCAGGAGCAACTGCAGGGATCTTGTAAGACGAATAAATTGTTTATTAATTAGTCTACTGGTTGACTAACTCGGCGTCACCTGTTGCAGTTTTATCAAGTTTGTGAAAAACTACGCATGGTGGATGATTTCAATGAGCAGTTAGGCACGCTGGAGAACCGGAATTTGGTAGTAAACATGGAGAGAATCCAAAGAAATCCTTTCACTCCTGTAGAACTGGATTCATGGCTACAAGTCAGTTATTACGAATTAGTCTAGAAGGAGTTGGTGCAGTATCATTTATATATATTTATATAATGTTCCCATTTTAGGAAGTCAGAAGCGTAATCAGATACACTGATCAAATTTTGGTGGAACTGAATCATAATTTCGAGGAATGGCATCAGGCAATAAACCTTCAGATGAAGACAGTTCAGGAAGAGATAGAAATATGCAAGAAGGATTCCCTTCAAATTCAGAATGATATTGAATCCTTACGTCAAGAAGACATGGAGAGAAAAGTTGCCTTTAAGGACGAAGTTCGTAATTCATAACTAGTTTATTTACTACTAATTGTCTGTTTGTGTAAAAATTATTGAACAAATGTCATGCATGATTTGTTCCTTTGATTATAGGAAAACGAAATAGAACAGAAGCAATTATATCTAGCGAGCGAAGAAAGGAAATTATATGACATATCGGTTGAAATTCAAAAGGAACTCGAAGTCTTCCTCCAAAATCTTTCTATGGCTGAGGAAATGTAAGTTGGATATTCTCACAATAAGGTAGTGTAGTCTTAATGAATATGTACTTCCTTTGTAGGGTTGCCGCATTGCAACAAGAAACGGATGCCAGTGACCTCGAAGTTGAAGAAACCTATTTGAAAATGAGAGCACGAAGCATAAATTCTGAGGTAGCTCTTTGCGTAAGTATTACATTATTTTATATTTTCTGTTTTGTTGCCCAAATATGTGGGAGAGTTCAGTGATGCTTATTATGGCGTCATTTTTAAAAGTAAAAGTAAGTTAAATACAAAAAAATGTCGACGAATTGGCGTTAATTTCAAGCTTACCTGCTGGGTTACAGCTACCGGTAAGACAGAGGATGTGAATAATTTCTTTTATTTCTACAACAAGAGATATCTATCAATCTATCTAACCTTAGATTAGGTTTTCTTAGATTCATAATGAACCAAACATCCTCTCATATTTTGGCTTGAAAAAAAAAACCATTGACAGCCTCTAACTTTACTTTAGCACGGGTTACACAGCCTGTAACTTACAGGTTATTAGAGAAACTTTTTAATATTGTAAAATTGTATAAAAGTTTATTTAAATAGGTAATTTTAAATCCTTGTCTAATTATTTTTCAAACTTTGGTTCACAGGAAATGACAATGGCTACTTTAGAAAAATTTTTGTAGTATTACAGAAAAATTGTTCTACTCAATTACTCAAAATGTCATCTCGACGTCATTTATAAGTAATAATAATAAGTGGTGAATAAAATGAAAGTAATTGTAATTTGGAGAAAGGTTGGTTGATATTTAGTATAACTGAGGAGGTTGATGAATGAGAGGGTTTTTGGATCCCCTCTCTGTAGGTTTTTGGGTGGTTGTGTAATGTTTTGAATAGAGATGATTCAGTAGTCAGGTTCAGGTAAAGTGTCATGGTGGGTGTGGTGTAAAAACCTCTCTCCGTCGTCTCTTCAAGCAGGTTCATTTTTATAATTATTTGACCTATTCTCAACAACTTTTGACTTAATTAATGCTCTCTCATTTTATATTATTAATTAGTCGACTATTATCTACCACTACCACTCTCTGCGCCAATCTGCCTTAGCCAATCTTACAATCTTCCTCCTCGACAAACCATGGTAAGGAAATTTTTACGTTACCGGTTTCTTCCCCTTACATTATTTAAATCTAGTCAATTTAATTATTTAACATTTTATAAAGAAAGTTTTCTTAGTTTGATCTCATATTGTAACAAGACAGAAGTGGGCTCCACCCATATGCTACTTATGTAAAGCCTAGAATCATAAGGTGTTAAATAAGGGATTGACTTGTCTTGATAAAATTATTTTTTATATAATTATTCTGACCATCTGATGATGGTTCTTAGGGTTTCATAAGTAGCATGGGTCAACACACGACCTACCTGTCTGACTCACCTATATGTAAAATTTTATAGATAAGATTTTTACTATTTGGACTATTAGTTGATGTCTATATTTTATTTATTTTAGGCTGCGACGCTGCGACCGTACTTAACAGCCGTTCGGCATACGCTCACAGCCGCAATGTGCCTCGAAAATTTTTCCTCTCAGGTCGTTGAAAGACATAATAAACCTGAAGTAGAAGTCAGGTAAAATATTCATCTTATTTCTTATCATTTCTTGTTGTTTTTTTTATCAAATTTCTCATTTGTCTTTTCAAGTATCATAAACTATTATTTCTTTTCAAGCTGCTGTGAATGAGTTAAGTTTTAGTTTGTTAAATATTCAGAGGATGTTATGCGGTTTCATAGTTTCAACCAAGTTTTTTTTTTTTTTTATAATCTGATATATCAGTTTTAACATTTATTTTCCTGGTGAGTGGGATTTATTTGTTTCGGAGAATTTCAAGACAACTCATATTTTGGGCTAAAGTAAGGCAGCGGGTGTCAATGCTCTTTTCAACCTAAAATATGATACATGATAGGATGTTTGGTTCATTTTGAACCTAAGAAACCTGCCCTATCTCTTGATATTGAAATAAAACCCGCTGTCATATTTTACATTATATACTTTTAGTTGATAAATTGAGAAGAAGAATCATCATAATGGTATTCGCAGTAATCATCGTATTTACAATGTTTTATTTTGTTCCTTTACAGAGCCAGCAGAGAGTTGCTATTAAATCCAGTAGTCATAAGTAGAAACGAGAAGGAAAAGGTTTTAATCGAAGCCTCGATAAACTCCATACGAGTCAGTATAGCTATCAAACAAGCCGATGAAATCGAAAAAATCTTATGTCACAAATTCATGCGGTTCATGATGATGAGAGCAGAAAGTTTTGTAGTGCTCAGGAGGAAGCCGGTAGAGGTAAAAAATGTTATATTTAAAAATTTTTGTTGACAGAGCAAAGACACAAAACTGTTACCACTTATATTATTTTTTGCTATAGGGTTATGATATAAGTTTCCTCATCACAAATTTCCATACCGAACAAATGTTCAAGCATAAACTTGTTGATTTTGTGATCCACTTCATGGAAGAAATTGATAAAGAAATCAGTGAGATGAAGCTAGCCGTAAATGCAAGAGCTCGTATCTGTGCAGAGGAGTTTTTAAAAAGGGTAAGCGATATTAGTTGTAATTTTGGTAATTATACTTGAAAAGAAATTAATCCTTGATTCAGTAATGAAACATTTGTTTCTGTTTCAGTTTTGATCCTGGATATGGATTAAAAAGCGTGATAACCGGATGACCGCGTGTTCTTTATACCTCTACCCCGTTCTTCCTTCCTTAGATAAGATTTGTTTCTTGAATGAGTTAAAATTAATAATTTTCATAATAAAATTCCCCAATTATTGGGAAGTTGAAGAATGATATAAATATAAACGTGGGTAGAATTATTTAATCAAACTAAAGTATAAATTTATTACCTTCTGATAGAATAAAATTGAGAAGATTGAAATACAAATATTTGAATAGTTCTCAGAATTTGTGAATAATTTCTTAGAGATAATCTATTAGCCTTAACTTCATCTGCCATAATTTACTTGAGTCACAAGCTTGGGACGGTATAGTTGAGAAACTTGAGTGCAACTTCAAAGCCCATGAAGCAAGCAGCATTAGCTGGGAAAGCTCGTATCATTACGGGTGCGAACCCTTTGTAAAGTGCCCTCGGTCCCTCCTCCTTCATCAAATGTTTGAAGACATCTCGGACTCCTCTTGGATAGGCTCCTTCGGGTGCTGTGGAATTACCAAAAATAAAATAATCAGTTGACTCATCCATCACACTCTGCATCATAACTAGTAGTAGAAACAAAAACCGCCAACTTTACAGGGAGGGAAGCTGGAGAGCACTGCTTATTCCAAATATGCCGATGATGAAAGGACAGGAAATTATCATGAACCACACCACAATTTCATGTTGCATTTAGGGAAAGTCGGCATGGAGTTCAGAAGGATGTGGTCCATGCTTATCATTGCAAGAGTAAAATGCGTGGCATACCAGTTTGGAGCCTACTCTTCATGACATCAGCAGGGATTGCCACAGCCCAATTCAAGATTCCAGCAACACCTCCTGCAAACATCGTACAGAGAGGGCTGAGGGATGTACAATTCTCAGGGATGAGAGCTTTCTTGAGAAGTTCGTATGTCATGAAATACATTCCGCTCGCTGGAACATCTACAACCAAAATCAAAGAAATGAATTAAATTTATCTTAAGCTCTACTTGAATGAGAAGAATTTGAAACAAAAGAGATTCCTATGCACATGGCATGGCTTATGGCGTCCTTCGTATCATGAAAATCCCGTCCATCAAAATCCCACTTATTCGGTTGGATGCCTTCATTATTTGCTACAAATTTTTATTTCTTTTACATCATGAAACTAAAGACGGTGAAAGAAATTTCATGATTAACGGTTCACCGTCATATTTTCGTTCCCTATTTATTATCTAGTGTTATGAGAAGTATAAAAAATTTTAACAAAAATATCTTATCTACTCACGTCGTATTTTCGCTAAAGGAAGGATAGGTGAAAGTTTTTCGTAAATCGGGTATAACTTTTGGAATTATAAGAAAATATATGTATCTTTTACAATTACATCGGGTCTTTCAAATTGAGCCAATCAGATTTGAATATTAAAATTGATTATAATTCAATTGCCTGAATTTAAATTTTTTCAAATTTCTTGGGGAATCCTTATTGAAAAATCCGGTATCTCTAGGAAATATTAAAAATCGTTTACTCTATAAAAAAAACTCCAACATACCATTCAATAAATCGGATTTTCAATACTATACAGTTAGTAGAGTCGGATATCCACTTTAGCAGTTGTAATTTTTATGATTATTAGTACCACAAGCAACTCTCTCTGGTTGGCCGTGACATTGTCTAATTTATTTGTTTTGATTACTCAAAAGACTTCAGTGTCCGATAGTTGTAAGAATGAGCATGTTAGTAATTAATTGTGTGTTCCAGTTGAGTTATTGTTGAATTAAGTAAAATAGAAATAAAGGTTTGAGTGAGGAGTCATAAAATTCTACTGGGCCTTATTTTGAAGAGACCGAGATTTCACAGACCGGTTCTTCGAAGAATCGGTGTCCCTTATCTGAACTTCCAGTAGTTTTGTAGCAGAACTCGTTCAAAAGACGCTTCCCAGAGAAACTCGAACTAACTAACAGAATAAATATATATACTCAAGATGGTACGGAAATTGGAGATGATAAGTCTGGAAGGAAGAGATTAACTGAATTTCCGGCTATTTTTCTCATTTTACAATCAACTGGAATACCAATACAATCCAACAACGCCACTTAATTATTCCCAGAAAGTAAATCTTGTTTTCTTTTCCAATATGCGCCTTCCACTCATTATTCCTCAGTGAAGCAATTAAATCCTAACTTTCCCATGAAAATCTAGTTTTTCATTCCTAATAATAGTTTCCCAAAGAAAATGGGACCTATCAAATTTTTCTGCCATATATTCGTACTCATCACGTGTCTACTGTCCAAGGTGAGAGATTTCTTCCATGTTTGATTCATTCGGAAAATTGAATATATTCCTATGTTGTGCTAGCCGAAGCTAATTCCTCATTTTCCTACTAGAACACATTTTCTACAATTTTAGAAGGAAGGCAGTGTCCTCTGAATTGTATTTGCTATCCTGATTCCTTATCAAATCTCGCCTCGTGGGAATGGATAGAAAGTGACGTGCATTCAAATCCAGACGATCCTCATGATGAAGACTTTAATCCTTACACCGAACACAATGAAGTAAGATCCAATTCTCAATTTTTATTTTCATATATAACGAAAAGTTATTGTTTTAAGGTATACAACAATCCCAAAACATCCAGTCCATTGCGCAAGAAAGATGTTTTCCAAACTGTCACGTGTATACTTCGTAACGACTTTCCAACGGATCTTTCTGAAATATTCAGTCAAATCCATCCCTCTACACAGGTAACCCATTCATCTATTAGGATTGATGAATGAATTAATAATTCAATAATATTGATAATGTTTCAGGTACTGTCCATTCTGCAAGGGGCAGGATCAGGAAATATTACGATCGGCAGAATTCATTTTGAAAAATTGACTCAGCTCATTGGAATCGATATTCAAGGTTACAAGGACGTGGATAGTGAATTTTCTCATCGACAAAGTTCTTTCCGTTTGGAGGCAGATGCACTTTTACCTCTGAGGAAACTCACTTACTTAAGCCTGGATAACGTTCTCCTGCAACAGAGATCAGTGATTATGCCGATTGAGGAGTACACTTCGAAGATTGTCAGGGTTAGGAAAATAGGTTTTCATTTCAATTCAACTTACGATGAGGACGATGGAGTGTTTAGTGACTTACAGTCCCAACTCATATTTCTTAGTCCAAAAAAGTCAAAGATAAGAGAACCAATAGTTCCATACAGTGTTTACAAAAGTGCATCAAAGAACAAGAGAATAGTGGAAACTAAAGAAAAACCACCAGAGCCAAAAATAGCAGTTGCTTTTACGGATATACCAAGTCTTCTTCACCTTCGAATTTCAGAGTGCAATATGCAGGATATCAGTTGGGATATGTTCCACAGGCTTCAGAGTTTGAAATTCCTATTACTCGAGCGAAACAATTTACTTTTTCTTCCTGACTTTGTATTCTATGCAACATCTAATCTAACGACACTCTCACTTTCTGGAAATCGAATCCTAAGTCTTCAAACAGTTGGACTAGCTGGACTTCTTTATCTACAAAAATTGGATGTGACACACAATAACATAACTCATCTGTCAGAACTATCTCTTCCACCTTTTCCACATCTAGAAGTTGCAGACTTCCGCTACAATCCAATTGAGGCAATTTTTCCAAATACTTTTGAAGTTATGAATGCTACCAAATCACTCTATTTGGGAAATCCTCTCATTTCTTTACAAATTTTTCCAAATTCTTTTTATGGACTCACCAGCCTACTTAATCTGCAAATTACGAATATTAGAATAGATTTCTTAGAAAGACCCATGTTCAAAGGACTTTCGGTGCTCAAAGTTCTTGTTATGGATGGACAGATTAAGCGGATTTCTTACGACGCCTTCAGTGAAATATCAAAATTAGAAAAGTTAATTCTAAGAAAGTGCAAAATTGAGAAAATTTCTATGGATGCCTTTTTCGGACTAACGTCTTTAGTTGAACTAGATCTTTCCCATAACAGGTTTACGTTCCTCCCTCCAGGCATATTCGATGAACAGTCTTCCTTGCGAGAAATATATCTTCAATACAACCAGTTAACAACTTTGCCTCAAAACTTGTTCAAGAATACACCAAGCAAATTGATTCGATTGGAAGGTAATCCTTGGCATTGTTCCTGTGACATGAACTCATGGAATCCAGCAAAAATTAACCAAGTGAAGAGTTACTTTGTACCAAAAAACGAGACGTTTTGTCAAAGACAGTATGATAAAGGGAGTATGTGCCGCCAAGATGGTGAAAAAGGTTTCCAAGTTAAATATATCTATGAGAAGCGAGTTTCCCCTGTTTGTCAAACACCGAAAAAATTCAATCAACGGAATGTATTTGACGTGATGCGGAAAGAATTGAGATATTGTAGTCAACAGTCTTCGAGGATTTCCTTTGATTCTAACTTGGGTATCATAAAATCAAAAAATAAAACAATCAAAGGAATCAAACCAACTGAGCAACTGTTGAAGGAAAAAGAAAAAGCACTTTTTTTTTTGAAACTCGGGAAAATTAGAAAGCCTTCTTCCAAGGAATCAATAAGTGCAATCCAGAATAACAAAAATGACATCTCTCAGGATAATACAACAGAAAATACCGAAATGAAGAAAAATTTTACAACCTCATTGCCAACTACGGAGCCTTCAATTGAACACAAGTCTACCATCCCTAGATCTATCACGGACAGACACGATAATACAATTAACCTGAATAGAAAAGAAACTGAGGAGCATTTAGGAATATCTGAAGGATCTACATCAACATATCCAATGGATAAACCAACAATGAGCAACTTGATCAATTTGATTACTTATACCAACTCAGTATCACTGCCAAAGCCATTTCCCACACAAGCCGTGATACAACTCAATAGTTTTCAATCACTAAAGTCAAAACTGAATACTCCAAGATCATTCAAATCGACAAAGAATGATGACTTTATCCAATTGCGCTCTAAAACAATCTCCAAGAAGGCACTCAAGTTTGCAAAGTTCTATACAACAACAGAGGAAACGATTGGACAACCAAACTAGTACCAAATCCGTACAAAATTAAATTTGTTAACCTTAGTACAACATTAGTCCATGTTTTTGTATTTCTATTTTTAACATTCATGGAAACGTTACTCACCTCTAAGGAGCGTAGCACATGTTCCTTTGTAGATACTCCTAATCCCACCTTCCTTTAGTAATTTAGCTCCACAGTCCAGTGGACCAGCATACTTAACTGTGGCACCAGCACCTTGTTGAATCTGAAATTAAATTTTTACCTAAGTTAAGTTATTTTCATTTTCAGGTATGACTACTTGGATTATGTGTTCATAACTATTATTATATAAAATAAAAGCGTAGGTAGTTTGCTTACTTGTAGTAGACATTTTATCCTTTCACCGGGTGTCATGATTACCGTCGTCATTACTCCAGAAATACATCCAGCAAAAAACCTTTGTATTGGACTCAACTCTGTATTCGGATCTCTATTTACCATTTGTTTTCCTACACCGTAGCCGAAAAAACTGAGAGCAAATATAGGGGCAACTCCAACAATAGGAGCTCCCATCCCTAAGAATTAGTTTAGTAAGATCTCAGTTCAAACATTGAGTTAATGGGATTTGACCCTTAAATTACCTTTATATAAACCTTTGAATCCTTCGTGTTTAATAATTTTTTTTAAACAGTCCCAAGTCCCGGTGTAGGTCAATGGTTTCCCAGATTCTGCTGCAGGCTGAGTCTGGAGTCTCACCTGAAGAATAATAATTATTGAAATGACACTGATGACAAAAATAAAATGGTTTAGTATAGAACACGCACTGAATAGAATTGTCATCCTTATTCACTGTCACTGTATTATTCTAATTCACGAGTCGATGCTTCACTCATGCGCTAGAGGTGAGGTTCAATAATCTCTGCCATTTTAGTTTGACACTGATTCTAAATTGAAACAGCCGAATATGTATCGTATAGTATAATTTTGACTGAATTTGGATGACGTAATTAATGACTCTAGACCTTGAGTCAATTTAGGAGTAAAAAATTCTGACTGACTCACACTTTTGAAGAGTCAACACCGTGGGTAAATAACCTTGACTCATTAACAGAAGTGACTAGTGCAAAATACTCGAGGGACTCCTATTGTTTTCGATATTATCGAAAGAGAGTAATTTCACCAATCTAACCGAAATATTTGACATCTGTAGTACATGAAAATTGAAAATATCCGTATTTTTTTTTGCGGGAAATTGCGATTGCGCGTCGATTTAGACACAATTTTAGCCAAATTTGGGCTCCCTTTTTCTCCGTGAAGGAAGGTCGCAAATGAGTCGGGTTTTTTTTTGCATTGGAAGCAGTATGCTCACCCCCCCCC
>NIPM01000006.1:271361-293094 GCA_002738285.1 Holacanthella duospinosa | reverse complement strand
TTTTTTTTATAAATACAATGGAATAGTAACGTAAATAAGTGATTAGCTTTGAATGTGCATATTCAAATAGTGATTATGCACATTCAAATCTAACCATTATTTGCCTAACTAAATGGTTACTATTCCATTGTATTTGGAGAAAACGTTTTGGCTTCTACTCTTGCACTCCTAGCAGAGGAAATTTAAACTAAAGTCAGGATTTTTCGAAGAACACCTCGGGAAGTGAGCATACTGCTTCCAATGCAAAAACCAGACGCATTTTCGACATTCCTTCACCGAGAAAAAGGTGCCCCAAGTTCGGCTAAAATGGCGGCAAAAAATGACAAAATGCGCGCGAATAAATTTCGCTATTAGTTCATCAACTACTCTATATGCTGAAAATGTGTAGGAGATTATGTTCTACAGTACTGGTCATAATTGTTAAACAAATGGAAGTTACTTTTGGCCCGTGCGGTTTGCTGGATAAAGTAATTGTTTTATAATTATCTTTTGATTTTATGAAAAAAAATGAAAAAGTAGGGAAACACGTGTTAAAAATCAGGTCTCTAGGATTAAAGGGTCAAATGGTAATGATTTATTGAAAATCAACTGTTTTCAAATGTATGTTGTCTCAGAATTATGTTCGAAAACAGTTGATTTTCAATAAATCATAACTTTTGACCCTTTCATCCTACAGACCTGATATTTTACACGTCTTTCCCTACTTTTTCATGTTCTTTCATAAAATCAAAAGATTTAAAAAATTTACTTAACGAGACACGCTTGACATAATTATAAAACAGTTATTTTCTCCAGCAAACCGCATAGGCCAAAAGTAACTTCCATTTGTTTTAGAATTATGACTACTACTGTAATACTGTTGGTGAAAGTGCTCAGGGTTTTTCCATTTTTGGCTATACAGTAGCCCTCCGCGCCGAACCGAAAATTTTTTGAAAACAATAGGAGTCCCTCTAACCTTTATTGTATCAAGTGGATGTCCAGTGGTTACAAGACACATGCCTCCAAAGCCTCCAGCGAGGAAATTCTTTATTGGACTTACAGGGACGACTTTGTCAGACATTTCCGGATAGCTAAAATCAGAATACAGAAACATTACATGAACAAATTGAAATAAAGTTATATAGACAGTTCTATTTTTTGTTTTTTATACAGGGTGTTTAATCTTTTATTGCACCATAGAAAACATGTTTTCACATGACGTCATTTTTCTATGTCGTAGCTATACCTATCAAATATAATGACAAAATGGATTATTAGTGTACGCAAGTATTATTTATTGATAGATAAATTCAATTCTTCTAATTAGATTTACAAACTTGGTTTCGTAAAGCAGCAATACAAGTTCGAAGCCTTCGATGAACTGAGCGACACAACGTTTCACAATACCCGTTGTTAATTTCTTCAAAAGCTTCGCAAATAGCATTTTGTAGTGAGTACAAGTTTGATGATTCTCGAGAATAACTTTTCTTTAATTAATCCCCAAATTCCGAAATGTAAGGGGGCAACAAAATTCATGAGACTTAGTCTCGCGCGTTCGGTTCAAGTTCTCTTTCTAGCCGGGACATAACTAGAATGGGAAAGCGGAGAAAGAGGGTGCAAAGAAACTTTAAACACCCTGACAATGCACAATCATTTTGACAGGTTAATCAAACAGTCTAGCTTAATGTAAATATTCTAATGACCATCGACAGCTGCACTTTAGTGAAAAATTAAAATATTAGAATTCCACTAAAACAAAGCAAATCAAGCAGGGGGGGNGAGTTTTGGAAGGTTGTCAATAAAATACCCAGCAATGATCTTTGGACTTTGAAAGGCAAAAAAATTTATTTGATTGAGCTTACTAATAACTTGAGCCCTTTTAACAATACTTCTGGCGTGTTTCTAATGATGTGTCTTCAGCTCAACGTTGTTAACAACAGCAGCGTCCTTATTTCAATATATTTCACTATTCAGTTAATCAATTGAACTTTATAATTAATGAAACTTTACAAAGTCTAAACAAAAACAAACTAATTATTCAATGAAAAATAAAAGTTAGACTTGAGCTATATAGAAATGAAATTCTCAACTCCAGATTCAGTAATGGGCGCCAAACCAACCCAACTTTAGTCCGAATATCATCTCTACTTATAACACAACACCTCCATGGCTCTTCCTCCAAAGTTGGCTCTTGCTCCTAGGCTCTGCCTCCGAGTTGGCTCATAATATTTTGTGAGGCAAATCCATCGTTTGACTCTGGCTCCTCTCTTTGCGAACCAGAACCATGACTCCCAGAGCCAACTACCAATAACCAGGAGATTTGGCTCTTTGGCTCTCGACAATGGTTAACATTATTCTTAAAATTAGAAAAAAAGTTTAAAACGGAGTAGTGTTGCCAAAATTACTATCTTTTTCCCTTCATTATGAAATTTATTAATTTTGATGTTCCAAGCAAATTTCAAAATTCAAATCTCTCATCAAGGATTTTAATAAGTTTTATTTTTTGAAACCAATTGATTGCAGGGTTTGTATTTTGAACTCATCGATGCGATGCTTTGCTGTAAACGACGGTCCATCTTGATCCATCATTTAAAATTAACTTTCTTTTGTCCTATTGCCTGTTAAAAATGAATTCCGGACAAGTACCATTGGGTAAGTCATACTTAAAAAAAGGACACTTTTTTTCAAATTCGCAAATTTTTTGCAAAATTTGATTTGAGCGCCAACAATTTGTGCCAGATTTGAAATCTACACTATAAGTTATTGACGTATTCCTTAATAAATTTTGCAAGGGGGGTATTCTACAAATGTTTCTCAATTTTTAGTAAGCCACTTTTAGGATCATGAGCCAGCGGCTCACTGGCAAATTTGGAACCATTGAGAACACTAATTGATTGGAATTGCAAAAATTGTATTTTATTGTCTGTCCCTATATGGTGGGTGCATGGGTGGAGGTGGGGTAGTTATAGATGAAACTGCAGAGAATGAAAAAGTTTTACAAACTTTGTTTTTGTGCTCGTGATTGATTCCCTTTTCATACTTCAAATACCCATAACTTGAAAACGTAAGCAATGAACAATTAACGAGTAAAAGGTAATTAAATTAGTAAATTGTTTTAAAGTTGACATGGATTGGAACATCACTGGTGAAGGTCTGGAAGGAGAAGAAGATATCGTGCTACCGGTAAGATAGTTTTTTTATATACAAAAGACAGAACTAATAAATTAAATTTTAAACACTTCGAGATTCTTCCGATTTTTTAGAGCACAGAGCTCGGGAAATACTTAGAGAATCAAAACGTTTTCGGGCACTTCGAATGTGCTTTATCAGATAGACTTGATAGTCATTCGATTATCCATCAGACTTGGAGTTCTGGATTCATCTGTGGTCAAAAGGTTAGTTTTTGTAAGCAAATTCATATACTCTTCATTTGATAAATTGTACTAAATGTTATTTAGATTAAACAAAACTTCCATCCAGTCTGGCTTCAGAAGCTGTTCAAGGGTCCCAACTGGCTCCAGGTTTTAATTGATTGATTTAACACTATATACCATGTTCCCCACTAATCCGTTTGGGTTATGTAAGGACAAGTAAAGAGAACGGATTAATGTTGAATATGCTCATATTAAGTTTTTTATAAATCAAATTCCAGTTAAATTCAAACATCCGTTTTATTCTAATACGATTGGTCAAAAGATTCAGATTGTATATTTAGTCTTTGAATTAACTTGGGGAATTATGGATAAAAAATTCGGTAGAGTGTGTTCAAAAGAAGAAGGAATCACTCGTAATAATTTCCGAATTCCTTAAAATTTCCAAACATGAGCCAACNAATATGCTCATATTAAGTTTTTTATAAATCAAATTCCAGTTAAATTCAAACATCCGTTTTATTCTAATACGATTAGTCGAAAGATTAAGATTGTATATTTAGTCTTTGAATTAACTTGGGGAATTATGGATAAAAAATTCGGTAGTGTGTTCAAAAGAAGAAGGAATCACTCGTAATAATTTCCGAATTCCTTAAAATTTCCAAACATGAGCCAACCNAGTGTGTTCAAAAGAAGAAGGAATCACTCGTAATAATTTCCGAATTCCTTAAAATTTCCAAACATGAGCCAACCTTGGCTAATTTTTATTTGGTTCATGCTAACTTGTAAGTCTGAATTGAATCATCCCTAATACAGATATCGCTTCAGCGTGCTTGTTCAGTGTGGTTTCAAATCAGAAATTTATTTTTTGAAGTGGAATTGACAATAAATCGAATGAGTCTCAAGGCATCACGACTTTTCTGGCCATTATCTAACAGGTTTGTTAATTTATTATTTTATTTTTTTATTTTTCCATCAATTATCGCTCTGTGTTACTTATGTTTCAGAAAGGCAATTGCCCATCGGTTTTCTCTTGAACATCGTCTTTCCACGGATTGCTTACGACTAAAGGAATGCTCCAGTAAAGTGGATCATTCAATTTCTCATCTAAACAGTGTCGTCCTCAAGCTTCAGGGACTGATGAAAGTAGATCCAACTTATAAGAACCAAGTGAAAGAAAGTTCATTAGAAATAGTTCGGATAAGGAGTTCAATCAAACTTCTAATGGAAGATATCGACAAGTTACTAGTTTCTCAGGCTAATTCCATTCAACAATTAAGCCGAAGATTGGAAATTCCAAAAATAACCCCAGATAAAATAGAGTCATCGGTTGATGACATAGCTTCACCTCTAGATGTCAGTAAATCATCAGACGATGCAGATGACTCGGTCGTAGTCTTTGAAACCGATGTAGTTATGAATGGTTCAAATACTCAAAAGGAATATATTTGTGGGGATGAAGTNGTCGTAGTCTTTGAAACCGATGTAGTTATGAATGGTTCAAATACTCAAAAGGAATATATTTGTGGGGATGAAGTATTTGAATTAAAGTTGGACACTTCGTTCCAGAATGAAAATGTAGAGTTTGACCGTCCAGAAGATGAAAATTTGTCGAAAGAACTGAAATCCAGTCATGCAGAACTCATGGTCCAGCTTCGTCATTCACTCTTAANAGATGAAAATTTGTCGAAAGAACTGAAATCCAGTCATGCAGAACTCATGGTCCAGCTTCGTCATTCACTCTTAAGTAGAAGAGCTGATATGAAAGCAAGAGAGAACCAAGCCTACATTCAACTTTATGGCAAACTTCCCGACGATCAGCAGGAACACTTTCCTGAATCTTCAGTTTCGCGACTACCTCAAGAAAGTCTCGTACAACTTTCTACTAATCTAAATAACAGACTAAATAAACACAATTCGGATTTAGATGAAACATACGGCGATGAAATAGATAAAGATGAAGAGAATGAAGTCAAATCTGAATTCTTGTTGTCTCTGCAAAATCTTCTAAAAAAAGGAGGTTGCATCGGTGATGGGATCGAGTCTTACAGCTGATAATTAATCTAACGCCTTACTTTATCACTTATGGATTATAACCTCTTATATAATGACAGATTATGTANTATGGATTATAACCTCTTATATAATGACAGATTATGTAATTAGTAATATTTCCTTCAAGCCTTATTAAGAAGATTCAAAATCATCTGCTCATCTACTAGATAGCTCATCACGCCAGACGAACCCAATCGAACTAATGGCATCGGAGATGAAGTAAAATGTGTCTTAACCTCAAATTATGATCGCGTAAAATTTAAAATAAGTAAATTAAAACACTCGTTTTAACAACAATTTCATTATTTCTTTTACAGAGGTCTGGTCTTGTTTAAACGTTGGAGCTAATCGTCACATTATGTACATGTCTACTACATGTCTTATGTTCATTAATCGTTAAATGTCTTTACAAATTCGTAACTCACATGCGTTTCATTTTGGCGTTTGTTTGTATAAACCCTTATCACCATCGGCTATTTGCTTGCTCTGATGGATTTGCATCTATGGTTTCTTTTTTCTTTTTTTTTTTCGATTTTACCCAACTTCATACTCAAGTAAGAAAATATTTATTTACAAACAACTTTGACGGTACTTGCTATACGAAACTCTCCATTTGCCATTGTGAATTCATAAAAACTGAAGAGTTTTAATGGGGAATCACAACAACTAGCTCATTGTTTATGATCTCAAAGCTCAAAATAGTTTTGGTTTGCCANGAGTTTTAATGGGGAATCACAACAACTAGCTCATTGTTTATGATCTCAAAGCTCAAAATAGTTTTGGTTTGCCAATTTTAGTTATTTCTTTTTAACAATGAAATAAGTTTATTTTGAATGTCCTATGTAAAATTTTGGTGAGTAGTTGTCTGACTTTGAGTTTTCGTCAAGTCAGGATTTCNTTTATTTTGAATGTCCTATGTAAAATTTTGGTGAGTAGTTGTCTGACTTTGAGTTTTCGTCAAGTCAGGATTTCCTCTGATCACTTTCTCCCGTGATGAGTTGAGTCTTTTCATTTCCCAACGGAGGCGAGGCTTTCTTTTCGGGGGTGTTTACTTTGGTAATGGGTGGGCGGGCTCGCTTTTAGTTAATTAGAAGGAACCGGATGGATGAGTAGTAGAGCTCACTTTCACTAACTCTCTCCTTTATTTTCATCCAGAAAACTAAAGAACGAGATGCTTTCTCCTCTCAAGTGAGATATATGCATTTGAATAGAAATATTTCTAATTTAGAAATGTATCTTATGTCTCTCTGATTTCTGAGTAAATGAATATCCTGGTAGTGAATGAGAAGGATCCGTGTCGATTTGAGGATCCCTTTGTCCCTCAACCGCTTATTAGAACTTCATCCCATTCCCAGCAGTAGTTCCTTTTGACCCTTACCGACCCTACTCCCTCATTGTTCTTGTGGTTATATTATTTGGTTAATTCACCATATCTTTTAGACATTCAAACCTCTTGTCCATAGCTCTAATGAACCAGAAGTGAAAGCATTATTCAAGTGGTTTCTCTTCTCTCTTTTTCTTCTTCCGTCTAAAGTAAATATCTCATCGGTCAAGAAGATCTTTGGAAATATTCATTCAAGCAGACCTTTTTTTTTTTAAAAACTCACCACAAAATACCCATCGGTTTTGTTATGTCTTATGTCTTTCAGACATCTCTCCTAGGTTAGTTTCCTTTTCTATTTAGTTTGTTCCTTGATGCAACAAGGAACTCGTGTGTAAGGTCTATTAACATGTCAAGTGGTCTCATAACATGAAACGTCCTGTCACTGAGTATTAGGCAATTACTTTCGAAGAAGAAAAAAAAATTTTTTTTTTCTTTATATCCATATTTGAGTACTTATATGACGTGATAGCGTCATGTCAGCTTATAATAAAAGATTCGGGGATTCTGTTGAGCTCTGATGGGTCTATTATATGGACACTTGGACGGAGTTCATTATATAGGTATATACAGTATAATATGACCCTGGCAGGAAGGAGTATACAAAGTCCGGGTGCTTTTTCAATAATATAAAGCTCAACATACGGATTACATATTGAAAAGATACAATCATGTATAGGATTAGGTTAGGGTTTGGATCTTACAACTTTNTCAACATACGGATTACATATTGAAAAGATACAATCATGTATAGGATTAGGTTAGGGTTTGGATCTTACAACTTTTGCTTTACGTTACCTTAGGTTATAGTTATGAATCAAAGATGTGGAGTTGTAGAGAAGAAAAAAAAAATTTTTTTTAAATAAACTTTAGTAACAGTACGAGTACCCGTGGACTATTAGACCCATATAAATACCCTTATGGCTATTCACTATAATAATAATGAGCGATCCGGGGTNTCAACATACGGATTACATATTGAAAAGATACAATCATGTATAGGATTAGGTTAGGGTTTGGATCTTACAACTTTATAGTTATGAATCAAAGATGTGGAGTTGTAGAGAAGAAAAAAAAAAAAAAAAAATTTTAAATAAACTTTAGTAACAGTACAACTACCCGTGGACTATTAGACCCATATAAATACCCTTATGGCTATTCACTATAATAATAATGAGCGATCCGGGGTNGTACCCGTGGACTATTAGACCCATATAAATACCCTTATGGCTATTCACTATAATAATAATGAGCGATCCGGGGTAAGGTGGACGGAATGTTGAAAGTAGTGGATGATGGTTGTAACTTATTAGATTTAGCTGAGTTAAAAAAAAAATTTCATTCACTTGTATAAATAGTATGATTAAGTTTGAATAGTGAATGAAAATGAAAATCTAGTAAAGTATAAAGTTGATGGTGAAAGTGTTGTAAAATGAGTAAGTTTAAGAATAGAAGAGAGAAAATAAGAGAAAGTGGTAATGAATGGGCGAGAGAAGAGGATGTGTAGGGACAAGGATAAAGTTGATTGAGACGAAGGAGTGTCTGTATTTGAAGTGAATAGAAAAAGAGAAGGATTATTAGGGAAAAGGAGGTGTCAAACCGTCAAATTATCGTAAAACTTTTGATAAAAATCTCTTTTTGTTGTGTAGGTAGTGAAATTGGGAGATAGGATTTGATGGATGGGAGATGAAATGAATATATTAGAAGTGGATGATAGTGAAAGGCTCTCTTTTGAGGTTATAGGACAAAAGAGCCGAGGACTGAGAGATCTCTTTCTAAATAAAATTCTACTCTTTTCTCTCTACTTTCTCCTAATCACTTTCTCCCTTTTAACATCTTCCAAAGAAAAGTTCAAAAAGTCCAAAATCATTCACTCTCTCATCTTTAGAAAATTTTCAAAGGAGGCGTTGAGTGAGACGGACGATCAGGACTACCTCATAAAAATTACACCTCTCTATCAACTTTACACAAATATATTTTTCTTTCCTTTCAATTTTATACTAAACTCAACCCTTTCCTTTATACTTTTTCAACTTTCTTACAACTTTTACTCTTCACTCATTACTTTATAATACCAACTTTTTTTTTTTTAAACTCACATTCTTTTTTTTTTTTTTTTCATCATCTTTAAGGGAAAGGGATGATACTGGAGTCATTATTATTATTATTATTATTCCTTCTAGTCATTATGTCCTACTATCAAAATAAGAAGAAAAAAAAAAAAAAAATTTATTATTATTATTATTTATTATTTCTTCTGAAAGCCATTTCCAATGTAGTGGAGCTTTTGAAACAAGAATCGAAGGATGGAATTGAAGCTCCGCCCAAAATCTCAAATTCTTGTTCTCCAAAGCTTTTTAAGTTGAATAGCGAAAGTTGAAAAGAATAGGAAAAAGAGACACAATAGGGAGAGACACGCCTGTTTGAGTTGACGAGAAGTGACAACATGTATTTATATTTTCTAGACTCATCTTTAGTCAAAATAGTAAAATATTGTTGAAATCAAGAGGATAGGGGGGCTTACTATGAATTTATAAAAAAAAAATGTCTCCCTTAAGTTTGTAGACAGAATGACATTTCCTGTCAACTTTTATTATCCTTCGTCTCTTTTCATCTACAAATACATGAAGAAAAATTAATCCTATTTCATTTCTATTTCTTTTCAGACCTTTCACTTTCCTTTCTCTCTTGTATCTAGAAGAGTTTATTAGTTACAACGGAGTAAGGTATAAGTGACAAGGATTTATAAAACTTGATCATCTCATTTCTTTTTGACACTGGAATAAATTTAGAAAGAAAGAAAAATTTATTATGAAAAAGGTGTCATAAGAATCATCCACTCAACTCTCTAATAACCACGGACAACATTTNAAAGAAAAATTTATTATGAAAAAGGTGTCATAAGAATCATCCACTCAACTCTCTAATAACCACGGACAACATTTTTAGTCTGGTTATATTAGATCTGAGTGTCATATTCTTATCTCATTCTCACTTTTCTAATAACAACGACATTTTTNGTAGTCTGGTTATATTAGATCTGAGTGTCATATTCTTATCTCATTCTCACTTTTCTAATAACAACGACATTTTTATTATCCTTTGGTTACAACTCAACCAATTTCAGTTTCTTTAAGTTACAACGATAAACAAATATTTGAAATGAAGAAGGTAAGTTTCTCTTAAAGAGCAACTAAGGGTAGTACAGTAAATAGAGGAGACATAAGTTTCAAATGTAAAGTTGGCTCACGTTATACTGTCGCACACTTTATCAAATGAGCATTATTTGTAGGTAATAAAAATTAAATTCAGTATGCTAATTTATCTTAATAATGAGTTATGAGTTGATATCTATGTATATTGACTTGACTCGTATAATTTTTTTGGTGGGAAAGTTGATAAAAGAAAGGAGTTTGTAAAGTTTTGGTTAGCTCTGTATTACTGTACAGAGGTAACCAACAAATCTGGTACCTTCTTTCTTAACTTTAATTAAAAGTGGTAGTGAAAAAAGATGAGTGAAATGAGTACTAAAGGTTTGGCGGAAAAATTGAAAAAATGGAAGAAGAAAAGTTTTCCCATAACATCAACTGATATAACAGTTCTTAAANCCGGTACCTTCTTTCTTAACTTTAATTAAAAGTGGTAGTGAAAAAAGATGAGTGAAATGAGTACTAAAGTTTGGCGGAAAAATTGAAAAAATGGAAGAAGAAAAGTTTTCCCATAACATCAACTGATATAACAGTTCTTAAAGACTTGGTTTTATGGGAAAATTTCTCCCTCTCCATTTTTTTTATTTTCGTGCTCACCTTTGATTCAACTTTTCCACGTTTTGAGAGAGTGTGGAGTTTGTTGGAAAATACTGTTACATACTGTATTCACTGATTTATTATTTTCTTTCTCTGTATTATATCAGATGATTATAGATACTCTAAATCAATTTTCAACTTTCCACGGTTTCCAGTACATATTTACTTCTTCACCTAGGCTAGACTCCAAGAAATGATTGTTAGTGAACCGTTAAGTGATTCGTATCGTAATACTTTAGTTACTTTCTAATGAAAGTTCCCTTTATACGAAACATGAAAGATTATTGAAAAGGTTGAGTGAGAACTGAACATATGCTAACTTACAACTCCACACCTTCCCTTTACCAATATAATCATCAACGGTGATACTAACACTTTTTACACAATAATACTTTTCTGAGTATCAACTTTTATAAAACTTTAAAATCTCATTATTCCGTAGAGAAAGTTATGAAAGAGAGTAAAAGAAACAAGATATTGAGAGTGAAAGTTGGATGAGAAAAGCAAAGAGAACCTTTTTTTTCTACTTTTTTTTCTTCTTTTGTTAACCTCTGAAGACAAAAAAAAACACAAATTCTGACATTGCTTGAGTGATTAGTTTACTTGACAACGGGAGTGTTTAATATCATAGCTCTTGTAATTGAGTGTCTCCAATAGATCTAGCAATGTAATATTCACAGAGCAATATGCCCATTTCCTCTATTCAAAAATCAATGATGTGAAAATAGATTTTCCAGTCTGGCACTTCCATTGAGTCCAAAAAAATATGTTAGAGAATTGGATTCATTTCTCTAGCTCCTCAAATTCTACCTGTTTATTCATTATTTAGGTCCTAATATTAAATTGTCGAGAGTTCAGAACAGCATTTCCGGAAACAGGATCTATCCCTACCTCATTCCTCTTCAGTCACGAGGACCTTGATTAGTTTCGGAAATTCATTCAAGCCAAGTTGAAAACAAAACCCAAGGACTCCTCACTAACAATACTCAAAACGTTAAATGGAAAATACGAAATGTTTTCCAATTATCAAAAGACCTTAATATTTTCAACTCTATATTTAAAATGATATTATTCTGAATGTGTGATTAGTACAGGTTGTCCCAAACTAAATGCACCTTTCTTGCTTTGTTTTCTCGGAAACTCGTGCTAGCCACTTAGTAGATGGCACAGCACCAATTTCAAAATAATGATTGCGTAGAGATGATGGACCGGAAGACTAATACGTTTTGATTCAACCATCAGAGTTAATAAATTATTAATCGCGCATAGCGTAGCTGGAGGAGTTTATGCGATCGTCGTGTCTGTCTGTCCGTGCCACCATATGTATGATTAGATTCATAAGGTTTTCATTATAGAATTAGACATTTTTCAACCATTTCTGCTGGTTGTCTAGCATATAATGCTGTTGTGTTTTACTTATCATCACGAACTAGCGAAGCTAGTGCTTTTTCTTAAGCCTATATTTTGAGTGTATTTATCACAGAATGGTCCTAATTTCATGTGTCAATGCCTATGGTAGGTTAAAAATGAAGAAAGTGAACTTCATATTAGCACGATTCCAAAAGAAGTTAATAGTAATACATCAATTGTAGTTTATATTAACTTCATTACCATAGAGTCATTCATGCAAAGTTAAATAAGGTTATATAAGCAATATTGGTATAAAGCGATTATCACTAAATATACCTTACTAATCAGTAGTTAAAGGCTAGCATTCATCGCCGCAAAAATATTTATTTTGGCTCATCCTTAGAACTGTTGTCACAACATAACTAATAAGTAAAATTAGTTATTAGTTTCTTCCAAGGTTTAATAGTGTCGAGCAATGTCTAAAATGTCACCAATGTCCAGCAATGTCTCTAATTTCGATTAATGACAATAAATGTCTAGCAATTTCTCCAGTGTCGTTTAACATCTATTAATGATAAATAATGTCGATCATTGTCAAGCAATGTGGAGTAATGCATTCGTGTTCTCAATAATTTTTAAGATTTGCTATCAATATTCTCTCTCAATTCGCTCAATCTACTCACTCCGTATATATTGAAGTTGACAATGTTTATTAAGTCTCCTCTACCAGTTTTGGATTAAAGTTGGAGAAAGAGTAGTATATTTTATTTCACATACAACCTGTACATAAAGAGTCATAAATTTCTAAAAGATCATTATTATTACCGAATATGAACCAATTCAAAGCTGACCTAAGCTGACCAAGTTGTAGGTAAATGGATGAAAATTCTGAATATGGTTGGTGATTAATGATAAGTGATTGGTTAGAGTTGTTTGTAAGTTAGAAGTAGAGTGGAGTGTTATGAATTGAGAAAAGGATGATGGGATTTTGTGTCCTATTGGTGAAAGGATGTGTATTGATAATTGAATTTGTGTGCTATCGGAGTTATGATGACCGGATCTGGCTCAATCTCATCGTGACGATGGTGGTGACAGAAAATGGGAAAGCTATTATGTCATCACTTTTCCACCAATGAGTTTATTCTGGGGTAACGTGTGTCGAGAATGATTTGGCGGTGGATTTGTGGTGATTGATCAATTCTCCCCCAATCCATCCTGTCTCCCCAAAATCTCTTCAGATCAAGTTGTTTTGTTGTTATTATAAAAATCATTTTCTGCTTTCTCGGCAGGAGTCCTTGTCGATGAGACTCTGAAGGCTCAGAGCCTAATGCCTATGTAATTCCCTCGTCCCTTCGTCTCAGTCGGATTAGGCCACAGTACAAACTACCCAAAAGAACCAAATCTCTATTTAGAAACTGTCAATTGAATCTTAAGCAAATAACTTTTTCTATTGTTCTCTCGTTTTTGCCTCACACTCTTATTTACTTCCTATTAGCTATGCATGTGAGCCTTTGGGGTGGAAAGACAGGATTATTCCTTACCCCTCTTCAACTGGATGACAATCATAGGCAAATCAATAGGGTCAGAAGTCTCAAAATATATAATCCAGATAATATAGGCAATAATTAAATTTTCACTTAAATTTCATTTCATTTCAAAAAACAATGAGAAAAAAGAATGGAATTACCACCATCGTGTCTTATATAATGTCTACGGACAGAGGGAGACGTCAACCAGATAAACCCTTCTAGCTGCGATGTTTGTGGTTAACCTATAACAACCGCTAATTTTTCCAATTTAAACGTACTTTTTTCAATCCCACTGTTGATGATTATTTCCTTATTCCACATAAAATGCACGCCATTTTCTAACAAAGTTTAACCGAAACTGTCACAAACAACTTATAGTAAACCGCGCCAACAACAAAATACTGAGGGGGATAGAGTGAACTAACTGGGAAATCCAAATTAAAAATCCAAATTATAATCTCCCGGTTGGCCCACTCCACCCTCTCAATATTTTGAAATTGGCGAGGTTTACTAAGTCCCTTGTGACAGTTTCAATAAAACTTGGAAAAGAAGGGGTGCATTTTATATAGAACAACTTGTATATTTATTACCGTTTTACTGATTTCTATATTCTAATTTCAGAATTCCTATATANACAAACAACTTATAGTAAACCGCGCCAACAACAAAATACTGAGGGGGATAGAGTGAACTAACTGGGAAATCCAAATTAAAAATCCAAATTATAATCTCCCAGTTGGCCCACTCCACCCTCTCAATATTTTGAAATTGGCGAGGTTTACTAAGTCCCTTGTGACAGTTTCAATAAAACTTGGAAAAGAAGGGGTGCATTTTATATAGAACAACTTGTATATTTATTACCGTTTTACTGATTTCTATATTCTAATTTCAGAATTCCTATATACTTCTTCTTGGAATAGCTAAGAAATTGTAAAATTTTGGTATGTGATGGAAAGTGGTATCTAGTGTAAGTTGTAAAATTGTACATGGTTGATATTTTTAGGAATAAATGAACGTAATGAGGTAGAAGATAATGGGTAAAATCCAGAGGTCCATAGCCTGAGGACATGATTTTATTTATTTTATTCTTCTGAGTAATCGGCTCAAGAGACAATAACATATCCCCCCCAACAATCAGAAATATTGTTTCTTTTGTACATTGCACCCTTTATTGCCTACAACACGTATGAATCAATTCGAATCAGTCAGTACTAACCATCCATTTCTAAAATCTCTAACACGACTCAACTAACTACTAACACTTAAGTAAGTAACAGAGTCATTAGGATAAAACTTTACAACTTTCTCCACTTTTTCAACAATTGACTGGTTGTAAGGATGAGACAGAGAGGTTTTTGAGTTTACAAAAAAATTCGTTTACATACTTATTTTAAAAAGTGTAAGATTTTTTGGTGAGCTAACTTCACCAGGTTTATAGTTTCTGTCATGGTAGATTAGTTCACTTTTGGTAATTGGTGAAAGTGGTGAAAAGATGTAAAGTTTTATCTCAATCAACCTGTATGTCATCCATTCATTAATTCACATGATAACGATAGCACTAGCACTTTATTATGCTCATCCCGTGACAAAAGGACTCAAGCAAGTTAATATTATTGAAAGTTATATTATTATTTTTAATTTTTAATAAAATTCTCTTGCCTCCCGATTCTTGATAGTTTAGTAGTAATATTAGTAGTAGTATCTTGTTAATTAGTATTTAGTTTAACTTAATCTTTGTTACTCCCGTTATAGGATTTAGTGTAACAATAGTTTAGATTAGATCAGGTAATATTATAACAAAGAAATATTTAAATGGAAAAATTACATTATCTAGTTCTATCCAATGCTTTCTTTCAATTTTTTTTTTAATAATTTAATTTACGAGTTAAATTTGTAACTGGAGTAGCATAAAATATAAATCACCGACATGCATGTTAACATCAATTTGGAAAATAGCGTTTTATACGCGAAAGAGAGTTAACAGAATGGTAAATATTATTTCTACACTTGTCATGACAGATGGTATGAAAAATTTAACAAATTTTGATTCCAACCTACCAATGTTTCCATCATTGTCAAGATTTATTAAAAGAAAAGTTGAAATTGTAAGTTTAGTTAATTATTAATTCCAGTAATTTTGAAGAGTTTTCCCATTAATAACTGACTTTATACTGAGAGTCTTTCAATAAAGATATTCAACGAAAATTCAAATTCTTTAACCAATCCAATTCAAATAAAATTTAAAACAGGCATATGATTGGGTAAAAGACTTCAAATTTTTCATTGTCCTCATTGAAAGACTCCTAAAGGCGTAGTACCCGATACTCTAAAAGGTTTTAGTTTATTAGCCGACATGATGTCTCTATACAACATGATTAGCCTGTAATGTACAGTATGTCACAACGAATTCTTCGCCTTTCTCTTTTCAGTATACCAAAACTTACTCTACTAAGCCACCGAAAATGCGCATGTCTGGAGAATTACTTTAACCTCGAGTTGTTGATCAATCATATGAACCGTGCGCAAAAAGTTCATTGGATCTCATCGCCGTGCATGGGTTTTCTCTTACCAGAGTAAGTTTAGATATAATGGAAATAGCAAGAGTTGGGATTTCTTGGGACATACTGAATGTAAATTTAAGATATTTCCAAAAGTTAAATAAAATACTCATGAATACCATTGTAAGTAGTGAGATGTCTCAGAAGTTCCACTTGTCTTGATACTTCCGTTTTAGGTAACGATGGGTGGGCGTAGGAATGAGAACATCAGTGAAATATTTGATGATTTCCTAAGGAATTTCTTATAAATGTGAAAAAAAAAAAAAAAAAAAAAAAAAAAAAAAGTGAAAGGTGGTTGGTGAAATGTTTCAACAAGGGTGTGGTGATTTTGAGAAAGTATGATTCTGAGAAGTGATATGTGATTGTTGTAAGAGGTAAGGACTAATGAAATTAGGACCTTGTGGAATTCCAGTTGATTGGGGTGAAAGACGTTGTTGATGATACGAGTTGGGAATTCCTAACAATGTGGGTATGGAAGTGGTTGACGTTGGTGACAGACTAGAAAGTCTACTCCCACTTCGTTCGTTTTCAGCATTAGCACGATGATTGGAGTTATTAGAATTGTTGAGACGATGTAATGGTGCTTCATGAAGTTTTCGAATGTGTTTCTTCAGATCAAAATTTCTACAAAATCCTTTTCCACAAGTTTTACAAGTAAAGGGCTTCTTGTCATTATGTGTGTGCATGTGAAATGTTAAATTGTAGACTTGATGAAAGGCCTTATTACATATACTACACTTGTAAGCTTTATCTCCACTATGAGTCAATTTATGATTTTTATAATTCCCTTTCTGATGAAACCCTTTGCCGCAGTACTCACAAACAAACGGTTTGTAACCATCATGAATTCGAATATGAGTATTGAGTGTCGAACTCCGATTGAATGCTTTCCCACATGTTTGACATTTATGTGGTTTTTCTGCCGTATGAATTATTTTATGTCGACAAAGTGTAGAGGCCTGACGAAAACCTTTCCCACAAACTTTGCAAATAAACGGTCGTGCTCCTGTATGAACCGGCATATGACGAGTTAAATTATAATGAGCATTGAAAACTTTTCCACACTCCATACAAGTAAATGATTTGTTGGTATTGTTATTATTACTGGGTATACTCGACTTTCCATTGGTTATTCTGCACTGGTAATCAGGAGAGAGTTCATTAGATGAGTTCAATTGAGGTGATTCTTCTTGAAGACTTTCACTTTTATCCAAATGTTTCAAACTTCTCGAACTCAATAGATCAGTTTTAGTAATTTTTTTACTTTCACTGATTCTCTCACGATTTGGTTTCCGTTTGAGAACCTGTCTCATCATTTCTTTAGGTATGTGTAAATGACTACTACTACTACTCTTCGATGGTGAACTTCGTTTCAAATGAGTTCCTACAGATCTTACTGGAAAACTTAAAGTCCCTGAAGATTGTTTCTTATTTCCTGTCCCTGGAGATACAGTAACTTTTGGATTAATCTGAAGTGGTTGAGGTTGGGGTTGTAAATTTCGAAAGTATGGATTCGTTTGATTATTATTAGTTGATTCAAAATGGGATTTAGCTGCAGAAATATAAGCAGCATAGAGAGAGGGTGAGAAAGTTTGATGGGGATGATGGGGATGATGAGAGTTTAGGAATTGATTGGATAAGTAATGTGAACCCGTTGGACTACCCGGATAATAAATGAATGGATACTGACGAAGTATATCAGATGGTGTGACAAGTCGATCACCATACTCTCGAAAATTACTCTCAATCATTTGTGATGGAGAAGTTGGGATATATTTTCTAAAAGCAGAGTCCAATTTGTCCGGTGGTGGTGGAATTATAAGTAACGGAGAGGTTGTAGTAGTTGTCGTTGACAACAATGATGATTTTGTTGTCAAAGAATTATTAAATTGAAGTGGAGAAAATTGAGGTGAGATTAAATCAAAAATTCGAGTCCTTCTCTTGCCCTTGGTTGTCCTTCCCTTCCCTTCCTCATCTTCCTCATCACAACTGAGACTTGGACTTGGGGATGAAAATCTACCACGATGGTCATGATCAAGATGATCTTGGCTCGATGACAATTCCTTAGGACTTGGTACTGACTCCATGATTTTGGCAATAGAAAATGTAAGAAGAGAATTCTTTCCACCACCATGTTTACCAACTTTTGTAGATCTTCCAGATTCCATTGATTCTTCAATGTTCTCAAGAATTCTGGGATGACTGTCCATCATCATGGCCGCTGACAAAACTTGAATCCCATCCATTCAACTCCAACTTCCAGATCTCTAAAATAGAATAACGCTATTCAATCCCTAAACCAATTAATCCTGTTTACTCGAGAAACCAATTAATAATTTTCTTTATTGAAATTTTTTTTTATTTGACTCTCTCTCTCTCTCTGGACCAAGTATGCATTTGACACCACAAAGGACAGGGGAAGAAAAAAAAAAGTCAAATTCAATTTGAGTCCCGTTTGTGGTTGAATAGAGGCGATGTTCTCTATAAAAAAGAAATCAATCAAGTGTTGAGGGAGTCGGAGGACTTATTATGTTCTAATGCAACGATAATAGACTTTCCCTAACACCAGCAAAATGGTTTCGATTAACTCAATTGTTCGGATCATAAAGCGGAAGAAAGAAATGTATTAGGTAGGGAAGTGGTTAAGGAAGATGGAGAAAGAAGAAAAAAAAAACTTAAAAAAAAAAAAAACTTTCACTTCACCTGCTTATAACAGTCTACTGAGAAAGTGAGTTTGAGTTTTTAAGGGAGAAAGTATAGAAATGTACACAAGAATTGTTGGTTGGAAACTCAAAATGAGAACCAGACAGTTACATAACAGAACCAAATAAATTGACTCTCGAGTAAAAAAAAAATCAACAAGGGAAGAAAAAAAAATTGATTCGTTTGTAAAGTTTTTGAAATGGTTCTGGGAAATGTTGGAAAGTACAATGGCCCTTCTCCTCCTTTCTCCATTGACACTTAAAAGTCTCTGTTGACATAGTCGATATGGTCATTTCCGTCCTGCACGAACTATAACACTAAGAACAGACTTTATAGCCCCTTTTTTATTTCATACAAGTTTCTACCAATTTATTAAATTCAGTATATCCCCACTTTCTCAAATCCCACTCAAATTTAATGTTTTGACTTAAAAAGAAAATCCCACCAAATTCAAAAACTAAAGAAGAGTGAAGGGTGACTAGAGTGGATAAGGATAAAAATGAGATAAATCCAAGGATAACTAAAGTTACTTGAATTGACGCGCGGAAAAATTATTATATTTTTTTTTCAAAAAATTGAATTGAAAGGAGAGAAAGAAGAGAAAGGATATAAGTAAAAAGTAAAATTGGACTGTAGATAATTGTTATTAGAGTAAAAGTGTAGTTTTAACATGTATTTGGACAGAGGAGAAAGGTAACAAACTAAACTGGACTGAATTGAGCTCTTGATTCAGCCCTTGAGTTGTGAATACTCTGTCAACATGCACCTAAACTTGACGTAATATTTCAGTTGTGTAGATGTAGGATGGAAGGTACACAATTTGAAGGTTGTACCTCGAAGGAATAGGATCCAAGAGATAAGTGATAAGCTTTTTGAAGTGGGCAAGAACCGAGAAATCGTGAACATAAAAGAACATTGTGTAAACAGTGAGGTCCATTTTCCCTCAAAGAAGAGTGAAAGTTTGAAGTCAGAACCATTTCCTATCTAATAATTCCTCTTCCAGTACTCCATACTCCATGACACAAAAAAAAATAGGATTTTTTTTTATGTATTTTAGTTGAACAGGAAAGAGACTTGGAGCTGGGAAAAGTCTCCAAGGAATCCTTTCCCAATTAATATCCCACTCCTCAACATGGGAGAGGGATAAATACTCCAAGTCGACAAAGATCCAATAGCCGTAGCAGTAGCAGTAGCAGTAGCAGTAGAAGTAGCAGTAGCAGTAGCAGTACCAACTAGGAAAAGGAATCTCTCCATAGCCTCCCTACCACTATCCTTTCATAACATCATTTATTCAATTTTTACCTACATAAACCCTCTTATATGTCGTATGCACTCACACTTTCTCAGAGGAAATACCCCAAAACCTCCCATTTCTCATCTCAAACTAAGAATTTTGTTAGAAATTAAAGATTTTTTTACTGATTAGGAGTAAATTTTAAATCTTTTTTTTTCTCTCCCATTCTCACTCATAAATCAAATTACTTATGGATCTACGACAAGGTAAACTTTTTGTAAAAAAAAAAAAAAAAAAAAAAGACGTAACTTGACTAACCCTTCTACCCTCTTATCACCACTTGAAATCAAAACTGGTACACGCTGTAACAGGAATGGGTAACATTATACATTATATTATTAGCTAAGGGGGGATTGAGTAACTAATTCATACTTATCTTATTAGAAACTAGAATCCAATCATTTAGTCATCTAGCAGTTAATATTAGATCTCATCTACAGGGGGATGATTGAGTGGGAGAAAGTTTAAGAAAATTTATTAGTTTATTATGTTTTTGTCATTAATGGATTTCTGAGAGAGGCAGGAGGTTAATAAGTAAAGGAAAAAGACCTTCCTTCTCAATCTAACCTACAACCTTTAATTATTTTTAAGTTAGATATTATAAGAGAGGGTTTATGTATTGAGAGGACTATGTTGAGAGTGTTGGTTTCTTTTTACATAATGAAGTCATTATGACAAAAGGGAAAGCTGGAAGAGACTCGAGTGGTTTCTCTTCTATTGTTAATTTAAGAACGTCTGCTGAATTTGGAAGGAGTGGGGTTGAGTCGATTAAAGTTGACTACACACTTCTTAGGGTTTATTATGGTTTCTGGCTATCATTTGGGTCGTGAGATGATGAAGGAGAGAAATGTTGGATGATGAAGATGGTGATGATCTCTTTAGTTTTAGGACATGAGAGATTTTTGGGAGAAAGGACCTCTTAGACGGGACAAGAGGTTTGTTGAAGGATCCGAGGAGAAGTGGAAATGAGATGAACGTGACATGATATTAATAGAGACAAGCCCAAGGTTCCATGGGTCTATGACCGGCTAGATCTTCAGACCAAAGACTTTTACCCCCATGTCATACACATCCCCCCTTCAATACTTCCTCCTCCGCCACTTCACTTTCCCATCTAAAAACCCACTTTTCAAAAATAACAAACAAGAGGAATTACTAACTCTATACACATCTAGATACTATTCAAATTAAATCATAGCTCAACTGGATTTCGAATTCAATTGACTCATTTCAGTCAAGGCCTCAAGGTTTAACTCTCTACACTTTTTTAATGATTATCAATTTATTAACTCCAAATGGCGGAGGTGGAGATGTTTATGGGATTCCTGACGTGTCTGTCTGTCTGTCTGTCTGTCCTTAGTACTTTCTCTCATTCTTCTTATAGTAGGGGTCTACCAATAGCCTGCGTGGATTTCCGTGAGATTGTGTAAGGTTTCTTTTTTACAGAATCTCACTCAAGTGGGATGGGCTTAGTGACTCTAACCAATGAGAGAAGATACAATTTCGTAAAATCTCTCTCGGTTTTTATATAAACACAAATTTCACGTAAAAGAGGAATCTTACACAATCTTACGCAAATCTACGCACGCTATTGGTAGACCCCTAGTGTTATTTAAATGATTGGTTTTGTGTGTTGCCTAGGTTTTGACAAATCTTTTGAAAAAATAAATGTTAGTGAAGAGGGTAGGGGGTGTGGTAGGAGGGGGG
>NIPM01000006.1:0-271328 GCA_002738285.1 Holacanthella duospinosa | reverse complement strand
TTAAAAAAAAAAATGAATTCTTATATGTATTAAGTTGAAATGATATGCGCTTGATACACTTTAATAAATTACAATATCAAATCAAATTATATTCTAAAAAAATTTTTTAAATATAGAATTTGTGCAATTATGTAAAAAAAATTTTTTTTTTTTTTTTTGAAAAACTAATACTCAAGTTTTTTCAAATAGTAAACATAGTAGTAGTTTGGACCAAAATGGTTTAATATTTTGTATAAGTATTATTTCATTCAGAATAATTTGTAACAGGAGATTAAACTTAAAAGTAATGAAATTTTGTAGTTAGTTCTTTGTAATGTTAATTTATTTTATGACATCATAAGTTTGAGGTCATGAATTTTTTACATTTTAACTACCGTATCAGGTAAGTTTGTCCTAGCGTTTTAATTTTCTTTTTCTTTTTTTTTTTTTTTGCTAAAAGTTACGTGCGTTGATTATTAGCATCGTTTCATTGGACAAAGTCCGTTTTTTTTTTAAATGGAAACTTGTCTTGATTCCTTGATGATTGGAATTAGCACCTGTGTCACAGACTTGACTTGATCATCCTATTTTGAGTACTTTGATGGTTTTGACATTTCTAATTTTTGTTATGGGGGAGTCAATTGTTAAAATATTTCTTATAAAACTTCTACTGTTGATACATAAATGAGAGAGCATGTGGTTTTATAACTAAATGTTTCACCCACTTGTCTTTTAACTGCCTTTGAAGGATTTCATAGTTTTTACAACTAACTTTTTATGATTAATTTCACCCTCTTCTTATGAGAAGTCTCTTCACTTTAAGTCAGACTTCTTAATTGGTTTTGAGTGACCTTTTACTAGAAAGTTATTATTATTTTTCTTTTTTTAAAGAGATAAAGTGGTTCCTTGATTATGAATATTTGAAAACTTCAATGATCCTTACTTTTATGCTCAATTAAAGAAGAATTAAAAAGAGACACGAAGGAAAGTGAAACTTTTAATTTAATAATTATCTACACCTCAACATACATAATAAATGTTTCATTACCAAAATTTTTTATCTTCTATGTATTAATCAGAATCTCAGTTGGAAATTTTCCACTAAAATTATCTTACTGTTACTAATACAAAATATTATTACAGAGTGGGTAGAAATGATTAGTAAGTATTCAATGGATTACGAAGGATTTCACAAAGGAAGGGTTTTTTTTTTCGCGGTAAACTCAATTCCTCCAATTGGTTACGTGGGATTGATAGTTTTAGAACAATAAGTTAGATTTAATCCTTGCCAAACATTGTTGAGCTCAGGGTTATACATAATACAGAGTATTTCAAACTTAAAACTTCAATAGAAAGTGGATTTTCTCCAGGTATTAAAATTTACATGTCTTATAACATCATAACTTTTCTTATTTTACTGTAATTAAGAAAAGATGATAGAAATCTTGAATTTTTTTTTAGAAATTCAGGAGAAAAAAAAACCGATAGAATTTTTTTTTTTAAGAGTTTTTAGAATTTAGAGTTTAGAGATTCACCTTTTGATGACACCACAGATACACTTGATTAATCGTCCGTAATCAAAGAGAAAACCCGATTATAATTTATTTCGACTTGTTATTTGAAAAAAAATAAAAATTATTAAAGTAAAGTGAAATTTTCAACAAGGGTTACTCAGAATTTTGCTTTCTGAGAATTAATGTTCGGGCAATTGTATGGAAGGAATTAATTGGTGGGAGTTTGCGCGGGAAAGTGTCAATAACTAATTAATAATTCTTTATCTCACTTTAGTGCCTTAATTTNGGAATTAATTGGTGGGAGTTTGCGCGGGAAAGTGTCAATAACTAATTAATAATTCTTTATCTCACTTTAGTGCCTTAATTTAATAAAAATGACTTTTGAAAATTTTTGATTTTGCGCCTTCTTGCCCCCCTCTATTGTAAAGCTTCAACAATACAGGCGGAGCTACGATGAAAGAGAAGAAAGTCTGAAGTCTTAAATTTGGAATACCCTGTATTTATAGCTTACATTTTGTACTTACAACTCGTAAAGTACCATTGCTTTATTTAAAAAAAAAATTTTTTTTTACAAAATTCTATTTCCATTACTTATACTAAGTCTCACACTTCATATTAAATAATTTATAAAGTTTTGATATTTATTTTATTTTATTTTAAAAAGTTAATCCCTACTGAGAGTGAAACCTTCTAGTAAAAATTTAACGTCATATTTTTCTTTACCTTATGGACTTAATACTATAACTTTGTCTACTGACCACTTTCACTTGAAAACGGAAGTTAAATTGAGCGAATGATTATTAATAAATACAATAGGAAAGGAAATATGACCTCTATGTATTGAAAATGAAAAAAAAAAATATTTTTTTTTTTTTTATTTTAAACATATTTTCCAATCTGGTCTATTCAGTTTGTCATTGAAATTGTAAATGTATATCCATACTTTTTTTTTCTTCTTACAAGTGGAAGAGTAAGTATAGGATTTGATTTGGTTTCTATTCAGATTTCCAAAGATTAATCTACACGTGGCTCATCGTCTTTGAAGCCAACGGTGAGTTTAGATAAAAGTTTTGAAGTGCGCCAGGCGTACGACTTCCGGTTTTTGAAAATATTTCAACTTTACATAAGAGATTCTGCCTTTTTTTTTGAGTCTTTTCATTAGAAATGAATAGGACGGAAGTGAAACTAAAGACTGTGCTTAAATCCATGGGGGTATTGTGGGAAACCTTTGCGACCGTTGGTAGAGAGTTCTACTTCTTCCTGTAATACCACCTTCTCCATGTTTCTTAGAAATGAAAAGAAAATGGGACTTCCGCAGGGGTGAATGGAATGTCAAGATACTCCCGCACGTGTCACGGTACGAGAGACCCACAAGCCACCAATACAATCAAATAGAAATTTGATACCTTAAATCTTTTTCTTCAATCAACAAACTTTATTCCATGACTCAATCAACCGTCTCAAACAGTCTAAACTAAGCTTTAAAGATGGATTTAATCTTGTTTGAACTAATTGTTAAACTTTGAATAATGTTAAATATAATCAAGTTTGATAGTTAAAAAAAAAGATTTATTATCAAAGTAGGACTTGCAAAAAAAAAAGAAAAAAAAAAAGAAAAAAATTTTTTTTGTCATTAGAATAATAGCATCAAAATTTTTTGATTTCTGTTTCAGTAAAACTTTCATCGAGTAAGTTAAATATTAATAACAAGAGAAAATATGTCAGGAATAACAAAATTTAACAAGACTTATGCAATTGATCAGTAATTAATATTAATTACCAAAAATTATGTTATTTTACACCTTCACACAACACTTACAACATATTGAAGGTACTTATTTATAACAGATAGTTTACTAAAATCATCAGAAAAACTTCATTTTATGAAACAAAAAAAAAATATTTTTTTTTGTACTAAAAATTTGGTAATGTGTATTTTTCTTAAGTAACCCCTGGTGTCAAAATCAAAGTAAATCTTCTTCTAATTAATTACCAGTTAATTTAACTTTTGAGATTGTAAAATTGAGAAAAATTATTACAAAAAAATAAAAAATAAAAAGAACCAGACTAATTACCAACTTCTGCCTCATAAGGACCTTCTAAACTTCAAAAGTTTGGCAGTGAAAGTATTTTTTTTTAAATAATTTTTATGAGAGAATAACGGTAGTAATGTAGAGGAAGATGAAGTGAGTTAAATGGAGTATGATTTCCGGTTTGTTGAATATTTGATGATATTAGAAAAGAGAGACTTGTAAGACAAATAAAAATTAACTCACCTTTAATGATGAAGAGTGGTTGAATTAGGAAGTCTCCTTAGAACCGTTTCTCTGTCTCAAGTGAAGTGGAATGAAGTGTTTTTTTTTAGCAGTAGAGAAGTCCACCAATCATATTCTTCCGTAATTACAAACTCTCCTGTTTTTGTTCTTTTTACACATACAAACAATGGATTTGAAGGGCTTTCTTTCCCATTATGTAAAAATTCAATTTAGGATTACACTCAATCTCATCAAGTGTCTCTTTGACATCAGTCAGACCTACTCTTTCCTCACTACACGCTTCATAAACCCACTCGCTTCATTAAAAAATTACAAATTTACCCAATCTTTCATTTATCTCAATTAATTACAAATATTTTCTTAATACTTTCCAAAAACAACAACAAAAAAAAAACTTTCCCTAAGTATCTCATCAAGGATTTAAAGGACTTGATTTAGTTTTGATGAAACGATGAAACTCAACTTTCACCAACTCACTCTTTGATCTAAGTAAAAAATTGTCTTCCTGTCCAATAAAAACCTAATAAGAATTGAGATAATAATACTAAGAGTCAAAAGAAATATCTTTTTTTTTTCCAAATCTAGAGTCACTGTGACTCTTTCTTGTCTCTTGAAAACTGTAAATAAGACTGACTAAATGAATCCGCGAATTTGAGGCCAGTTCCATAATGTTTTTTTTTTCTTCTTAAGTTTACGTAGTACTGGGTTGATTTTGACTGGAAATGAAGGTAGAATAAGGTGAAGAGAGAGAGAGAGTGGTGGTTAGACAAGTTGTAAATTGGGTGGGAATTTGGGAGAGAAATTGTAAAAGTGGGACAGAATTTGGTGGAACTCTAATGTACATGATTTGACTCGTTCGGGTAAGTAAGAATGAAGGGGTCCTTCAACAATGAGTCAAAACATTTTCCGTAGAGGCTGAAACGGATTTGTATCAAAAGGTTTTTTTTTATTTTTTCGTAAAAGGGGGCAAGCGCTTCTTGAAGAACTTGAGGAGTAAGTCTTTTTTTTTTTATTCCTGACTGTCGTTTTCCAACCTTTTTTGGGTCGGAACTCTTGAGCGTAGACGCGCCTACCATTTCCCTCTTGTTCATTTTCCGACTCAAAAACCAATCCCGTTCTAAAGGGATCAACCAACCACTTTTCCTATTTCCTTTCAGTTTCCGGCATTATTCTCGACGCAGAGAATGAAATCCCTAGCGTACACTCAGTAGTTGGGCCACTGCTCTGTAGGGAGAAAGTATGGATGGTTACGAAGTCTGGGTTAGAGGCAAAAAGACCAAGAATCCATCTCCCGTGGTTACAGGAACAAACCACTCCGGACTACTACTTCCTTTTAAATCCGTCTTTTCCAAAATATCAATCCCTAAAATTTTATATTACTTCTAACAGATTTTTTTTTTATAATAAGTATATACCATAATTCTAATAAAAACCGTTTGCTAACAAACCTTTGGTGAAAGTAGTCGTACTAGATTTTATTTATATAAAATTTGGAAAAAAAGTTAATGAAGAAACTCAAATAGGTAAAAAAAAAAATTTTTTTTAGAATCTTTATTACATATTTGAATTATCCGCGCGGTTATGACTATTCCTGACGCTTACATCTACAATTTTTCTATAAATAATAACATTAACTAATAATGCGTATTATTAGACCTTTGTAGACATCAACTTCAAATCAACTGGTTCGCACCATTGTAACCAGAAACCATGGACGGTTTGAACGACGGCTGGATGAAAATGAACACGCCTATTGGCTCATTTGGAAGGTTCAAACTTATCTAAATAGTCCGGGTGGTTGTACATTTTGCCAGGAAACAATGGAACTTTGGAGAATAATAGAATTGGAAAAATCAAAAAAAAAATATATATAATATATAATATAAAAATCCTTTTTAATAGCAAACAAAATACCACTAACTGTGATTTTAGTTTTCACTCTGATTGTTCTGGTGATGATATTCATGGAGTAGGGGTTGGAGTGAATCTCCTGGTGTGATACATCCAATGTCCCACTCCCAATCACAATCTACAGAGATCACATCAAACTTCGCTCTCTTATTATTCCATTTTACTAACCGACAAAAAAAAATTATTTTTTTTTTTCTGTTTTTTTTTGGCCCCCTCTCTGCGTAGTCAACAGTTTTGTTTTTTCGCCAGTTGAGTGACTCTCTGGAACATTGTAGGTAAGCATTAATAATTATATACCTATTGGGATTAAATGTTAAAATCCAACAAGAAACCGACAATTATTTGGATCTTTTAAACCCAATAATTTTTAGAGAAAAGAACCGAACCGACTTAATCCTTTGAAGAGAAACTGCTCCTTCTTTCGGATTTGGTCAATGGAGCTCAAAAAAAAAAAAAAAAAAAAAAAAAAAAAAAAAAATTTTTTTAAAAAAAAAAAAAAAAAAAAAAAAAAAATGAAAATGTTTATGAAAAAAAAAAAAAAATAAAAAAATAAAATACTTACCTTGATCATTTTCTGTTGTATTTCCTTGGGGACGGATAACTCTTTTGAAGAAGGTTTTCAACACACAGGGACATAGAATTGGATGGTCCTTGGGCAAGGAAAAGGGATCCTCTACTAAACCTAATAAGTAAGTGATACACTTAACCAGAGCTAAGGATTAGAGATAAGCAAATTAAAGTCTTACAAACCTAGCACACAACATTCACAAAAGATTTATTGCATTCAAATTTTAAAATAAATTTATTATGATTTTTTTTTTTGAAAAAGTAGTGAAAAGAAAGTAAGATTTTAAGTGAAGAGAAAGTAAATGGTTGATGAAAGTTCAAATTTCTCTCACTAATACATAACATAAAGTAAGACTAAAAAGCTAAGGGAAATTTTTTTTTACCTTACTTTATGGATTTGCTTTACTTTATTTTATTTTATTACTTAAAATCGACATTTTTTGTCATCCTATCTTGAAGGATTTTATATGTTAAGGGTTTCTACTACTTTAAATGAAAAAAACATGAAAATGAACTCCCTCAAGTTATTCTGGAAAAGACATTGAGGATATTTTTTTTTTTTTTGTTGGGTTGGATGGTTCATTTTGAGATTAAATACAAAAGAAAGATATGTATAGTTTGATGTGCTTGTTAAAAAATCATTGAGTCGTTGAATGATGAAGATGATGATAGATGTTGTCATAATAGAATTGTTACATCTTCCATATAATCCATGTCAAGGGGTGGGGGTGAGTATAGGAACCATTTTGAAACTTTAACACTGGCCGAATATGGTAGAAGGGATTTCAAATCCTACACGGTCCTAAAAATTTCATTCAACCAAAAATAAATGCACAAGGGACTTGAAAAAAAAAATATATATATAATAATCATCCATGACCATTTGAGTTCATCTCCAAATGGATTAAATTCATTGAAGCAGAGAGTAACCTTAAACACACAATGAGGGTATTAGCCATTTTGTAAGTTTATATTATCTCACAGTAAGTCTCAGAATTAGATTTGTCAAAGTAAGCTATCCATAGATTTTATATATCTAATAAATTGATCAACTCTACAAGTATCATATTATCACTTAAATTATAGATTCTCTCAAACCATTTTCATAAGTGGTCATTTAGAGAGGTCATCTTATAGGTTTAAAAAGTACTAGAATTTACATATAACTATTACATAACCTACTAACCAATTCAAAAAAAAAGTTCAATAAATTTTTTAAATAATTTCTTACTGTTTCTACATAATTCAATGAACTGAATATGAGTTAGAAAAATAAAGGTTGTAGATTATTTAAGATGAAGACGGCAGCCTGAGTCTTTTATTCCATTCACCTGGTTCATCNGTTGTAAGCCTGGTGGATGATGTATTCACGGCAGCCTCAGTCTTTTATTCCATTCACCTGGTTCATCCTCATGAATTTCATTTCATTTTTGAAAAAAAAAATAAAATAAATAAAAATAAAATAAAATATAAATATAAATATAAAGGTTAGGAAGTAAGGGTATTATTGGGATAACTCGGCTTCTTTGGTATATTCCTACTCAAAATGAGTCAAGTTTTAACAGACAGACATCTGAGTGATTGTATAACCCTGTCAAGAGTCTTTTAAAGTTACTACTACTAAAGATGAAGATGGAGTTGGTGAAATGTCCTCATACTTTCCAAATAGAAAAAGAAAAAAGAAAAAAGAAGAAGATGTAAGAGAGATAAATATAAAGGTAGATGGTCTTAAGGTAACATGAAATGTCTTAGATCCCTTCTTATAACATTAAGACTTCTTTCTCTTCATTCAAGTTGAAAAAATATTGGTACAAAAGAAAGTCTNCCCTTCTTATAACATTAAGACTTCTTTCTCTTCATTCAAGTTGAAAAAATATTGGTACAAAAGAAAGTCTTCATCCTTAGAAAATGAGACAATTTCTTTTCTTTTCTTTCGTCTATTCTATACTTTAAGCTAGGAGATTAGGGTGTCTTTAATCAAAGATTCAACTGATGAGACTTTGGAACTTGTAGAAATCATTATTACGTCTTTTCTGGTAATTTATACAGTCCAACCATAAAAATTATAGCCATAAAGAAATATAAAAGAAAAGAACATTTATTCTTATTTCATTTGAATTGAAGCCTTTAATTTTGAGACAGAGACCGTAGGAACATATGTATGAGCCATTTTTATTCAATTCTATTCTTTGGAATATAAATGATGGGAAATCGGGTGAAAAGACTCAAAAAGTTAATACTATGTCATTAGTTTTTAGTATTGTTAACTCTCTGCCTCAGATGTCATGTTTGAGAGGGAATGTTCAATTTGGAAGAAGGAAGAAAAAATAAACGATAGTTTGTTCAGGTCAAGGTGGGGAGAAGAAAAAAAAAGTAAAGGTCCTTTCCTTACTATTTAATTATACACATTGCTCCTTCAATGTCCTATAAAAATTGACAAGTATTAATTTTTTTAATAAATAATTATAATAATAAGTCTCTATCCTTTACGTTCTTACAACCCTTTGTTATTGTTATTCTATGCAGATAAGTTGAGTAGTGCAGTAGTATTATAGAATTTATATGTCCGTCTGTCCGTCTGTCCGTCTGTCCGTCTGTCCGTCTGTCCGTCTGTCCGTTTCCATTTCATAATAAGTACTCTTTGAATATAAATTGAAATAAAAATCATTACAATTTAGTCTACCAAGATTCAGGTATGAATATATAGGTTTGAAAAATAGAATCATCAAAAATTTTAGGTATATACTTAGTATATTCTATTGACGTAGATACTCGTATAGATGAATGGGATTAAATAAGGTAGATTAGGTTATTTATCGAATCAGTGATTTTTTGGGTAAAAAAGAGTAAAGAACATGTATGTAGTCCGAGGGTATAAATCCAATGTACCCTCCTCCGATTAGGTTTGTCTTTTGTGTATAAGAAAGATATTCCATCGAATGGAAAGGTAGAGGGTAAGAAAATGTTAAAGAAGTTGTAAACTACTTGTTTTGAATGAATAATAATAATATGATGGTTAAGAATGGATTTTAGTTGTAAGAATTGATGTGAATGAACTCATTCACCTCTGACAACTTAACTAACATTTATACATTGAAGACAAGAGGGTATATAAGAAAATGTTGAGATTCTAAATTATCTCTATCTGTCGGTAAATTATTTGTCCTACCTTGTCTAGAATAAGATTGTGAGATGATTGACACGAGATGAACATTTTCATCTTTATAAGCTCCTTTTCTANCGAGATGAACATTTTCATCTTTATAAGCTCCTTTTCTACCCTAATCTTATAATCCTGTTACATTTTACCTATAACTTTGTTCACTCATTTCAACAAAACTTTCTTCAAATACTATTATCTTTTACAAATTACTCTAAATCACCGACAAACTACCTACTTTCTCCATCTAACCCCAATTATTATTAATTTTTTTTTTTACTATTATTATTTAGAGTAAGAATGAATTGTTTTCAATTTAACAAACGAGAAGCAAAACTCANACCCTAATCTTATAATCCTGTTACATTTTACCTATAACTTTGTTCACTCATTTCAACAAAACTTTCTTCAAATATTATTATCTTTTACAAATTACTCTAAATCACCGACAAACTACCTACTTTCTCCATCTAACCCCAATTATTATTAATTTTTTTTTTTTTACTATTATTATTTAGAGTAAGAATGAATTGTTTTCAATTTAACAAACGAGAAGCAAAACTCANTTTTTTTTTTTTACTATTATTATTTAGAGTAAGAATGAATTGTTTTCAATTTAACAAACGAGAAGCAAAACTCATTTATCTAATGGGAACCATTTTTGAATTAAGATTATATGTGGGAATTTTCTATATCATTACTAATATAATAGTAAGTAAAAAAAACTTATTGTTACTTATACTAGTTATATGTTTTCTCTAGAGTGGGGTAGTTATTTTATTCAAGTGGTTTAACAGTGAAAAACGGTTTCAAAATATTGAAATGGTAATGAGAATTGGTTAATACTCAATATATGCTTACAGTACTTATAAGTAGCAGTGTGAAGAAGTAAGTAAGTACCCCTTGAGTTTAAATAAAAGTAACAACAATTTCAATTTCAATTTTCCATTTCCAACAATAGTATAAACAATATGACTAGAGTTTTTTTTCTTTCGGAAATAAAAACTGTTTCGATTACCATAGTTTTATTATTATGTATTATTTGATCTCTTTCTCAATATCCTTCTAAAGTGGTTTGGAGTAGGGAATAATAAGCATATATAACAAAAAAAAAAAAAAAAAANTTCCTTCTAAAGTGGTTTGGAGTAGGGAATAATAAGCATATATAACAAAAAAAAAAAAAAAAAATTTTTTTGATTATTTTATTTTGAGCCCTTGGACCCCCAATGATGTAATTACCATGCTGGATCTCCAAGCTGTAAAGTAGTAGTGTCCTTCTTCAAAGTCTCTCTCAACCATTGTTGTTTTCTGCCCTTAAGGGAAATCCGAAAGACTTGAATTTGACAAAGACTAACTTTTCACTTTCACACTCACTTCAAATGATGTGAACTCCTTGAGCTTAGGTATGGAAGCGGAAGGACTCCAATGTAAACTTTTTTTTAAGAAATAATTTCATTGACGGAATTTGGAAATGAATATGAGAGACAAAGGTCTTTCCCATAATTCTGAGGGACTTAATATGTCAAAAATTAAAACTCAAAAGTGGACAAAATATTAAGTAAAGATTTTATTATAACTTTTTATGTAAGAAGTGTAGTACTTATTTGAAAAAAAAAAAATCTTTGAAAAGTTTCAAAGTCTCTTTATATAGGCCCTGGTTAGTTCATTATCATTCATTACCAAGGTTCATTGACCTTGATTCTAAAAAAGTGCTTTTAACAGGTTATTTCATAATTCGTAACTTTAAACAAACATCCAAAAATTATTTCGTTTGATATGTATTTTTAGGAAAAATTTAATTTAAAAAAAAATTATTAAGAATTTAATGACAAAAGCTGTTGAAAGGACTTTTTTTAAGTATGTTGTCATGGAACCTTGGTAATCAAATTATCTTAAATTTATTCTTGATAAGGTATTAATTGCTATGACAAGTAATCTTAAAATTTATTTTTCAATAAGACCTAAATTAAGAAAGCTTTCCAACTAGATTTCTAAATTTAGCTAATTAGACAAAACGTATACTAAAATTATTTTCTAAATTTTCGAATTATTTCATTTTCCTAATTTTAAATAAATTAAATTAATTTCAAAATTTTTGTAAAATATTTTACTAACATCAATCATGGATCGGAATGGTGAAGCTGTCTACAATATTGGGAGACAAGTCGGCCGTTATAATACTACAAAAGCCAAGGGGTCATCAAGCGAAGATAAAGCTTCATACCCATTGAAGAACATACGTCCAATTGTTAATAGATGTACTTNTAAATTTCAAAATTTTTGCAAAATATTTTACTAACATCAATCATGGATCGGAATGGTGAAGCTGTCTACAATATTGGGAGACAAGTCGGCCGTTATAATACTACAAAAGTCAAGGGGTCATCAAGCGAAGATAAAGCTTCATACCCATTGAAGAACATACGTCCAATTGTTAATAGATGTACTTCTTGTATCAATCTTCATCGACAATTGGTCATGTCAATTCGATATGGTATGATAAACTAAGAAATTTTACTCATTGACCTTGTGAGGAAAGTAGTAACTTTATATTTAATTTAGGTACTAATGAGATTAATCATAAATCCGAGCTTAAAACTTACAAGACAACAGCTTCCCAAAGTTCATATGACTCTGACTTGGAGACATCTTATGACTCCTCTTCTCTTCGAACTACAACTGTTGACACGGCCACAAGTACAACTTCAGTAGACATAAAAACCAGTTGTGTCATTCTCTTCAAAAAGGTTAAATTATCTTATCAACTCATCAAGAGTTTGCAAATTTTTAATTTTAATTTTTTAAATTTAATACATTTATTCTCTTATAATTATAAATAGACGAATTACGCCTACGACCTAGCCAACGGCAAGGAGACCTCTACCTACCTACAATCCACCAATCGTGGTATTGTAGATTCAAAATATGATAGACGCTTCCATCATAACAAAAGAAATGTTGAGAAAATTGACATTGGGAACTTAATTCAGACGAATAAGTTTGATACTTCTGCATTGAAGTCATATAAACTGAATACCACCATTAACGATTTGGTTTCAGCGGACATCTTGAATTTAAATACTCTTAAAACGTCAAAATCACCAGCAGGACCATCGTGCTCTTTTCCTACTGGCAAGCGTGTTCCACGTGACCAAGATTTACATCACCGACAAGCTGGCTCAAATATATTTCCTACTCCACAATTCCAGAATGGGTTATCTGGACATTTAATCAAAGATAATAAGAAATGTAAACCTGAGTTGTGTACGTTAGTTGATAAAAGCCCTTGGCAATTCAAAGCTATGTCATCACTTCGGAGTCCTGCTGTTCAAAAATTTGAACAATGGCTAGTCATTCCACCACCACCACCACGGACATATTCTATTCCAAAATTTCAGGATTATATAGCCATTCCACCACCGCCGACATCTTCACTCCAAAATTGTCAGGTTTCTGAAATAAAAAAGACCTTACGAACAACTCCAGTCGAGAAAATCCAAAAATTTGGTCTAATTACTCCCCCACGGATACATTCAGACCATAAATTTCCCAATTTGACATTCATGTCACCACCAAGAACACCTTCACTCCAAAACGTCAGACGAAAGGACAAGACAGTAATGTTTCAGCCGCAGAATTCTTCGTTCCAAAAATATCAGAAACGGGTTGTTGTACCTAACACAGACAAAAGTTTCGAGGAAACAAGATATAATCCTTCGCGAGAACTACATGAGTTGGGTACTGGGCTTTCTCCAGCAGAATTTCTAAAACGAGTAGATTTAATACTTCATTCTAGAGAACCAAAAGTATCCAAGGGAAAATCAAAGTCAAGTAGTTCTAAAGATCCAACTTCTCTCGCTATGTCAAAAATTACTCGTAGTTCTAAACATCCAACTGCTCTCGCCATGTCAAAAATTACTCGTAGTACTGAAGCTAAGACTAAGACGACTGCCAATCTTCATCAAACTGTTAATTTAAAAGTTGGAGCAAAAGAAAAGTCAACTGTTGTGTCCGTTTCAAAAGCTAAAGCGGAAGCTGCTGTCCTGAAAGCCCGAGAGATTCATACAATCTGTTCATCGACTCAAACTGACACTATTCCAGATCCAATAGTGCCCTTAATGCCACGTAAGAAGATAAAGAACAAAAGTACCAACACGAAAGTGAGCTTCCCTTGCCACTATAACTGAGACCTACAAGCCTACGCAATGCAAAATTAAGAAAATTGATATCATCGAATTAGATTTATTCTTACGACACAAAATTTTGTTTTTTTTTCATTTTACGTAACCATTTGAATTTAAATTTAATAATTTGACGTTTAGTTAAATGCTCAAATAAATCAGATAAAGTTTATTGAACTCGAATATGAGCATTTGATTGGAAACCCGAAAATTCTACAAATAGTATAATACCGATTCTATATTATTCAAACTTGTGGTCATGTCACACAATTTATTCAAAAAGAATGATGAGNAACTGTTAATTTAAAAGTTGGAGCAAAAGAAAAGTCAACTGTTGTGTCCGTTTCAAAAGCTAAAGCGGAAGCTGATGTCCTGAAAGCCCGAGAGATTCATACAATCTGTTCATCGGCTCAAACTGACACTATTCCAGATCCAATAGTGCCCTTAATGCCACGTAAGAAGATAAAGAACAAAAGTACCAACACGAAAGTGAGCTTCCCTTGCCACTATAACTGAGACCTACAAGCCTACGCAATGCAAAATTAAGAAAATTGATATCATCGAATTAGATTTATTCTTACGACACAAAATTTTTTTTTTTTCATTTTACGTAACCATTTGAATTTAAATTTAATAATTTGACGTTTAGTTAAATGCTCAAATAAATCAGATAAAGTTTATTAAACTCGAATATGAGCATTTGATTGGAAACCCGAAAATTCTACAAATAGTATAATACCGATTCTATATTATTCAAACTTGTGGTCATGTCACACAATTTATTCAAAAAGAATGATGAGAGAAGATAGTAAAGTACTACCTTCTTTCACCTTAAAATTGATGTTATAGGAAAATCAAGTCGCTTTAGCACGTATCGCAGCACGCTTTCCAGTAACTGCCTGAAACCCATGTTTAATACTTGCCACAGAACAGCGAGATCCGCAGGCTTCACATTGAAGGAAGAATATTCTGGAATCTTTCTGAAGCAGTGTGTTGGGAGAGCGACATGTGTGACATGTTACATATTCTTTTATGTAACGTCGGAGAACGTTTTCAATTTGTTTTTGTTGGAAGCGTCCCTTGATTATCAATTGACTATTACCATCAATGGATCCACTCGTCCCCAATTCCGACAGTAGAAAATCCAGTAAATGTTTCTGAGGACGATGAAGCCTACAAGATCCAAATAATCCTTTAGTGATTCAAAAAAATTTTTTTTTATCTCTAATGAGCATAAAGAATAACTATTGAATGATTCATTACATTTTACAAATTTCCATGAAGTTGACGAAAGAAGATTTTTTTGTTCCAACTCTTACTACTTGTGGTGGTCTCATGACAAACTTTTGTTTCGTCCCAGAAGCCATCTCTGGATTCTTCTGTCTCATGATGTCAAAAACACGAAGTAAAAGTTCGTCATAAGTGTAATCCCGATCTGTACCACCCCATGAACTTCCACCAGACTCCTCGACTATAATTAGGAATAGATTTATTAGAGTAGTTCTTAACCAATTCATCAATAGAGACGAAACTTGCTCTAGTAATTAATTCATTCAAAACTCAAATATTATCAACCCAAGCTCTAATCACCCTTACCCAAAATTAACTCTTCAACAAATGATTCGGCTGCTTGTAGAAAGAATAAGTCGCATTTCATCATTGAATCATTCAATTCATATTATATACATATATGACAAGGAGGATTGATTCAACTTACCCAATGCTAAATTCAATTCTTACCTTCGGTATTATCATCTTCATTCTCTTTATCAGCCAAATCCGCTACCAGTTCTTCTAAATCCTTCCTCTTCTTCTTTTTCTTTTTCTTCTCCGCAAATTCTAAACTCATTTCTTCTTCATCTTCAACAGGCTCTTCGACTATAATGACTTTCTTCTTTTTCTTCTTCTTTCCAAATGACTCCAAATCGAGGTCAACATCGTCGGCTTCTTGAGATATTTCTGATGGTAAGTCGGTGCTATCAGATGGTTTGGGATCCACAGATCCTGACTCATTTTGTATAACTGCTTCCAGATCAAAGGGTTTCTTTGGTTTCTTCTTCTTTTTCATAACAGAGACATCAAAAGCCTAAAATATTGAATAAGACACCAAAAATGTTTCATTACGATTACGTTTAGTTAGCTGATACCTAGCACTTGCTCAACCAATTTGATACTTACCTCAATGCTATCATCTTCCATTTTCCAATTTAGGGTTTGGTTCAAAGTTAGATAATGAAAAACAACGAATTTAGTGATTAAAAAACGTAAGGAAGCCGAAGCACGGACAGGAACTTTTCTGAATTTTGGTGTAGTGTTGGGCTTATTGTTCGGTTTTGTTCAGTCATCGGTTTTTGGAACAAAACCGAAAAAAAGCCGACTTCCAGTATTATCATAAAATCCAACCGAACAACAAACCCTATGGCATCGAAAATATTCGAAAACCAAATCCAACAAATTTTAGAAAATGAAATTACCGAATCGAACGTAAAAAAATTAAAAATTCCAGAAAAACTGAATCAAATGAAAAATATTCTAATACTGCTCCTTGTCTCTAGAAGCTAAGTTACATGAAGAAATATTGTAAAAACACAATTTTTATTTATTTTTACTGTTGACCTATCTACCATTCATACCAAAAAAAAAAACAGAGTTAATAATCCACACTCAAAAATTTTTTGAATAGCATATTGATATAGATTTGTTTCAAGCTCCATTCGATTCCTTCCGCAGCCAGTATTGAATGATCGGTTGAATATTTTTCGGTTTTGGTCCTAACAAGACTGTAAAGCAAGCCAAATAATGTATTTAGAAAAACTAACCGCATCGAATCGAGAGATATTAAAAAATATTAGAAAGCAAAACCGAACTGAATCGAATGTAGTGCCCAACACTGAGTGAGTTTGAATGATGCAACTCCTTTAAAAAAAAAAACATGTTTTAAATTCCAACTCTTTTTTTTTAACTCCACGAGCCATGCCTCTCATCTCCCTTCGGCATTGCTAAATTATAATGTTCTTAATAAATACTCAAAAAATTTTGTTAAAGTTTTTCAATTTACTTTAATTTAAATATTATTTTGGATTAGATAATTAGTTTTATTAATTAGTAGACTTTAATGCAACAATCAAAGATTTACATTCCGAAATGCCGCTCCCAGTGAAACATTTCTATAGGCCACGGTTAGTCTGTGAACCGGTCGATACACATATTTCCACCGGTTGCGGGTCAAACTGGACGGTTTATTTGATCTGGATAATTTATTTTTCCTAAAACGGTTGATCTGCTAACCAAACTGTAAAATGAGTGATGGTTATCATATATCATTTCTTTTCGTTGGAGTAATATAATTCTGATTACGATTGACGATATCTGACATCTGATATACATAATGTTGGGCTAACTTTTGCTATAGGCACAACTTAATACCTTTTTGGCTGACTTTTTTTTTTCAAAGAATTTCTAGACTTTGGGTGAGACGGGATTTTAAGCTTCATTCTAATTTATCCTTTTTTTCTGTCAAGGAGGGAAAAAACAAAAATTTTAAATGAGAAACTTGTGTTTTGTTACGCACTTTGAAAACAAAAAGCTAAATTTTCATTAGTTTCCACTTCCAGCATTAGTGGACGTCATAACGAATTTAGTAACAATTTTCTTTTATGTTCATTTTATTTCTCATTACAAAAGCAATGGTAATTCAAAAAATCTTAGTTTGTGTGACAATGAGCACTACTCATAGGATTCTTTAGTTTTTATTAAGGTCATTAGAATTTTTCGTCAGAAATAGCAATAAGAATTTATAACCTCCGACAAAATGGATTATNTTAGTGGACGTCATAACGAATTTAGTAACAATTTTCTTTTATGTTCATTTTATTTCTCATTACAAAAGCAATGGAAATTCAAAAAATCTTAGTTTGTGTGACAATGAGCACTACTCATAGGATTCTTTAGGTTTTATTAAGGTCATTAGAATTTTTCGTCAGAAATAGCAATAAGAATTTATAACCTCCGACAAAATGGATTATNTTTTTATTAAGGTCATTAGAATTTTTCGTCAGAAATAGCAATAAGAATTTATAACCTCCGACAAAATGGATTATTTCTATCTCATTTACGATTCAATAGATCTCATCAGGCAGTTGAATTGTTCTTGTCACTCACATGACATTTGAGACAACGTTGATCTAACGAATGGTAACAAGTGCAATCAATTGGTAAGGTTAGTACGAGTTTTAAATTTTAATTACATTACTCTTTATTTATAATTACGTTGATTAATTTTAAATTATAATGTCAAGTTACAGAATTACGATATGGTTTACAAGTGCTGCATATCATCATGCAGGATGAGCGTTCGTGTGGCGGGATCCAAAGGCCTCTCCTATCATACATTTCCAACAAAAGAATCGCATCGAGACAAATGGGTACAAGCGATATTGCCGTACGTGGATAAGCCAGAGGTTTTTCGAATAGTTCAAGGCTACACAAGAGTATGTTCAAGACATTTCAAGAAAAAGGATTATTCAATTGATTCAAAGAGGCGAGCAAGACTTAGTTCCAGTAAGTTTAACTATAAATCATTAGATCATCGCAGTGTGTTCAAATAAGAAGGCGAAACTTTTAAGAAATGATTTTGCAGAAAATAAAAAAATTGTATGTTACACTTTTTTTTACACTTTATGAACTGCTCAAGTTACTGAATACCGTTACTACGAAAGCATAATTATATCTTCTTAGGTTAAAAAGTGTAGGAAAAACCTAAACTTTAAAAAAATTTTAAACTAGTCACGATTTTTCGCCTTCTTATTTGAACACCCTGTAGTTAAAGAAAATGTTCCATTAAACCTAAACGACGCCGGAAGCGGATCTGGAACAATTAAAGGAAATGCACTACTTAATTGGTTAATTGATACCTCAATCGATCGGAAATTTCATGCAGATTACGAATCTGGCATTCATTAGTGGCGGTCAAGTCAAATTTTGCAAAAAATTTACAAATTTATGCAAAAAAAAAATTTTTTTTCTGCACTGTCTTACCCAAATATCCTCGTGGAATTGGGTAAGCTATGCCTCAATCGATCAGAAATTTCACATAGATTACAAATCTAACATCCGTTGATGGCGGTCAAGTCTCATTTTGTGAAAATTTGTGAATTTGTGTCAAAAAAAAAATTTTTTTTAAGTGACTTACCCGAATGTGCGAGGAAAAAATTAGGTATTCCGAAACACCTCAAATAATGATGAAGTTTATTTTGTAGACTAATAATGGGGTCGCTGATCACAAATATGAAAAAAATTTTCACCGGAAACGAATAGAAAAAAAGTTATGAATTATTCAAAATGGAACAAAAATAGGATTTAATATGCATTCGTTGTTATGGTTAGCATTCGCTGTTAGGGTTAGGATTCGTTAGGTTGTAAATCAATAAAATATTTCATCAGTATTTTGTTATNATGAATAGAAAAAAAGTTATGAATTATTCAAAATGGAACAAAAATAGGATTTAATATGCATTCGTTGTTAGGGTTAGCATTCGCTGTTAGGGTTAGGATTCGTTAGGTTGTAAATCAATAAAATATTTCATCAGTATTTTGTTATTACGCGAAAGTTATTACGCCTCCGATAGCTGTTGAACGAGCCTTCGGCTCGTTCAAACGCAGCGGGGAAATATGGTCTGAACTACCTGAACGCGATATCCGTTACAGGTATGCAATCACGCTAAACTAACCCAATCAAGATTGTGCATGTTACCGATCCGTGTATACGTGAATACGTCTATTAATTATCTAACAAAAACATTGACAAAATACTCTCTCAATCTACGTAATTGCAAGGAAAAAATTTCTCAATTTTGAAAAATGCATAACTTTTTTTTTATGCGTTTCCGGTGAAAAATTGTTTTCATATTTCAAATCCGGACAAATACATATGAGTAAGTCACTGTAGAAAAAAAAATTTTTTTTTGGCACATATGTATTTGCATAATTTTTGCAAAGTTTGACTTGATCGCCAACAATAAATGCCAGATTCGTAATCTACATTAAATTTCTGATCGATTGAGGTATCACTTGCCCAATTTCACGAGAATATTTGGGTAAGAGTACAAAAAATTAAAAAAAAATTTTGCACAAATTTGCAAATTTTTTGCAAAATTTGACGTGGCCTCCACTAATGAATGCCAGATTCGTAATCTACATGAAATTTCTAATCGATTGAGGTATTACTTACCCAAATCCGCGAGGAGTGCGTTTCCTTTAATTATACCGCCGATGTTATCTAAATCTGTACATCTAAAAAATATTCTTTAATATGATGGTTATAGATGCTGTACCATCAGTATTTCCTGGAAGAGAAGTTAGCGAATCCTCATTATCAACAAAAATTGAGAATGCAGCTGTTGTGGACGCAAAGATCCGAAGTGAATTCTCGAAGAAAAGTTCCTCGGCGACAATCAGTCCTCAAGATAGAATTTCTACTCTCACGCTAACAAAAGGCGCATCAGGCAACTATAAAATATTAGGAGATATTGCTACTTCCCAGATTGGTACCGTTGAACCACTATCTATTTTTGACTCCGCGTCGACAATTCATGATGCACAGTCCCAAGCGCTTTCTGAGGACGATACCGCTTCATCCACATTTTCCAGCCAGGAAGAGTGCTACACAAATCTCCCACAACAGCATGCTTCTAAGGCAAACGGGAAAATTAGAAAGCGTCGGAAAAATCGTGCTTCACTTCCAATAACATCAAACTCGTCGAAGAAACGGTCTTCCACTTCAGAAGATCTCAATATTGAGGGTGTAGGAGATGCACTTGCTGAAATTAATCTCTCAGCCTTCATGACTGGATCCTCAGAACTGAATCAAGGGTTGAAAGGTGTTCGTAAATTGAGCTTGGCAAAAGATGACGGAGTCGAGGACACACCAAAAGCGCCCGTGAAAGAGGTTAGTAACATGAGCCATACTATTCAACATGAAGATTAGTAATCAATGTACATGGCCAATGTAGTCATACTTTGTAGCTGAACTATTTCAATTTAAAGGATAAATCAAGGCAACTACGACCTGAACAACCACCAGCTTCAGTCTCGTATCTTCCTAAAACTACAAATTCGATGCCACTGGAGTCATTGTCTCTCACTTCTTTCATGGCAGAGGATCAACAAGAGGATTATAGTCTCCCAGGTCAGATGCATGACCTCTATGCTGAGCTGGTGAACGGAGGTGCGAGCCTGTCACTCGAAGATTCCTCTCTTACTATCTTTGACAGCCAAGTCTTGATTGACGCTCTCCGGAGTGTCACCGAGGATTTAGAGACGGGAAGTAGTATCGATCAATTAGCCCATGACCTCAACTGCTCTTTACTTGACGGTGCCTTACCAACATCAATTTTGGATATTGATGATTTCCACATCTCCGATCTTGTCCCTTCCATTGAATTTGAGAGAGAAGAGCGCATCCATCCTGTTCAGAGTTCCGAAAATAAAACTCAAACTCGAGCTCTGTTGACTGACCAGATTGTTAATCAAAAACCAATGATTAGGACAGATGTAAATGTTGCTAAGCAAAAAGAATGTAAGTTAAAATGCAATTGAAACTTTAAAAAAAAAGGTGAAAAGAGAAATGAAATACTAATTTTCAAACTCTGTTATAATTTTAGCGCCGAATGCAGAGGAAACGCCAAAAAAGCGGAAGGAAGAGAGCGTTGTCGCTGAGGATTCGTCTCCAGAATTTGAAGAAAATTCAACTGTAAAGAGTCGGAAAAAGTCAACAAGGAAAGAGAAAATACCAGGAAGCTTCTCTGTGGAGAGATTTTGTGACTCAGATAAGGATATCGAATATTACACTGGATTTCAAACATATGAGAAATTCGATGCCTTTTTCCGTTCCATTGATTCATACGTTGAAAACTTGAGGGTGACGGACATGATGCATGGTGTTGCGAATATTGGGCAAGCGGGAGCAGGAACGACTCAAGACTGTCTTGGCATATCAACTAAAATTTGTGGAGACCTTTCGTTGGAAGATGCAGGGATTCCTCCTCAAGAGGAACAGAAACGACGACTGAGTCAGGGACGGGCAATGTCTCGGTTTGACGAATTGTTCATGACCATCATTCGTCTAAAACGAAAGATCCCAGAGAAGGTTATAGGTCACATGTTCTGCATATCTCAACCATCTGTTTCCAGAATTATAAGAGCTTGGACCATGCTACTGTCAAAAATATTAGAACTACTCCCAGTGGAAGAGAAAACCTCAACAACCTCAACAGTACGGTCAACTCTCTCTGGTAATAATACCTCTGATGATACGCTTTTCACTCCTGGGGAAGAGTCCACAATTTCAAAAAAGGAAGTGAAGATCCCTTGTTCGTTTCGTCAACTATTTCAGAGTGACTTAGCACAAAATATCATTGCCAGTGGAAACGCATTTACAAATTCCAGAAAAACAAGCAGTTCAACGAGTTGTTCAAACATTTCTCGTTCTAAACGTCCAAAAAAAGAGAAACTCATCATCGTCGTCACGGAACAATTATCACCTGCGGTTACTTCTCCAATAAAAGAGGGAGTCAACAGTAAGAAAATTGTTTCCGATTCAACTAGTTCCTCCGTAAGGCTGAAAATCTCTAAAAAATGTTCTGGCGATGGTTCTACGAGTGAGAACTAAATCTAGATCAATAGCTAAAGTAATGAAGGGTAAAACCTTACAAAAATCATTGCATCCACCACCAACTAAAGTAGCATGCTTGAAAGACTAACTTTTATAATTTTGGAATCGAAAATATTTGTTATACATTTAACTCATAGTTTATAAACCCAATCCCATCGCCCCTCTCGTGTCCAATTACGAAAGTCTGCGATGATGCTTCACATCTGTGCTTTTTGAAATACATAACTAATTAGACAGGCAATACTAGTATTCAATAAAATATGACGAGTTTAGAATTAATTTATATTGTAATTTCCCAAATACCGGAAATTACAACATGTTTTCAACCATTTTTATTGTCATGTAACTTTGCTACGTAAAGAACTACTTAAACAAGTGGGTAGCCTTAAGATGTATTTTATCTGTTGACCCCGTATAAAATGTTCAAAATTTAAACTTTTAGAAAATAAAAACGTACCCTAGCTTCAAGATCAATATGAACAAATCTTTTATATTAATCACTTCTACCCAATTAGTCCAGGGAAGCAGGTGACAAAACAATATCTAATAACAGTGTATTTTCATTCTACTGATTTTTCCAAAATTAAATTCTCATACTTTACGAACAACAGTAATTATTGGAGTCTAAATATTCACATGATGTCACCTTATCGCCATTATTTAAATGACTTTCCCATTTGTAAAGCAAAAGGTGTTAAATGCTTAGATTCCATTCATTCTAACAATCAGCACCAACTCATTCAACAAGAATTCCCCAAGAAAATTAGAAAACTTAAATTCAGCCAATCAGATTTGAATAAAATTTGGATTTAAAAAAGAAAAATTTCTCGGGGGATTATTAATCCCGTTGAAAAAGAATCCATAATAGAATAAAAAGAAATATTTTCGATAAAGTCCACTAAACAAATCAGTGATTAATAATTGATTAGAATGAAAATCAATTTCTAATCAAACCAAATATTTATGTATTTTGGTGAATGGACATACAGGGTATAGAGTATTGGTAGTGAATCCTTATGAAGACCAATAGTTCTATCACTACTGTGACTGTGACATGCTCCTTGGTCTTTTTGAGTATTTATTTGAATGTAATCCGTAGGAGGGAGAGTAAAATTATTTTGTGGTTGCTAGTAGGAGGGTAGTTAGATATAGGTTGTGTAATTTTTTACTAAGGATGGAAGTTCTTAATTGACTCAAGTTCTAATCTCCAAATTCCAGAGCCATTTTTGTTATCTATATTATTAAAGAGAAGGAATTATATAAATTCCTTATAAATTTCTTCTAAAGTGTAACATTAAGTTTACCTACTTATTTGGAAAGACTCGGAGACCGACGAAGGGATTTGAGTACTTCCGCTCCACTCCAAGGGATTCAGGAACAGATTTTTGCCATTCATTTTTATTTTTCAACAAACCGGAAGCTCATAAGTCATATCTGGAAATCCGAGATTTTCTTCAAGGAGTTTCTAATTACTGAGGGTATATTTTCAATGACGTTGACACTTTCAGTACTCGGATGTGGTTGGTGAGTTGACTCTTCTTGACTTTCTGATTCAAACTCATACAGAACTTTCTGCTCAAGTGTCATCAATTCCTAAAATTATATTCTTATAATAACAAAAATTTGAAAATCCAGTACCTGAGATTTTTAAATTGAAAGTTTAGGACTTGAGTCTTTGACTTGTTATACGTGACATTGACATTCATTGATTAGTAAGGTTAGATAATAGATCCATGAGGAATTAATAAGTAACTAATCCAAAAGTTCAACAAATTCTGAAAATGTCACTCCAATTACCACGATTTGCGAAGAAGAACAGTTTGGAAATTGAAAGAGAAACATTTGAAAAAACACAGGTAAGGAATATAATATTAGAATTCTTATAAATCAGAGAAGATTAAACCAATTAACTTAATCTAAACACTTCTCTAAGGAGTAGAGGAAGTTTGGTTAAGATTTTCTATACTTGGACATAATTGACCTTTACTGATCCCGTTATGTATAAATTTATCATTTATCTTATCCATAATTTCTTCTAAATATAAATAATTAAATAGGATATTTATATTATTCAAGGATTAGTATAGAGTACTATAATCTAAAAAGTCATTAACCTATTCCCTTGTTTATTTGTTCTAGACTCATGAGTGGGAGGATGGTTATTATATCTAAAAGCATTCATAATTTACATCCGAGCATTGAGCTCTAGTTAAGGCAAGGCGAGGCCAATGTCACGGTCTAATTACGTCGTCATGTACAATTCTCTTGTTCTAGTCCTCCCTCATATTTCCTACCTTCAATTAGTAAATCTAATCCTACTTTATCAAAATGACTCATTCAGTTTATTGATACAGAGTCANATAGGATATTTATATTATTCAAGGATTAGTATAGAGTATTATAATCTAAAAAGTCATTAACCTATTCCCTTGTTTATTTGTTCTAGACTCATGAGTGGGAGGATGGTTATTANCTATAATCTAAAAAGTCATTAACCTATTCCCTTGTTTATTTGTTCTAGACTCATGAGTGGGAGGATGGTTATTATATCTAAAAGCATTCATAATTTACATCCGAGCATTGAGCTCTAGTTAAGGCAAGGCGAGGCCAATGTCACGGTCTAATTACGTCGTCATGTACAATTCTCTTGTTCTAGTCCTCCCTCATATTTCCTACCTTCAATTAGTAAATCTAATCCTACTTTATCAAAATGACTCATTCAGTTTATTGATACAGAGTCATACTCTATTCTATTTCATTTTCCTTTAGTAAGGTGAGGTTCTAGTATGTCATGATAAGAACTCGTACCTACCTAATAGATAGTATCTCTAGATATTGTTGACATAGAGGATTCTCTGAATGATTATAAAATACACAATTCTTGTTAGCTAATCTAAAATCTACTTACTCATTTCTAACAAAATCTCCGTTCATTTTCTGAAGGTTATATTCTGATTTCTGCTGTGGATGGACGTGTGATCAATTTTTGGCAGAGGTACTCATTTAAATTGATGTGGTGGGATTTAGTGGACCGAAATTAAACTTTTCTACCAACATCACTAATAATCAAGTTTATGTCAAGACATGATCCGAAATCACTACTACTCCACTGTAACTTGGCTTTTTAATATGGAGATTACGAATCAAAAGTCACTACATTACGTATATTGATTGTATCTTGGAATAATTAATTTCATTTCGAAAACACTTATTATTAGTTTCGAAAATCGCTTACACCTGATTCAACTTTACCATGTTAAGGGTGAAGTCGAATCAAACATCATTATTAGACCGATAAAGTCTTATCTCATACCCTCTCAAATAGGTCGATAAGTTATGGTTTGCCAATGTAGAACTTTTAGAAGTAAAGCTCAGACTTTAGTAGTCTAACAGCAAATCTAGTTAGTATCAAATTGATCATTCGGTTAGTTGACGAAATCTCAGCAGACTTTTTCAATTCAATTATTGAGTTTCTGGAAATACTAGACTATTAGTATCTAACGTTCAAATCTATCTACCTCGATTATTTCTTACAGTTTTTTTGTTTCAATTTAGGTACACGGGTAATAGAGTTTTTTCGGGTTTACTTTTAGTGGATAATAATGGCTAGTCCTAAACACCCTCAAATGATTCAGAGACATCGGCAGACTTCTGAAGGTCGAATGGGTTCTAGCTTTTACAAAAAAGAGGACTGTCCACCGGTAGCTATGGTAAAGAATTGAATCACTTGTAATCTCGTCAAATTAATTTACTAGAGAAGAAGAGTCAGCCACTATCCGTAAATTTGTCGGGTGCTTTGAAAAGCGGTTGTTTGCACTTTGAATTTTTAGACAAACTCTGAAAAACAGTGTCAATTTCCTTCTTCATACATGTTTTAGCTACAAGTATCTTCTGAATTCATACAATGTTTAGTGTCAAAAACTAAATCAATATTAGAATATACACCTAATCTTACTGCATAATTAATATTACCGATATAACCTTGTTTATTAAATCAGGAAACTCATTTTGTTACATTTTACAGGCAACCAGTTTGGCGAAGGCAATCAATGTCCATGAAAATGCTGTAAAGGAGAAACACATCCGAAGTAAGTATTTAACATCAAAAATTGAAATTTTGATAAATTTTAAAATAAAATTTTCAAAGACACCGAAATTTTTTAAGCTTTTATGCAAGAAAGAGATAATAACTACATTCTTTTGAGACATAGTACTTAAGAGATGGGCGTTTCAAAAGAATGTCCAAGAATTTTGATTTTTTTTAAATCATAACTACATCAAAATACATTGGTAATAGAGACTTGATATTTTCAACTTCGTATCCTACTTTTCAATGAACTTTCTGAAGCATAAAAGTATTGCCTCAGAAAATTTTTAATTAACTGCTTTCTCTGCGAAAAAAAAACTAAGCTGCTTTCTCCAGCAAAAGTGTATGGGTCAAAAGTCTCTTCCCTAGGATACATTAATGGTAGTCGTAACAAGGTTACTTTATAGTGTCCCAGCTAATCTTAAAGTAAAGGAAATGCCTATTAACAAGTGATTTATTTAAGTATACATGTCAGCTCTAATGAAATTAAACTTGAGTAATAAACAAGTGGCACTACGTGATAAATTTTATTTGGAAAAATTCTATTGGTTGTACACAAATTATTGAGAAAAATTTAATTCTTTGACAATTTCCAGGTACAATAATTGGAACATATCAAGAGAGAGGTGCTCAAACATTTTGGGACTGTATCCATCGAATTCAACTGAAAGATAATCCCATTTTATGCTGGAAGTTTTGTCATGTACTACATAAGGTAAATAATTATTCGTTAATTCTTATAATTACTCATGTTATTATTTACTTAATTTAGTTTTATTACATTTCTTTTAGAAGTTTCTAACACCATAAATGAAATCTAATACTTAAGTGTTATATAACACGACATGTTATGACTCAACTTCAGGATTTACACATTACTATGAATGTTACTATATTTAGTTACAGTAGATTACGTACGATACGTAACAAGCTTACTTCCCAGAACTTTCAACTGACGCAGGATTTATGATTATGAACTCATTATCTTAAGTTGTGGTTAGTTAACCTAAGTATTTAGCATTGAATTGAAATCTCAACTTGGACATTCAACTCAAAGTGATAATGCAAATTTTTCCAAATTAATAATTAGTAATTGGATATCTTGCTCATTATTTAGATGTTTTTTTTTCCGCAGTGTCTTGATTCTTCATATATTTTTCCGCGTTTCAGGAATTTCACATGCAAACTATTAAAGTATTTTAATATTATACTTTATTATTACGCACTATTGAAGAATGTTTGATACAGAATGAGGTTGAATGAATCATTTCATTACTTTCATTATGCAACATAATTAATGTACCGACTTGGATAGACATGTTCGATTTTAATGAATTTATAATGAAAATTTATTGAAATTGTGTTGCAGGTTTTACGGGAAGGTCATGACAAGGTGTTAAGAGATTCCCAAAGATATAAGCCGCTTCTGGTTGAGCACGGGAGATTTTGGGTGAGTCAAATCAAAGATTTGTCTAAAATTATAAGGTTGGAAGGTTATTATTATTACATCCATGATACGCAGACACTAAAATATTGATGCTATCTCGATTATCTTGATCATGAATTTGAAACTCTTAAAAATTTCAGGGTCACCTGAAAACAGGTGGTTATGGGGAATTAGTGAAGCAATACTGCCTTCTGCTTCATTGCAAGCTCCTGTTCCATATGAAAAATTCTCAAATTCCAGGAAATCTTGTTGTAGATGACCATCAGCAACTCATACAAAGTGCTGGGGAAGGTGAAGACGCACTGTAAGCTTTTTAAGTTTGACAACATGTCATCTAACTTACTAAATCTATAAACCATTTTATTAGATTTTCTCTGGCAATAGAGATGTTCGACTACTTGGACTGCATTTTAGATTTACAAACAGAGAGTATGTGTGAATTATAAAGGATGGTATGCAGAAAAGCATACCTCATTTTTTTCGCTCGGATATTCGGTTCAATTATTTCAAATAGTGCATTTCCTAATGCTACATTACCCCGTAAAAGGAAATTTAGAAAAAAAATTTTTTCGCTGAGTTATGTCATTTTTTCCAAAAAAAATTAACACATGAGGCATGGGGCGACTATGCGCAGATAATTTTAATTTTGGTCATGTTCCCATCTAGCTAATTTTTTCAGATTTTGCACATGACAAGTCTACTAACAGGGCATGTTTTTCCAATAAAGAAATTTAGCGGGGCTCTTCTACATTCCAAGCGCGCATGCGCAGAACTTAGAGTATGAAATTCCCAATATGCAAGGTTAAGGTGTTGACTATGGTTAGACTTGTGTTAAACTTGTGTTCACAAGTCCTCAAAAACTTGAGTTATTTACTCATTTAGATCACTATTAAGATAATTCAATGCGACTCTGAGGGCAAATTCCGTTTTACACCTGCAAAGTCTCTGAGAGTTACACTAAAATACTTCTATAGACTAATAGTTCCATACTTTGAATGAAAATATTTTATAACAGCTTCCTCTCAATAGTAAATTTACTTTATACCCTTCTCCAGCCTCTCGTGCACATATGCGCCCGGCTAATTTTTGAAAAATCTTAAAACGGTAATTAGGGCACCGGTTGACTTTTTTCGTTCATTTATCAAGCGATTCTGAATATCTTGTAGAAATTTCAGGATGACTCATATCTAATTAACGAATTCATAAATTCTAACAATTTGAAAACGTAGAAAAATCGATTACTTTATCGGTTTACATTGGGTTGGTCGCATATGTGATGCCAACTTTATAATATCACTCGTCTAAATATGTGACAACGAGTTGCCCGTCAGTTTTAATTGCTTTGGAGTTTATCCTCAATACAGCTAGCATGTAATAAGTAATGTGAGCACTTCTTGATGTCGAAATATTATTAGTAAAGTGTTTTGTGACCTAACTCACAACCGGGTCAATTGTGCACTTTCTGGTAGGGTACCAACAGGGACGGCAAGACTGCGGAAAGGGATGCATAAAGTATCAAAAATGATGCGGGGAGAGATGGCAGGAATGAAAGTAGACTCTGTAAGGATGAAGGGAGGATGGAACACATGAGGACGAGGAAGGAATGAATACAGGGATAATGGGAACAATGAGGGGAGAGGCGGCATGAATGCAAATAGTTGACGGATAAGGGATGGACTCAACTCATGCGGGGAGGGTCGGAGGGGATGAAGCGAGTACCGAAAAAGATGCTGGGTGAGACGGAACTCATGCGGGGAGGGTCGGATGGAATGCAGCGAGAAACAAGATAGACGGAAATGTTGCGGCGGGACGGGAATTATACAGGAAGGAATAAGAGGAAGGACGGTAGAGATGCGGGGAAAGATGGAAGGGATGCATGGAGGGATTGACGTGATGCAAGAAGAGACGGAATCCGGAGTGGGACGGGATGAATGCGGGGTGTGTAGCAGGGACAGAAATGATGTGTAGAATAATGCAACTGAATCGGGATAGTACGAACGGCATGGAATTGGTTCGGCAAGGGTTGAGAAGAATGCGGGAAGAGATGGAAATGATGAGGAGGGGGACGGACAAGATGAAAGAGATACGAGAAGTGATGTAGGGAGAAACGAAAGCGTAAGGGGAGCGGCGGAAGGGATGTGAGAAAGGACGGGAGAGATAAAGGGATGCGGGCTGGAACGTGATCGATGTAGGAAGGCACGGTAGATAAACGGGGAGAGACGGAAAGAATACGAAGGGGATGGGAAGAGATGTGTGGAGGGATATAGAGAGAGATGGAAGAGTCTGGGGAGCGACGTAAAGGAGGTGGAAAAGTATGGGAGAGATAAACTAATGAGGGTTAGAACGGGAGCGACGGGATGTATGCGGGGAGAGACAGAAATGCGAGTAGGGACGAGAAGGATGAGGAGAATGGCGGTACGCTTGTGGGAAGTTATTGGGGATACGGAAAACGTTAGAAGGGATGCGTGGATGGACGTGGGAATGAGGGCACGAATGAAAAAGATACGGGAAGGAGTGAAAAACTGCGGAATTGGACGGCAGGGATGCAGGGAGGGGTGGTATGGAGAGGAGGAATGCGGTTAGTCGAAAAGGGTATGGGGATTGACAGGCAAGATGTGGACATTTTTGGTTACATTCTGAAATTTAATTTCGGTTTGATTCGTTAATTTCTTTCAAGGTCACAAGTTATCAGATTCTGAGTTTGGTAAATTGACATATGCAACTCAAGTAGGTCATAATTTTGTTTGTTATATTCTATACTAAAGCTTGGTTTGATACCTTAAGTATTTTTAGCAACGTCATCAGTTTCCCGGTCTAAATGTTGGGCAATTAGACACATCCAAGCTGAATAGTATTACAAAAAGTGTGCTTTTTGCATTCTGAAATTAATTCTAATCCGCACCCCAGCTGACATTCCTCCCACAAGTTCCGTCCCTCTCCTCATACTTCAAGTACCTATTTGTATTCAATACTTCCTTCCCCACATTATTTCCGTATCTACTTCTACTCGCTATCTTTCCGTCCATTCAACCAATTTTCCGTTGCGTCTTTAGTTCCCTTGTCTTTCCCGGACTCTTCCGTCTCTCCTACATATCTCCACGCATCTCTTCCCGCATCTCTCGAGGTTCTTGCTGTATTTAATCCATCCCTTTCGTCCTTCTCCGTATCCCTTATATTCCCCTCCACATCATTTCTGTCTATCCCCCGTTCGTCACATTCCTCTTCACAATTTCCGTTTCTCACATCCCTATCTTTGTCGCATGTATTTACATTCTTCCCGATCCTTCCCGCCTCCTTTCCATCTCTCTCCACATTCGTCCCCCTATCCTAATCGTCCCTCTATGCATATCTCCCGGCATCGTATCCGACCCTCTCCAGCTTTTTATTTTCCGATATCATCCTTCCCTGCATTCTTTTCAATCCTACCGGCATCCCTTCCGTCCCTCCACGCACATATTCCCCGATATCATCCCGTCACTCCCCGTATCCCTATTATCCCTCCCAGCATTCTTTCAGACTTTCCCCACATCCCTTCCATCTTCCAATCCCTCCCCCACATATCCTCTGTCCTTCCCTGCATCCTCTCGACCTCTCCCAAAATTCTGGATTCCTTCTAATTCTTCTGTTTCTTTATTTCTTTTCCATCCCTTTCCGTTTTCCCGTCACTCCCTGAATTCGTTCTATTCGTCCCTGTAAACCTTCCTTTCCCCCCACCCCCAATTCCTCTCCCGCATCTCTTCCATTCATTCCTTCCATCCCTGCAATTCTTATCGTCTCTATCACTTTCTGCATCTCTTCCGTCCCTCTCTGCATCCCTCGTCCCTACCCGCATTACTCCAGTCACTCCTAGCATCCATTCCGTTTATACCGTTACTCCCTGCATCCTTTCCATTTCTCCCCATATGCCATCCGTCCATCTACGCATTCCTACCTTGCCTCCCGCCCCTACCCGCATTATTCCATTCACTTCTAGCATCCATTCCGTTTATTCCGTCCCTTCCGGCATCTCTTCCGTCCCTCCCTGCATCCCTTCCATCTCTTCCCACTTCCATACCGACCCTCTCCTTATCTCTCACAGCATCACTCACCTGTATCCACTTCTACCCTTATAATCACCTCTATCCATCTTAATTATGAAAATCGCACAATTGGCAACACATTTGTCACACATGTGATCGAATTGTCTTATTATCTGCGCACGAGAGAATTAACCTTTATGACTTTCGAGCGAATGGAGATTGGTTAAGTGTTTCGATAGAATTTTGCATTATTTAAGTGCTTATTTCAAAGTCAATAGAACCCAAATGGAACCCCATAAATGGCTGGGTTTTATTGAATTACTTTTTTATTAAAACTTACCAAGTTAATAACAATTATTCAACAAGCTTACTGGGTTCCATTATATAATTTTTAATAATTAATTATTTAAACCCGAAATATAATTTTTCACGACTGAGAAATTTATAGCGAAATACCATTTTGCAAAATCTAACAGTTATAAACAGATTTCTATCCACTGGCTTAACGTTTCACCAACCTTAAAGTAAGTTTACTATTGAGAGGAAGCGTTTATAAAAATTTTTCGTTTTTTAGTCTATTGAAGTATTTTAGTGTAACTCTCAGCGACTTTGCAGGTGCAAAACGGAATTTGCCCTCAGAGTCGCATTGAATTATCTTAATAGTGATCTAAATGAGTAAATAACTCAAGTCTTTGGGGACTTGTGAACACAAGTTTAACACAAGTCTAACCATAGTCAACACCTTAACCTTGCATATTGGGAATTTCATACTCTAAGTTCTGCGCATGCGCGCTTGGAATGTAGAAGAGCCCCGCTAAATTTCTTTATTGTAAAAACATGCCCTGTTAGTAGACTTGTCATGTGCAAAATCTGAAAAAATTAGCTAGATGGGAACATGACCAAAATTAAAATTATCTGCGCATAGTCGCCCCATGCCTCATGTGTTAATTTTTTTTGGAAAAAATGACATAACTCAGCGAAAAAATTTTGTTTCGAAATTTCCTTTTACGGGGTAATGTAGCATTAGGAAATGCACTATTTGAAATAATTGAACCGAATATCCGAGCGAAAAAAATGAGGTATGCTTTTTTGCATACCATCCTTTCTAAATTTTGAGTTGTGTTAAATTATTTCCTTTCTATTTTAGTTTTTAAAACTATTGAGTCTTCGAAGCAATCGTCAATGACAAATGCAGGACAGTGTAGGCTCAAACCTTTGATTCCATGTATCCAAGATGCAATGGTACTCTACGACTATGTCACAAAGATTTTATTTAAGTTACATTCAAGTACGTTGTATTTATGCTTATGCCATTTTTTTTTATACATTCATCACATTAACCTTGCTATTTCTTTCTAGAATTGTCACCGGATTTACTCAATGGACATCGAGATCGCTTTCTCAAGATATTCAAAGGCCTCAAAAAATTTTATGAGAAAACAATGAGCCTACAGTATTTTAAAAATTTAATAGAAATTCATCATCTACCAAAGGTGAGAACAGGACTATTATTCACAAACTAAACATCTAATGCTTAAGTCAAGGAAGCTACAATTTCTTAATTTTTCTTCAGTATCCTCCAAACTTTTTGGTCCAGTCGGAATTACAAAATTATCAACCAAGTCGAGTTACTGTTTTGAATGATTCGATTGATCAAAATGATACAATATCAGAACATCTTGTTTCACTAGATGACACCACCAGTACAAACGGTTCTAGTTCGCCTGTGCCTGATCCGGGTGTTATGGCGCTCTATGTGGAAAAGTAAGACCGAATTTTCAAATTTCTTATTATAAATTTAATTCATCTAATTTTTTAGGGATCGACAAGTTAAGGAACTAGAATATCAAGTGGATGGACTTAAGTTGGAATTAGAAAGGTTAGGAAGACAAGCCAGGACCCAGCTTCAGCAACTCCAATTCGAAATTGCTGAATTAAAACAAGAATTACTCCTAAAGGTAGGTTTAATAAGTTACAATATTAGATGACCTAACTTTATTTTCCAATTTCCACTTCTAATTGTTTAGATGCAACAATTAGCTGAAAAGGATGAAATAATACAACAATTGAAAGGTCATGAGTGTAAGATTCCGCTTGAATTTTTGGAACGTTTGGAAAAGGCTGAATGTAAGTAATCTTTTGTTACTTTTAACCAAACTCATAAAAACGGGTATCACTAATTTGCGCACCCTCTGCGCCCCTGCGCCCCCTCTGCGTCCCTGCGCACCCTCATACATCGGCATTTTTTTAACCTAAAATAATTTAGTGCAACCACTTAACATTAGAGTTAGTTTAAAAAATGCCGATTTATGAGGGTGTGCAGGGGTGCGAAAGGTGCGCAATTTAGTAATACACCATAAAAACTACAAAGAAAACTTAAAAGTTGTTTTGATTTTTATTCCAATTTTTCAATGAAATTCCTTTAGTACATTCGAAATCAATGGATGATAAATTTTTGAAACTGAAGGAATTATACCAAAGACTCAGTACAGAGCATGTATCCTTGCTGAGAAAGGTAAACCAAGCGATTCGAAACAAAAATTTACATTAATGTAATTATTTTATTAGTTTAGTTCTTGTTTAACCTTTTCTAGAATGCTACCGCAGAGAAAGAACTCGCTGAAACAAAAAAAGCATTCAATAACCAAACTGAACTAGGTGTGCAAGTCGAAGTAAGGCTTCGGTGAAATACATGACGCTTCTCACTGACAATTGTATTTTAACTCTATTATTAACAGGAGTTAAGACGGGAAAACGCAGTTCTAGAAACCACTTTACATGCAAAAATTGAGGACAAGGAGAAGGAACTAGTTGAATTGTACGACCTAATCAATAATCTAAAGATACAACTCCAGGTATAAAATTTGTTTGTCTCCAATTGAGATTTATCTTTTGAATGATCAAAAAGACTAATTTGGCAATTTGTGTAATCCAGGAATCAGAAAATAAGAAGTCGGTTTTGCAGACTACATTGATTTCTCAAATTGAAGGCAAGGGAAAGGAGTGTCACGACTTACAAGAAAACATTGTCAAACTCAAAGCTCAAGTACAAGTAAGTATAATACACTATTCATAAGTTTTCCAAATTAATATCACAGGGCTACATGTGGTGAGACCCTGATGTTAAGCGTACATTGAGTTATTTTAAATATTTTATGTCATGTTAATTATTCGGTTTAGAATATTGAAAGCTCCAGAGCACTTTCTGAGCATGAGTTGAATGCATCGTTGGCACTTCTTAATGAGGAGCTAGGATCAATAAAAGCAACAAAAACTTCATTGGAAGACAACAACCTTGTAGGTTTCAGAAGCGATTTTACTTCATACAAGTCTAAAGGCAATTTATTTTAATGAGCTGGGTTCTCTTGTAAGGTACTGAAAGGAAAATTGGGTGAATCGGAAGCCAGAATTTTAGAAATTACAAAGAGATTGGACGATGTGCAGTCGAATCGTGACAATCTTTCCAACAGAGTTCAAAATCTTACTCAACAACTCGAGAATTTACTCTCGGATGAACTAATGAATGCCAGTGCGCTTTTAGGTAAACATATTTTGTCATTATTTATATAATTTAAGCTGTTGCTGTAAATATACATTTCTATACTAGACCATCATGTGGAAAAAGCATCAACTATAATTAGAAGTGAGCTAGAAGATTTGGACAATCCTCGAATTGGTCCAGAGACTGGACTGAGAGATTTTTTTATCTATCATTGTGAACAGTTCGAGGACACTATTAGAACGTTCAGCAAAGTTGCTGGAAAAGGATTTGATACTCCAGTCACTCTCAATCATATTGTCAACCAAGTTCAAGAATTTGGTCATAATGTATACTTTCTACTTACATATGGAGGGCCACTGAGTCGAAGTGGAAGTGACATCCAAAAGGGAGATGGTAGGTTTCCATTTTTTTTGTTCTCGTTTTGGATTTCAAGTATCAAAAGATTGTTTAATTTTCCAGAATTTCTGACGAATGTGAAGACATTTGGAGGATCAGCATTGGATTTACTTAAATTGATCAAGGGAAGAAATACCAAATCAGTAAGTCTATTCATTCTAAAATAGTATGGGAGGTAAGGACGTATACTCTGACCATAAAGATTTTCTAAATTCTAGCTCGGAGCTGGATTTGACAACTTGAAGTTATCATGGAAGAAACTATTGGAATTGGGGAAAAGCCTAGGAATTTCTCTGTCACCGGAAGCAGATGCTGCCGAAGTATTGGATTCTGAGCTCCATGCAATGGAAGAAGCTATCGAAGAAGCGGCCAAGAAAATGGCTGAAATTTTGAGTAAATCTCGAGCCTCCCACACCGGAGTTCAGTTGGAAGTGAATGAAAAGCTGATTGACTCTTGTTCTACATTAATGGAAACTATTCGTGTGTTGGTGCAACGATCGAAGGGTCTACAACTGGAAATTGTGGCACAAGGCCGAGTAAATTACATAATTGTAATATTTTGATCCAATCATTACCACATATGTTTATATAATTTTTCCAGGGAACGGCTTCAGCCAAAGAATTTTACAAGAGGAACAACCAATGGACCGAAGGACTTATTTCAGCGGCCAAAGCCGTGGGCATTGGTGCTAAACTTCTTCTGTAAGCATAGTGTAGATGCAATTATTTCACTTTTTTTTTTATCTATCCAAATTTATACCAGTTTAATGATTAGATTTTTATGTTTCTTATAGTGAAAGCGCTGACAAAGCAGTAACTAGCAAAGGTGGTGGATTCGAGTACCTTGTAGCTTCATCACAAGAAATTGCTGCGAGTACTATACAATTAGTAGTTGCTAGCCAAGTGCGAGCAGATCGAAGTTCAAGTAATTTGTCACTATTAAAAAAAGCTTCTAGTGGAGTTAAAACAGCGACCGCGAATGTGGTTGCCACAGCCAAAGACTGTGCACAGCTTATTGAAGAATCAGGTAAAATTTATAAATTCCTCCTCATGTTTTTATAATTATAATACACTAAATTATATTCTTATAACTAAATTATTTATTTCATATAGACGAAATTGATATGACAAAACTTTCACCACATCAATCCAAGAGATTGGAACTGGAAGTTCAGGCTGAACTACTTCGATTAGAATCCGATTTGGAAAAATCTCGACGAAAATTATCATCCCTTCGTCAACACCACTATCACAATGTGGAAAACTAGAAACTTAATTATACTTTCTTTATTCAAATAACTGATGAGCTTTCTCTGCAAACTTTACATTTTTAGTTTATTCCTATTATTTAAACTTAAAACCGATGAACCAAGACTCAGACAAAGCATTTTCCAATCCTTTGTTTCATCCTTAATTTCTAATAATTTCCTATTTATGAATCAAGTTACATTTCCTTCAGATTTTCATCTGATTTTATACTATTTTTAAGTTAAAAATTTTTTGTCGTCAATCAGTAATTATACGCTTGTTTCGGACTTATTAATTTATAGTCTCAATTTTAACCTTCTTTCCTCTAATTAACACATTATATAAGAACTGATTATATAACCTAAGGTAACGAATAAACATTTAACTTCGATCTCGAATCATAGCCTACTCTTGTTTAATTCTAATAAAACGAAATGAATAATTGAATATAACTCAAAATCAAGAGTGAGATAGAAATTACATCAATTGGAGTACCTCATCAATTAAAAAGTCAGTTTAAAACTTCTACTTTGAGAATTTAATGAGAATTTTAATGAAATAAATTTATTACAATTTCATCTAAAAATGCATGAATGGGTAGGAAAAAGTGGTGTTTCAGGTTTACAAGTTACAACAACGGAATCAACAAGTTTCTGATACCATAGGTATTCCTTAAGTTAAGCATCAATTGAATAGTAATGAATACACCTGAGATTTGATATAAAAAAAAAAAAAATTATGAAAATTTTTGGGAAATGGGATTCACCTGACAAATGAGTCGATCAAATAAATAATGAAGTTGTTGTCCTTGAATCCTTAACTTTCCTCGTGACACCCTCGAGTTTAACCAATGAAAAGAAGTTTTACAAATCTTAAAACCAGTCGTTGGATTTAAAATTCTGGAAGGAAGAGATGGAGATTGTAACAAATGGAATGAAAAATTTAGACTGTAGATATAGAATTAATTATATATATTTTTTATAATCCCTACCGAACTTTCGACCCCCCTTCTAGAATACCTTGATATGGTTAACACTGCTCAAACTAATATTTAATATCTTTAAACTAAAGAACTTGTTCTATATCATACAAGATTTAAACTTCCTAATCATCCACTTCTTTCTTGTGCTTCCGAAAGCTTACATCTAGCTAGCAACCAATCAACGCTAATTCCTAAATCACAACCTAACAATACTACTCAACAATGGTATGAAACAATCATTGTTTTCTCTATACAATTTTTTTTTAATATATGAGTATTTCTGACTGACTTTCAGTAGATAACTTCCGAGTGTAGAAAATTGTGAACTGTTGAATGAGCTACTAACCTTTATATGCCTACCTAATATAATTTATAAAAAATTGATTTTTAAAGTTTTTAATTTTAACTCTCTTGAAGTCGTCGTTATTTGAAAAATTTTTTTTTTTTTTTTGAAAAGGAACGTATTTTGAATAACTTTTCTATTCTTTTTTTAATTAATCACATTTTCACTCGTTTTCCAAAAGAAAATTAAAAATATTCTTTCTCCACAATTTGAATTATTGTAAAATATATAAAATTGAAAAACCAATAACAACTTAAAATTTTTTGATAAAAAAAAAATTAAAAAAAATAAGACTTTATATTAGGTTTAAAAAAATTACTTTTTTTTTTTTGTTTAAATCTAAAACTCTTAACGCTAATTTATAATTGCAACTCCATTCTCTCATGTGTTTGATCNAAAAAAAAAAAAAAAAAAAAAAAAAAAAAAAAAAATACTTAGATAATAAAAAGAAAAAAAAATTTTTTTTTTTTTTTTTACAGACTACTTATGAAGACAAAGGGCTTAAGGTAAATCTAAGACGAAAATTGATTGATAGATTAATACTCTTACTAATTATAAAATCTCATTCTAATTGAATTTCGGTGTAATATCTTACAGCCAGAAAGTGGAAAGTTTACAGAGGTTGATCACTTGACACTTTGGGTTGGAAATGCAAAACAGGTAAGACAGACATGATTTGATTACTAATAAAATTGAGTTAATTGAGAATTAAATTAAAAATGAAAAAAAATATAAAGAGTTGATTAGNAAACAGGTAAGACAGACATGATTTGATTACTAATAAAATTGAGTTAATTGAGAATTAAATTAAAAATGAAAAAAAATATAAAGAGTTGATTAGTTTTAGTTTGGGTGAAAGTAAGGTAGTAGTGGTTCCTTATGTTTATTTTAACCCTAAATGTACCAAGTTTTTTAAAAAAAATATCTCACGGGATTTTTAAACCATATGATTAGGAACCTAAAGTGAAATAAGACAGAGTACATCAACCACACGACTGCCTTACTCCTACCTTTAGTTTGTTGGTTATNGAACCTAAAGTGAAATAAGACAGAGTACATCAACCACACGACTGCCTTACTCCTACCTTTAGTTTGTTGGTTATTGTTGTGAAGTGATGGTAGAAAAGAAACTTTCACCTTTTCTCCTTCTCACAACTTTATTTAATTATTAAGCTCTCCTTTCACTTAAACTCAACCACCCACCAACATCTCTCATCATAAAATTATTATCTTACTAATGAACAGATTTTTTTTTTCATTTCATATTCAATCTCTATAAAAAATTATAAATTATTCAAAGAAATTATAAGTATACAAAGAAATTACAAGTAATTTCTATGATCAAACGAATTTACTTAATAAAGAGTCAACTGAAAGAAAAAGAGAAATCTATTGAAAACAAAAAAGCTCAACAATTAGCATTTAGTTTATATACATATATATATATATAATATAACTAATAATTCAATAAAATTAGATGATAGGGAATTAGATAAACTTTTCTAACTAACCACCATATAAATTTAACCTTATAATTTAATTTTCTCCACATCATCCTATAAGAGACAGACACAAACATTTTCTTTACTTTCACTTTATTATAACCCTGGACAAATGAAATTATACGAGTTTATAAAATTCTCTCGCTCTGTCTGTCTTAAACATATTTCTTTACTTTTTTTTTTTTACATTTCTTCTTTTCAATCAAGAATATACATACATCCCTTTACATCTACTAATATTCCCTTGTGTATTCCATTTTCATACTTGTCCTTTATAACTAAAATAATTTTTGAGTACTATTTATAGACTTGAAAAGAATACAATGTTGATCTTTCCGTTTTTTTTTTGTTTTTTTTTTTCAATATGGTTCTATTTATGCTCAATTTAAACAGACTCTTTAATAACTTTGTACATAAGAAAAAATTCTAATTCTCCATTGAGTAGAATAGTTATCTGAATCAAATGAGTCTTTCGGGAGTTTACTATACGAATAGTAAACTTTAAGACAAGATTACTTTTTATTACTAAAATTTACACATTATTAGAGAATTTAGAACCATCGAGTAACGTAATTTACTATTTGTATTTATTCTTTCGGATTTTATCTAAAACTCTTAGATCTTTTTCTATTTCTCTTATCCAAAAGACCTAAATAAAATTTATATTCTATTTATACAGAAATTAATACATTTACTCAATAATTATCTCCTTTTTTTTTTCTTTTTTTTTTATTCCTTACCCTTTAATTTTAACTTTTTCTCATTCTCACTCCCTTTTTTCCTCCTTGATTGTACGCGGTGTTGAAAATGTTTGTAAAAATTTTTGATAAAATTGAATACCCTAAACTTCCATGTAATCATCTTTTAGATTCTTTAGGTTCATAGTAAGACATGATGATTTGAGAAAGAAAATCTAATAAAAAATTCTATTTTGGTTATAATTCATTTTCTTTCCAGGCGGTCACTTTCTACACTGTACGGATGGGATTTGAACCAATTGCTTACAAAGGATTGGAGACAAAGTCAAGAGAAATTGCTACTCATGTTGTTCGTAAGAATAAAGTGAGTTTGTTTCTACCTTATTTTCTAATAATTTCCAATTACCAAAATAATTCCAGAAGAATGGTTTTCTGGTCTAGAAGAAAAATAATAATTTGACGTGGTGATAAAAAAAAAAGAGAAAATTCTAGCCTCTTTGTCTAAGGTTTTGGTAAAAGATGAAGATAAAGTTTTTGAGAAAGTTGGAAGGACTGATGTGTAAGATTGATTATTAGAGTTTGAGGACTTTAGAAATTAAGCATGAGATCTCTTCGATGTACTTCTACAAAGTTAGGATATCTTAAGGTCATACAAACCTCTCCTCATCAATTCTTACAAAAATCATTCGTCCTTAGATCCTGTTCACTCATTTTCANTTTTTCTCATTCTCACTCCCTTTTTTCCTCCTTGATTGTACGCGGTGTTGAAAATGTTTGTAAAAATTTTTGATTAAATTGAATACCCTAAACTTCCATGTAATCATCTTTTAGATTCTTTAGGTTCATAGTAAGACATGATGATTTGAGAAAGAAAATCTAATAAAAAAATTCTATTTTGGTTATAATTCATTTTCTTTCCAGGCGGTCACTTTCTACACTGTACGGATGGGATTTGAACCAATTGCTTACAAAGGATTGGAGACAAAGTCAAGAGAAATTGCTACTCATGTTGTTCGTAAGAATAAAGTGAGTTTGTTTCTACCTTATTTTCTAATAATTTCCAATTACCAAAATAATTCCAGAAGAATGGTTTTCTGGTCTAGAAGAAAAATAATAATTTGACGTGGTGATAAAAAAAAAAGAGAAAATTCTAGCCTCTTTGTCTAAGGTTTTGGTGAAAGATGAAGATAAAGTTTTTGAGAAAGTTGGAGGGACTGATGTGTAAGATTGATTATTAGAGTTTGAGGACTTTAGAAATTAAGCATGAGATCTCTTCGATGTACTTCTACAAAGTTAGGATATCTTAATGAAGGTCATACAAACCTCTCCTCATCAATTCTTACAAAAATCATTCGTCCTTAGATCCTGTTCACTCATTTTCAGNAAGGTCATACAAACCTCTCCTCATCAATTCTTACAAAAATCATTCGTCCTTAGATCCTGTTCACTCATTTTCAGTCTCTAAGGATCCATTTTACTCAGAGACTTTCTCTCCTACTCTTTCAATTTTTAAGTAATTCTTCTCCTGGAGTACTACAAAATCCCCGCATTGGCATTACTTCAAATATCAATTTTCAAGGACTCTTAACTTTATTTTTATGCTTCCAACCACTTCTTCCGCTTTTTATATAATTTTCTATTATACTTTAGATTTTTCTTGTACTCCAATCCGCTTATGAACCAAATAATGAAGAAATGGGACAACATTTAGTAAAACATGGAGACGGTGTCAAGGATATTTCATTTTCTGTTGAGGATTTGGATTCTATTGTTAAGGTAATTTTTAACCTTGAATAACAACTTTAAAAAAATAAACCTTCTAAGGTTATAAGAACAATGAGAAATTATTCTCATAACTGGTAAGTATAGAAATTGAAAGTAAGTTTATATTTAATTTATTTAAAACTCGTTTTTTTAAATTAAAGTTATATGTTATTATAATTAATATTAAAGTACAGTGCGTTCGAATAAGAAAGCGAACTTCCCGCGAAATGATTTCAGAAAAATATTAGAAATTTACAAATTTTAGACTCGTGCACCTCAATTGGCTAAAAAAATACAAAAATTACTAAAGGAAGTAAAAGACTAATCAAACCTGAAAAAATTAACAAAATGGACTACTTTTGTTAATTTTTTCAAATGTTTAATTATGGATCATTGAAGTTTTGAGTTGACATGCTTACCAACGTAATGACCACACTTTTTTTTATAATTCAGTTTCATTTAGGGTTAAGATATTTCCACATGCAGAATTTAGTATAATAACTATTCTCAATCTTGATCGAAAGAGTTCAGTAAATTACAATTATAATTTCAATTCATTGAACTCTTTCGATCAAATTTTAATAAGGAACATGTTAGTTAGGTTCAACTCAATATCATAATTGCTAAATAATTTTTTTTGATAATCAAATCAATTCAATTTTTAGTAACAATGCCCAACAATGTAAATTGAGATTATGAGCAGAGCAAGTTAAATATTATGTGTCCTGATTTGTTTTCGCCTGCTGACAATACTAATAGTCGTTACGCTTTAGGTGTCATTTTTATTCTTAGTTTCTTTTCCTCAACATTTGAAATTGTTTCAAAATAGTTTTTATTTGTTTCAACAGACTAACTCCTGTATCAAGTTTAGTTTCAATAATTGCTAGATTTATTTAATGGAAAATGGAACATCTTTCAAGGCAAGTAATCGTCAGCGGTAAATTTTGGTAGGTACGAGTATCAGCGCTGTGTATCAGCCCATTGCACTAGTGTTAAGGTTAAGTTAGGATTTTAAGAGGCAATGAGCTGATACAATTAGCGGATGGTGCTTTACTTTGAACGAACAATTCATCAGTAGTATGAAATTGTCAACCATCATGCGATGTAATATTTTAAATTTGAATTAGAAATACTAGAGTTACGATATTTTACCTGACTACATATGTTTTCGATGATCCCCCCCCCCCTCATTTTCACATAAGTAAACTATCAAAGGAAAGAATTTCAGGATGATAAACCGCCCAGCAGCTGTGCAATTGTCTAATTATCTATAAATTTTGAATTTTTTGTGATTTCATTCCGCGGGAAGTTCGCTTTCTTATTCGAACGCACTGTATAAGGTACTCTAATATTAACTTATTGTCATTTCAACTTTTACTTTCCACTGAGGTATCATCATAAAACATGTTCTGACTCCTGACAAACCAATTTTCTGGTCCTTTCTTAACTTTTTTTTTCTTTTTTTTTTTTTTTTTTTTTTTTTTTTTTTTTTTTTTTTTTTCTTTTTTCTTTGGTCATTAACTTTCTTTTTCAAACGAATTTGGCCAAGAACTGGCCAGATGTAAATGGAGACAACCAACTTTTCTCAAGAAAGTTTACTCACTTTTAGTTCTATCCAATAGCTCGTCATTTCCAAGAAATACATTTTATCTATTCAGTGAGGTATAAAATTTCATCAAAAAAGATGATAAGCTTGATAACCTAGAGAAATATACAACATGTTCCAACTAAATTGACTTTCTTTGATTTTTACTCCAAGTGTCTATGGTAGTGAATTGGTAAGTTGAATAAAAAGTATAGACTTGAGATTTGAATATGAAGGCTAACTTCAACTCCTTGTCCAAATAATCCAAAAAACATTTCAATCTCATACTCTTAAAACTTATCTCAACTAACCCCATTGAGTCTCACAGTAAGATATGGAGAACAATGTTAAACACCCTGTACAATTCATAGTCATAAGCAAACCTAGGCTACGCTGTCATTGGTTAATTCATTTTTACTTTTTCGTTTGTATTCTTATCACTCCACTCAATTTGAGAGAAAGTAACTTTCTCAACATTTTCTTTTGTATGGAACATACTGTACACCGTCTTGGAAATTGATCACAAAAACTAATGGAATTCAAGATGATTTTGGTTGGCTGCTCACTGAATTAACCTAAAAAAATAAACCTAGTAGACCTTGGACAAAATTTAATTTATACAAAAATTACATTAACAATGTTGGTTCTAGTAAGTAATTACCCTACAGGTTAGCTAGTCAATTCATGNTTTTTTTTTTTTTTTTTTTTTTTGACGACGTTGGCCGATAGATAAGTTAGTTACTGTTGATAATGCATTTATTAAACCTGTCATTGTATTAAATTAAAAAAAAAAAAAAGAAGTTAAGTTTTGTTGACTAGAGAGCCAAGGAGAAAGGTGCTACGGTGTTAAAGGATATTTGGGAAGAATCGGATGAGGATGGTACTGTACGATTTGCTCTCATCCAAACAGTAAGTCACAATTATCAATTAGGTTTTTTTTTTGGTTTTTTTTTTCAAATTCCGGAAATGACATACTGATTGATTTTTTTTTTGACCTAAAGTATGGAGACACAACGCATACATTTGTTGAAAGAGGAAACTACAAAGGTATCTTCTTGCCTGGATACAAAAAGCATTATTATGCTGACCCACTGGCTACCAAATTGTATGTTGCTATGAACACTTTTTTTTCTTCTAAATTTTCTCATGAAATGAATATAAAAATCAATTACTGTGATTTTTTCATAGGGCAAATACTCACTTGGGATTTATTGACCATTGTGTCGCAAATCAACCGGACCTTCAAATGAACGACGTTTGCAAATGGTAAGGAAAGTAAATGGTAATTTGTCATTTTTAAGTACAGAGTGAAATAAATAATATCCTATACCCTTTTGAGAATCACTAACAATGAGACAGAGGATGGAAGGATTCTCCACTTTACACTCATTTAAAACTAAAGTTTTGAGGAGTTTTTGAATTTCCATACCTTATTTGCATATACAGTGCGTTCGAANTCGAATAAGAAAGCGAATATCCCGCGCAATGAAATCACAAAAAAATTCAAAATTTATAGTCAGTCAGATATTTGCGCAGCTGCTGGACGGTTCACCTTTCTGAAAATCTTTGCTTTAATAGTTTACTTTATTTGAAAGTGACCAAAGCACAAAACAAATCGTCGAAAACATGCCCACTCAGGTAAAATTTTGTACCTCACGTATTTCAGATTCAAATTTGAAATATTTCATCCCATGGTTGACAAAAATAAATTTGATTGGTGTAATGACTCATAAAAGCAAAGTCAACACAACCAAAGCGGAATCTGAAACTGGGAACGAATCACAGTAATAAAGCGGAAAAATTGGGAATGTTTTAAAAAAGTGCCCAACAATTTATGGTGACAGTGAATAAATTTATTACGGAATGGTACGCGAACATTCTTTGTTTTCATTAGAATTTTTCTCCATTGTTTTTGTTCTATTTGTTTTTGTTTGATTCTTTCGTGTGATTTCACTCACTCTTAGCTTTGTTGTTCCTGTTTTTGAATACTTTTTGGTGACCTTTGAAAATAGTAAGTGTTGGCATTACGAGTTTTTAATTTTAATTTGCGAATTGATTTCGCAATTCGCAAATTAAAGTTTGATCGAAAGAATTCAATGAATCTCACTTCTAATTGAAATTTATTGAACTCTTTCGATCAAATTTAATATCTTATGGTAAAAGAAACTGAAAAAGAAGGTGTGATCATTACGTTTGGAACCAAGATGCCCAAAACTTCAATGATCCAAAAACAAACATGAACAAATTTGTCCAGGTTTGGTTTAATCTCTTTTTCATTTCGCAATTTCATACGGTTATTTGTAAAAAGAATAGAGGTGCACGAGTCTAACTTATCTAAATTTGTAATATTTTTCCGAAACTATTTCGCGGGAAGTTCGCTTTCTTATTCGAACGCACTGTATAGTTCTTGAGTCCAACGATTACTTTTAGTAAGTTCATCTGAGGTCAAATGTGAAATTGAAACTTTTATTACCAGAGTTGGTATAGAAGATTTTTACTTGGTTTTACTAAACAATGTTTAGAAACAAAATTCTTAAGGTGGAATTATACTTCAATTTTTATCCTATCATTGTAATAATAACTAAATAACTAATTTAAAACAATGTTAGGACTTAGAATATACGAAGAAGTTGAAAAAATTCAAAAGAATGAGACCATCAACTTAGCACAGAGTCATCTAAAATGTTAACAAATTTTTATATTATTGTAATCTTAAGTTGTTGGTGATTGACTCTGTAATTGTTGATCGAATCTTCGTACCTCCTTGTCTCGAGGAATTGATTTAAACAAAAAAAAAAAGTCATAACCACATTTTATTTCACCTTGTATTTTCTTCTCATTTTTTACGAACATCCGTGCCTCACAATACTTGTTTAGCATTAAAAATCCAATAATATGAATTTATCCAATTGAACTTATGTTGTATAACAGGTATGAAACGAGTCTCATGTTTCATCGATTCTGGTCAGTTGACGACACTCAAATGCATACAGAATTTTCGGCTCTTCGTTCAATTGTTATGTGCAATTGGGAAGAAAATATCAAAGTAAGCTTTTTAGAGTCAAATATTAATTTTATTATTATTATTTCTTATTCACTTGCTTTAACCGGAATTGTAAGAGACATGAAAAATCCGTGAAATGATGGAATTGCATGTCATGGTAAGTAATGTATAGAGATTTTCATAAGGTTTCATAAGTTTCATAGTTTGAGGATCAATCAAAAAGTAGGTAATTACAGTTTATCCATAATTTTTAGAGTCAGTGTGTGTTTTTTTATTTTTTTTATTTCCATGAATGATTATAAAATAAAGTGTTCAAATCAAATTAAATTTTTACAGTAGGACAGTGAAATAGATAGCAATTAGGTATCAAAATTTGATTCCTTTATAATTTCTAAAAATCTATAAAACTTTTTGAGAAAATAGAATCTTTATGGTAAAAATTGGAATAACATTTAGGTAAATAGTTTAACATTGATTCAAATTTTTTTTTTTTCATCAATTGATTTCTAAAATTATTCGAACTTTCACCGTGAGCATTGTAAATTTTTTCTAAANATTTTTTTTTTTTCATCAATTGATTTCTAAAATTATTCGAACTTTCACCGTGAGCATTGTAAATTTTTTCTAAAATTTTTTTTAACATTTCCACAAATAGTTGAAGAATTAAATTTTGAGTTCTAAATCCAATCTATTTGATTGATCAACTGTATAAATTTCATTTGATTTTAATAATTTTGATAGTAGTTATTTAAAAAAATCCATAGTGAGTTTAAAAATTGTGGGTAAAGTGTATAAGAAATAAGGCGGTGTAATTGAATTGACTGAGAGTAGTACCTTTTCTTCCGTTCCTTTCCTCTGATTGCCTATTACAAGTTGATAGGAGTTTGAAATAAAAATGTATAGTCCTTGCCCATGACGTAAATTTCGGATCGATTGAAAACATTCAACTCCCGCTTCTTTCTACCCCGCCACCAACTCCTACTTTCACTCAAATACCATCAAATGAAATAACAACGACTTCATAATTCCTATCACTCTTAATTAGTTTCAACAAATATTACCACATCACACTTACAACTGACTCAATGACAATTACACACTTTCAATATTTCTTCAACTCACAAACAGTATTTTGAGTTATTAATAAAGGAAATTAGAAAAAAAAAGTTATATCCTTTTTCTGTCTACGCACTCTAGAAAAGTAGGACAAAATGAAAATTTGAACCTGCATTTCTATTTTCACTAAACCACATCACACTACAGAGAGTTTCAAATTTACCTCTTGTAAAAATAAAATGACTTTCTTTATGAAATAGAATTTATAATACTTAAACTATCCTTACCATTTTTTTTTACTTTTTTTTTTTACTTTTTTTTTTTACTTTTTTTTTTACTTTTTTTTTTTACTTTTTTTTTTACTTTTTTTTTTTTTTTTTTTTTNAGTTTAACTACGACCTACCATCGATACCTCTTCATCACACGAGTTCGATCAACTTCTTTATTAAAAAAAAAAAAAGATTTATATACTCGTACTAATAATTGAAAAGTTAAATTCATTTTAAATTTCCAACCAGTGACACCATTTCTGAAATTTAATAAAGAAAAATAAATAAAAGTGAAAGCTTTTTTTTTTTGAATAGAAAGGTTTCACTTGTTAGAAAATTTACATGTGTTACTGACATACAAAAAGTTTAGTANGTTTAACTACGACCTACCATCGATACCTCTTCATCACACGAGTTCGATCAACTTCTTTATTAAAAAAAAAAAAAAGATTTATATACTCGTACTAATAATTGAAAAGTTAAATTCACTTTAAATTTCCAACCAGTGACACCATTTCTGAAATTTAATAAATAAAAATAAATAAAAGTGAAAGCNCCATTTCTGAAATTTAATAAATAAAAATAAATAAAAGTGAAAGCTTTTTTTTTTGAATAGAAAGGTTTCACTTGTTAGAAAATTTACATGTGTTACTGACATACAAAAAGTTTAGTAATTACTTGTCTAGAAATAAACCTATATACAGTCCGTTCCATTAAATATAACATTTTTTCTTTGATAAATTCAAATAAAAATAGAAAAAAATTTTTTATAAAAAAATTATTAGAGACTCTGAATAACTGGATAGTAGAGAAAATAAATAATATGTAATTCGTACCTTATCGATTTTGATGTTTACTTATAGATGAGTGAAATGACTAAAGTTAGAACGAAACTTTCTCCAATTAGATTATTTATTAACAGTCTTATATCCGAGTTTGGAATTGGAAGAGGGAAATTTAAAAGGGGACACTCCACAAAAAAATTCAACCAAACTGAGCCACCTCAAGTTTCCGTCAATGACGTATAACCATCCGTGTACAAAGCGTTCATATAACCAAGAATTCCTTATGGGACTACCTATGTGAAAATTAATCCTTGANAACCATCCGTGTACAAAGCGTTCATATAACCAAGAATTCCTTATGGGACTACCTATGTGAAAATTAATCCTTGACCTCTAGTGGTCACCAAAATTAACATGGAATCTAGTGGTCATTAAAATTAANCCTATGTGAAAATTAATCCTTGACCTCTAGTGGTCACCAAAATTAACATGGAATCTAGTGGTCATTAAAATTAAGGGAGATTCACTTCAAACTTGACATACTCATAGATCATAACCTCTTGGGAAATAATGTTTAAATGAGGCTCAAGGTTCTAAGGATTTATCCCTAACCTGTAGACCTGTAGGTCACCAAAGGTAACCTAAGGTAAAATTATTCTAATTTCTAGAGGTTAGGGANCCTATGTGAAAATTAATCCTTGACCTCTAGTGGTCACCAAAATTAACATGGAATCTAGTGGTCATTAAAATTAATAGAGATTCACTTCAAACTTGACATACTCATAGATCATAACCTCTTGGGAAATAATGTTTAAATGAGGCTCAAGGTTCTAAGGATTTACCCCTAACCTGTAGACCTGTAGGTCACCAAAGGTAACCTAAGGTAAAATTATTCTAATTTCTAGAGGTTAGGGATCAATTCTTAGAAGCTGGAGCCCCATTTAAACATATTGCTCAAGAGGTCATGGATCTACGACTCTGTCGAGTTTGAAGTGAGTCTAACAGGTGGCTCTATTGACCCACATGTTAACTTTGGTAACCTCTAGAGGTCAAGGATCAATTTTCATTGAGGTACTCTCATGTGTAAGGTTTTAGTCATATGAACCACTACTACATGATGGTAATAATGCCATTCATGGAAACTACAGGTACCTTAGTTTAGTTCAATTTGTTCCGTTCCGTTTCTGAATAATGGTATTATATAACATGAAATAAGACGAATCTTATATTATCGAAACTCCATGTAGGTGATAGTAAATTATACGGATATAATATAATAAGTCAGAATAATTAATGAAATAAGATTAGAACGAGGAGATGTAATCCAATTAGATTAGTAAATAATCATGTTTACTTATTTCCCAATTTAATTTTCTCCTATTTGTAGACAGGATTTGATCAATTTCCTATTGTTCTTTTTCTTCATATTTATACAGAGTAATATGAAACTTAATTCCATTACATACAGGGTACACCATTTTTTTTTTGACCTTGCTATAAGGTGAAAGCATCAAATTAAAAAAAAAAAAAAAACACAATTCAGCAGGGTATCAAAAAGACTGAGCACTCATTCAGTACAACTGCTTTATGACGTTGAGTGGAAATATTTCTTTTTATATATAAATTTGATTTGTTTTGTCCTTAAATTATTACTCTTTGATCTAAGTTTTGGAAGTTATTAGCACATAATTATTGTTCATAATTTAATAATTAGTTCTATTANTTTACTCTTTGATCTAAGTTTTGGAAGTTATTAGCACATAATTATTGTTCATAATTTAATAATTAGTTCTATTAATCATATGTATTATGTTCTAGATGCCAATTAATGAACCAGCTCCTGGTAAAAAAAAGAGTCAGATCCAAGAGTATGTAGATTACTACGGTGGAGCCGGAGTTCAACACGTGGCTCTTAATACGAACAACATTATCGATGCTGTAAGTTATTCAAACCGTTAGTCAAATAATTTGTTGTTTTTTTCCAATTTCCTTTCCTTCATAAATATGATTTTAACCAATCCTCGTGGAGATTCAGGTCACCGGAAGTAGAATTAAGTACGGATTTATCTATACTACGTTCAACGTTCTACCAAAACGAGTGAATTTTCATGATAGATAAAAGAAAAAAAAATATATTTTTTTAGGTCAAATTACATCAACTTCGTTAAGGATGCTCATTTGTCCTTCTTTAGATAACTTGGAGTGAAAGTTTGTGTATAGTTTTGTGGTTTATCTCTGGCCCAAGTTTCTAGCTTTTGTTTGGTTAGTGAATATCGACACTCTGAAAATCCTCGTTTAAAAAAAAAATAAAAAAAAATACATACAGGCAACACTTTTTTGCTTGAAAANAAAAAAAAAAAAAAAAAAAAAAAAAAAAAAAAAACCAACAACACTGTCATGTCAAGCTCGAGGTATTTATTATTACCGAGTGAAAGTGAAGTCCTAGTAACATAGAGCAGAAACAAAAATCTCGGATCGATACCCTTTGCTCAACTCCATTATTTTGCCCTTACAGGTAAAAAAAGAAAAGAAAAAAATTTAGATTCAAATATAGGGTAGCAGGTTTGTATGAGTAGCATTATCATGGACTCTTACTGTTTATGAAATGGTTGTTCATAAATACTGATTTGAGTGAGAGATAAGATTATGATTTATTTGAATCTATCCTGAGAAAAGTATATTCACAGGGTCAAGTTCTATATGAGTAGTATGAAATAAGTGTATAAAATGGTACTGATGGTAGTTATACAGAAGGTTATATAGGTTATATTCCTCACCTTATATATAATATTTTCTAAAGAAAAGTATAAAAAACGGACGGATAAGGAAATATTATAACCGTCTCCAACTCCACTATTCGTTCGTAGTAATAATAATAGAGAGGACACATTGAGTCTTGAGTCGTTCTACTTACTCTTGTGTTTTAACTAAGGTCAACTTGAGACTCTAGAAATCAATAACTATTTCTTCCTCAAAATAGAGTCTGGTGTTCTAGTAGCATTCATACAGAATTCAAGATAAAGAGGATATTGGAAATTATATATAGTTTTTATAAAAAAAAAAAAAGTAGGCCTGAGTAGTGTGAACGGAAGTGAAAGTCATTTGAATGGTTGGAAAAGGGAAAAAAAGGGATAAAATCAATTGATGAACGGTGAACAGTAGTAGAAAAAACTTTTAAAAACCTAAAATATATACAATCACCTGGAAAATAGAAAAAGAGTGACAGAAACTATGAGGTTCTAACTTAAGTCTATAATAAATTTAATCCATATAAAAGTAGCAACAGAGAGAAAGTGAAAAAATTTTTTTTTTTTTTTTTTTTTTTTAGAAAAAAAAAAGTCTCTTATTCGTACTTTCTCCTCATTTTATCAATCTCTGAGATTCTTAGGTTAGGTAAAAAGGATTGAGAAATACTTCTGAATAGATTGAATTTAACGGAAACAAGTTAGATTTAGGATTTCCTTTGGTTGAAAAAGTTGATTTAAAACGTTAGGTCTATTATAAAATATCAGGATTTAACTTTAAATCTTTCTCTCTCTCTCTCTCTCTCTCTCTCTCTCCCATGGTTCTGGAAGTAAGTACTAAAGTGAAGGAAATGACATCCTGATCCGAAGGTTATAAAACTTTTTTTTTTTTTTTTNCCCATGGTTCTGGAAGTAAGTTCTAAAGTGAAGGAAATGACATCCTGATCCGAAGGTTATAAAACTTTTTTTTTTTTTTTTCAAAAATTTACTTCATTTTAGACTTTTTCCTTTTCTCGAAAACCTCGTTGGGAATCACTTTGATGGCTTAAATGGATGACAAGTTTCATTTATATAGGTAACTGCCTTGCGGCAGCGCGGGACTGAGTTCCTTGTAGTTCCGGAAAGTTATTACATCACACTCAGAGAAAATTTGAGAAACTCAAAGGTCAAAATTGAAGAGGATTTGGATATTTTGGAAGTGAGTACTTTACAACTGAATTGGATTTATTAGAAGAGATTTATTAACAACAATCCCTCTATCCCTATCCCTTCCCTCTGAATTTTTTTTTGTAATACATAGTAAGAGCCACTGATACTTAACTTACCAGATAGACCCTAGATACACCACCAGGACTACTAGGTTAGGTAGATACTACCTAGATACACCTCCCTAGATACCTCGCACTAGGTACCCGAAATCGTTACAGTACCTACAAAAGGTACATTAAAAGGTCATTTTCGACGTTACAGATGAAATTAATGCTCAATGTTCTAACTCGAACTTAAAAAAATTCTGAAAAAAAAAATGAAATTTTCTACTAATTATCAAATGTCTATTGGTCATCTCATGATACCAAAAAAAACTTAATTATATCTAAACACTATAAAAGTAAATTGAATAAATTTTAAGTTGTAGATTCAACAATTAAACAAATCATGACTAATTTAGCAAATTTTGATTCTCTGCTAGAGCTATGAATACGATAATTCTATTCATAGCATTATATTCAATTAAAATTTTATTTTGATGTAATTCGCTGAAAATTTAAATTTGATTAATTTTCTTTTAAATTTAATCACATTTGTTTATGTATATACTCAGATTCAATTTAAGGGAACTTTATATACTTTATCAGACTCATAATCAAGTTAGGTGGGTAGAGGAGTTGTAATCTTTTATTTTATAATATTTTAAATTATTGCTTATTTCCAGTTTAACAAAGCTCAAAATAATAATATAAAATCATACCCTGAGGCAGAATTGTTAAAGATATTAATCTAACTTTACATCACATCAACTCTAACTAGATACGATTACATAGAACAGATTTTTTTAAATTTGGAGTTAGCTGGCTGAGTAACTTAAGGGTAATCTAGCTAAATAAGGTTACCTCTCTGGCTCTTACTGTTTAACAATGAAAAAATATGTTTACATAATGATAATATGAGTAACTATCCGTGTACTACTAATTTCCGATAGTTGTATATTATTACAAGAAATAATTCATTTATGTCTCCTAGTCTCTTAATTCCAAATTTCCTAGGATATGGGTTGGTAATTTATTAATTTGTTTCTAGTCATTAAATATTCTGATCGATTATGATGACAATGGGTACTTGTTGCAAATATTTACAAAGCCAGTTCAAGATCGACCTACTCTATTCTTTGAAGTTATTCAACGTCATGGACATCAGGTATAGCTTCATAATTCTCACAATAAAAAAATATATAAAAATAAAAATAAAATTTATCCGGAAGAGTATATAAAAAAAAAATTGGAAAACGTACTTATGAAAAGTAGTTTGAATCTATAATAAAATACGATTCTATTTTCAGGGTTTCGGAGCTGGTAACTTCAAAGCACTTTTTCAAGCTTTTGAATGTGAGCAAGATCTAAGAGGAAATTTGTAGGATCCTAACTAATCTACCAAGGAATCCAATCAACATCTTCAACAATGACTCAAAGATTCAAAAACATGACGAAGACCAATAGAAATATCCTTTTAGTAAATTTCTACAAAAGGACCTAACACTCGTCAATAGTATGTGTTTTTTTTTTTTTTTTTTTTTTTTTTTTTTTTTTATAGGAAATACCCTTTCAGCTCATATCCCAATTCCTTGGATACTTTTAATCCTTTACTTTCTCCTACTTTCTCTTACACTTTTTTTTCTTTTCTTTTTTCATCTCTAAGACACTTCTCTCAACTTAGACTCTCACTTCCTCTTCTCAACTCCTCCAAACTATAAACTATTCTCAAACCCTCAGGCAAATCTGAAATTATTCAGCTTAACAAAATTATAACAATAATTATTCATTTTCATTATATTTTTTTTTCTCCTCTCAATGCAATGAAAATAAACTTTTTTTTTAATATAAACTCTTCTTTTGTTTTGCTTCAGTACTAAAGTTGTGGACTTAGTGGAAGATACATTAGATATGATTATATATTAATTATTGCGCAAAAGTCAATGCTTGCAAAAAAAAAAACTCATCTAGTAGGTTCAACGCAAAAAAAAAGACTCTCAAATTTAGTCGCAATAAGGCTAAACCCTTTCATTGATTAAGGATAAAAACAAGGGAAGGTTATTTCTTTATTACACTTTTTTTTTTCTTTTTTTTTTTTGTTGGCAATTTACTAAACCTTATTTCAATTTGAATTATTGCATTGACGCCTTTGGAGTAGGTAAAGTAAGAACATTGGATATTTTTTAAAGCCATGGCAGTTTTAGTTTTTGTGGTTTATTGTAATAAAGAGGAAGTGAGAAGTAGGTGTTTGGTCATACTTGGAAAATACAAAGTTAGAGAGAAATTATAAGCTTTATATTTATAAAAACTAAACGCTTTAGCAGTTATTTAGAAAAAAGTGTTTTAGTTATTTTTGGAAAGGAAATGGTAAAATAAAGAGTATGTGATGTTAATTTGTTATTGCGAATAGGTTTTGCTAGGAGTAAGAGATTATGTGAACTTGAAAAAAAATTTTTTCTCTAGGCCATCGACCCCGATAGTGCTAAAATCCATGTTTCTGCTTCTGAATTTAACTCTTCACTCAACCCGACGACAAAGATTTTTTTTTTTTGGTAATTTCAACAGTGTAATGACCTCTCCCTAGGTTGTATTTAGTATATCTAACTCCTAGGTACCACTGGACCCGAAGAGATTCTGTTTTCTTTGTACTATTACACTCAGAGTCATTATAAACCAAAATATTAATAAATACTATCAACCACCGAGTTATTAGAATTATGACAGGTTCCGTGACAAACAATCCTCACTTTCATTCACTACTTGTATAAAATGGGATCTCAAACATCATCTCGAACCCCATCGACCAATCGTATGAAAATAAAAAATGGCGTGGCAAAAAATGGAATCCCTTCAAGGTACTAATCTCATGTGGTTAAGTTGAACATAAAGAGGAGTACAGGGTGAGTAATCTTTTTTAGTATCCTGTTTTTACACTTTCATTGTTACCGTCTGATGTTATGTTTATATTGGTAATAGACCAGGACAAGAGGGCGCGAAATCAAAATTTTCAAAAATATGTTTCTTAATTGAAGAGAGTTATTTAGAATGAGAGAGGAGTGGAATAAGAGAAGACCTCATACGATACCCTTCTCCCACTCAATCTCCCATTTATTTCTTACATACAGTTGCCCAAATGTTAATTTACAGAAATTCAAGTCTTACGAGGAACCACTATTTTTTAAATTCATCATTCTATAATATTCATCATTTATTTAAATTTTTTCCTATTTTTTTTGTTAATTTCTTATGTCGTAGCAAACTTTAAATTTTTAAGTAAAACCACGCTACGACACGGGAGAATGAAGACAAATGAAAGCATTCTTTCTAAGGTACTACAAAAGTTACTTACCCTGTATATGGTTTGTCGTTTGTAAGTCTTGATAACAATTTCTTATTTGGAGATAACAAGGATGATGGCATGACACAAGGGTATTACAAATAACTCTTATTTATGCTCTTGTCGTTAGTCGATCAGTTTGAGACTTTCGATGATTACTAGGTAAAGTGGTAAGTAAAACACAGTGTGGTTAAAGTTTTTTTTTGTACCCTAGAAACCATGAAGTCATTTTTTCACACTCTATTGCCAGCAACAGTATAGGTTGGGAGGAGCTAGGGTAAAATTGGAGAAAGTGGGTGCAAAAAAAAGATTAATCACCCTGTATTTGACTCTACTTATTTTTAGTTTGCTAAACTCAGCTTAACTTAAAGGTGAGCTTAAGTAACTTGAATCACTTGACCGTCATGGATAGTAAAATTTAATGGAAGTTACATATTAAAAAGACGCTCTGCTCTGATTATTGAGTAGATCTATGTACAATTTAGAATAATAATAATAATATTGGAATATTATTTAAATTTGTATTCACATGAATCGAAAGTCATAGCCTTTGGATTTTGATAATTACGATTAGAAAAGCAGGTTTGGTCATAATGGCTCGTGCTTAGTACGATTTCCTTATATTTTAAGAACATATGGGTAGATTTGTGAAGGACTAGTAAGCTAATAAATCCTTAAGATTATTTTTTTTTAGCTAGATTAAGTTTTAATGAAAACCTTAATACACAACGCACTTTAGTAATGAGTTATCTATTATTAGTAGTGGTGGTGTGGTTTTTGCAAATCCATGAGACTTGGTTTGTTTTAGCCAAATAAATAATATATAGGTTCGGAGTAGAATATTGTTTATTTTGGTAGGACCATGTAGTGTAAGAGTTAGTAAAGAAGGGTTAATGGATTGGTTAAATTGGTTCAGTATGCTATACTGATTGACTTTAAAAAGTTATCAACCTCATAGACTTCAATTCCCTTCCTCACACTTTTACCATTTTGTTTTTCTGCAAACTTCCTTTCTTGTAGTTGTAGTTGTGCTCCACTTTTATTAGCCCTCCATCTGTCAGTTCCATGTGCGTTGTCTACAGGGGAGAACAAAACTTAATAATTCCATATGATACAAAGGAACCATTTACACACATCTTCCTTCACCCAAACCGGATATCATACAGTACAGGGTAGTTTATCTTACTTTACACCTTACGTCTCTATTTTCATTATAGTTCCGCCTATATTATGTCCAAGTTGGGAAGAAAATAGCTTACAGAAGTCCGAAATTAAATCTTATGGATTTTCTCTTATTCTCAATTAAAAGTTGGAGTAAAAGTTTTATTTTTAACCATATATGAGAGATAGTAAATAATTAGGAATTACTCGTCAAAGAGATTGAGCCAAATAGTTCCAACTGCAGGAGGGAAAAATTTCAAATTAAAGTTGTTCCCGGGGAGTGGATAAACCCTCCTCTCTTCACGAGTCTCTCGTCTCTTCCTGATTCGTCAAAACTGTCTCTTATTTTTAATGATTCGTTTTTGGAAAAACAGGTTACTTTTATTTATTTATTTGGAATGTTACAAGGCAGTGGAGTAATTTAATTAGTAATTCATACTCGTCTATGTCCTTTGGAATGGACACTGGAAAGGGACGGTAGTGCCCATACCAAAAGGGTCTGCACTGTCTGTTGTAGTTTTCACCATCTCATTATTTAGGTTTAATAAAAATCTAACATAGATGGGTAACACAGTTGGAAAAGTTACTTAATATCAAACAATGCTGCGACATAGAAAATTGACATCATGTGGAAGCATATACAGAGAGAGTTTTTAAGGTTGTTACGGGGATACCCCACACTTCACTCTTTCACCTACCTAAAGAGAAAGTTTTGAATCAGTGAGATTTGAGAGAATTGAGGAGTGGGTGAAATAACACCCTTAAAACCTCACTCTGTACTTGTTTAAAGAGTAAAAAAAAAAAAGATGAACCACCCTGTACAACTCTTCGTTTAATCCCTTTGTTTTTTTTAGACCTTATGTCTTGCAGAAGAAAGTGATAAGATAAAGAAATTATTAAAAATGAGTCAAGCACGGAAACAATTTGCAACGCCATGACTTTCCAGGATTAAGGATTTGCATCATATTTTTTTTTCTATGCTGAGCTAGCCATAAAATCGTTCGTCCTCTGCTCAAGGTAATAATAAAGTGAAGACAGAAAGTGAACTCCAACGAGATATAAGACACATACGAAAAACAGAGATCCTCAACTCTACAAGTTATATTTTTCACACATCTTGAGGAATAGGATTTTTAGAGTGAAACTGCGATGTAAAAGGGCAAGAAAAATAGCACACAAAAGTCCTATCCAAACTTAACAAGATGTCATAGTGTTCCTTTTCTTTCTACTCACTACAGAGTATTTATTACTCTGTAATAAATTCAAGATTCTAACATCCAATAAGGTTACTCTGTTGTTTTTGTTTTAAATTCTAAAATTAAAAAAAAATACTGAAATGATGGGACTAATTAAGTTATGATTTGCTTGAGTGGATATTATGAAATTGGTCAAAGTTTATTGGTGACTATGTGAGAAAAGGTTGTTTTAAAGTTGTATAATTAGAATAAAATTTTATGAGAGAATAGGGGATGTGGGATATAAAAGTAATAATTTAGTATTATGCATTAGTAGTCCAGGTTATAAAGCTTTTCTACTAAAAAAGAAAGGACAAGAAGACAAAGAGCAATCAAATTATGGTGTAATTTTTTTGTTCAAGGTAGATGTTTTAGTGAGGGCCCTTTGTTAAGGAACCATCATGAAACAACTCAAAACTCAAGTCACATGGAGACTTTTTCCCAGCTGTGAAACCCCACTCTTTCTTCGCAGTATCAAGTTCAACACCCCACAAGAACCACCTTACAAACCATGAGAGGAGAGCAGCCACTAAATATACTCATTTTCAATTCAAATACTAACTAATTATTTTCAACTATTAATTATTACTATTTACAATCATGAGAAAGATGGTGATTAGTACCGACATCGTGTGGATTTGTTTCCATAGCTCGCTAAGTTTTGTTGAAACTATTCTTCTCATATAATACAGGAACTGTATTGGATTAGAACAGTTGCAGGTCAGTTTTACATCCTAAATGAAACAGTTGACAACATTTATTAGTTTGGAATAACTTATTATTATTTACCTAAGTAACTTTTAATGTAAGATAAAAATAGAAGGGAATATTAGATAAGAGTATTAGATAAAATGATTTTTTATACTTAGTACTCTTTTTAAATCTATTCATGTTGGTATATTAGAGTGCTGCAAAAATTATTAAATGTATGAGAATACTACATTGCTTTTACATTAGAATTTACAATTACATCATGCTCTTTGTTGGGCTAAATTTTTGGGTATTAATTTTTCCAACATTTTTTTTTGTTTGGAAGGTTCTTTTAATCCAAATAATTTTTTTGAAAGAATATTGGAAAATAATCAGATCACTAGTAGGAAAGAGTCAAAAGATATGATGTATTGAAATAAAGATTTTTTAAATTAATTCTAAAATTTCTATACTTTAGAGCCACTCGGAATTAAGATAAAAAAACTTAATTTTCAATAAATCATAACATTTAACTCTAAGATCCTAGTGGTCTAATTAAAAAAAAAAAACAACTTAAAATCAAAATCAAATCTAACTAATTTACATCTATGATAAGGATGAGAATAATTTGTTGGAAGAGGGTATTGTTTGTAAAAAATATAAATGAATATGATTTGTACGGGGTTAGTATGAAGGTGATAGTTTGTGATAGTTTGTGATAGTTGTCCCCCCATAGAGAGTAGTTTTGTTATTTGTTGGGTTCGGGAGTATCGAGCATGTTCGAAAGTCCCTAAAAGTTTCTCCCATCACAATTGAACCAAAACAAGAGCCAAGACGTACTTCTCTACCAGTAGAGTGTTGAGTGTTATGTAAAGGGACATGACCAGAAATCTGAAGACTCTTTATTTTTTGTTCAATAATAAGTCCTAATACGCAGGAAGTCTGAATAGTTAAAAAACAAACAAATTGACCCAACAATTCCTTCAAAGAGGACTCAAGTATCTCAGATGTCGTCTAATATTTGAATCAAATCAAGTACGTAAATTTCATTTTTTGATAAGTTTTTTTTTTTTTTTTTTTTTTTTTTAACCACTTTTTGCTCTTCTGCTTTTGTTCACGATGATGTTGTTGTGAAGGTGGCCTGGGTCAATAAACCCTTCTTTATAAAACTCCTTGTCTCCTTTTCAACTGAACATTATTGCATTGTGAATCATTTCTGGAATGAATAAAGTGCAACATAAAAAAAAAACACATAGTTTCTCCACCCTGTCTTTTACCTGAGGATGGAGCTGCTAAATTGCCCAGAGTATTGATTGATGAAATATATGTTTCTTTGTTAGAGCTGGCGGTCGTCGTACATCTAAGGAACCCCGGGACGGGGGATCCATCCTTTACCACGAAGAACAGGACAATGGTGAAGACGTTCCAGGCTTACTTGGCTAATTGTCACAGATACTATACGTGTGTGCACTGTCGAGCTCATCTTGCCAACCATGATGAACTAATTTCCAAGGTTTGTTTGAATTTTTTATAATAATTACTTTAGGAAAATGATATCATAGTTTCAAAAATTACCAAAAGTTCTTTCTGAAGTGTTGTTGATCATCTCTTCAATTTCAATTACATATCTGTTTACGATTATTATGAAATTTGGCCATCAAATGCTTTGTAAAGTTAGTACTTTTAGTTTAGAATTATTCTCTAAAAAGACTTTCCAAAGTAACTGTGAGTTTTGGAATTTATTTATGGAGTAATATTTGGAAAAAGTTCCGTTTGTCGAGTTCTTTTTTTTTTGTCTCGAATTTTTAAGTTGACTTTTAGTCTAATAATTTCACAAAGCTAATTTTATTGAAAAGAGTCAAAGAGCAAAGAGTTAGAGTATTTAGTTGTTTATACAAACGGTACATTACATTTCGTTAGGATTTTGTACCTATTAACCTTTTTGTTTGTGGCACGAATCAATCAAAGATCAGCACATTCTGATTCTAACTTGTTCTTGCTTATGAATTATACTAGTCACACTTACAACTTGTGATAGATTGGTAAATACATAAACAACGTCTCAGTTTCATTCAAACCTTGATAAAAAAAAATTACCAATTCTGCATCTACATTCACGTTTATAAAGCAATACGCAATTATTTTTTTTTTCCATAAACAAAACATTTCTAACTTCATTTCTGTCAGTGAACCCGTATTATTGCTGATTAGTTTGCACTTGAAGTTGAAATGAAATGAAACGGACGTCATAAGTCAGAGTCAGAGTTGATTAAAGTTGTCCCATTTTATTACTTAGCAATAATTTGTCATTCCTATCTGTTATTTTAGATTAACTAAAGTCATTTTTTTTTTGCTAATAAACCATTGTCAAAGGAATAAGCTTTTGTTCATTTGATTCTTCGAAATAAAAAAAATTTTTATAGGGATTCATGTCATAGGCTATTTGCTTGAGTTTAAATTATTAACAGGGACTTTTATGGGACATGAAGACCTGGTTAATATGGACAAAGAAGTATAATATTTAGAATAGTACATTCAGTAAAAATAACTATCCTTCTCCGTAAAATCTTTAAGAAAATTCGACAACTAATTAGATCTTGAAGAGTTGGTTTTTTATGTGTACTAATTGTATACTGTTTTTTTTTTATTTCCTTAGTCATTTCAAGGAAGTCAAGGAAGGGCTTACCTCTTCAATTCAGTGTGAGTACACTAAAGATTAATAATTTTTTTATTAAGTATTGACAGATTTTTCTCTCCAAATAATTTTAATTAGTGGTTATACACAGCAACCGAGATCGAGTTGTCACAGGTCATCATCAGTTCTACTGTATCACAAACATTGTGTCAGCTAACAAGATTCCTGCTCTTAGTTTCTCTATTATTATTAAGATATAAGTATTATTAGATGGAAATCCTTGAATAGGTTTATAAAATGATATTAATGTAAACCACTCAAAAACAAATTTTTCTTTTTAATTTTTAGCGTAAATGTTGGTTGTGGACCCGCAGAGGAACGAGTGCTGCTTACTGGACTTCATGCAGTTGCGGATATTTACTGTGAATGTTGCAGAACAACACTTGGATGGAAATACGTATGAATATTTTCCTCTAAACTCACAATTACAATGAGTTGTCTTAAGTTTAATGTTTTTTTTTTTTTTGTTTCTTCTTCTTAGGAACATGCCTTTGAATCTAGTCAGAAGTACAAAGAGGGGAAGTATATTATTGAGCTCGCTCATATGGTGAAAGAGAACCAATGGGACTGAGAGACCGCCAGGGTCAACCACGTTAGCGTAAAGCCATCTTCTATAAATCGTCCAAGAACGACATTAGGAAGCCCAGACGTTGACCATTGGGTCATCCCAGAAATTGATCCAATTGTAGTAGAACCACCAGAGTCAACAGTCACTCAACTTTGTCAGTCATTCATGGCATGCTTTGCTCTCATACGTCGTCTCTTCGCTTTCTTCTGGCACGCACGGCGGTGACCCTGGCGAATCCAATCAACACATGGAATCAAAATCCCTTTCGACTTTATCCTTCCAATTAGCATCACCTACACAATCACCTGAGGGAATTAATTTAAAGTGTAATTGCTCCAACAGTACCACCCAGTCACACGCCTTCATCAACCAACGTCTCCGGAAACCCTACTTATAGAAATTTAAAATTTTATTTAAGTTTCAAAATTTAGCTTCACAAGACTAATCAAACACTTAATATTAGTTTCTTGCGCCACTACTTTGTCAAAATCGGAATAATTTTTCCCCTCAAATTTAAATGTTAGAGGATAGTTGTTCGTTTCGCTCGTTTACTTATGCCGGTTTATGTGATTTTACTTTCCATTAGCTTAAAACAATCGATCGATATACAAGACAAAACCCACAATGTAAGGCGTTTATATGGGATGGAAGGCGTGAATCGACACTACTCTTACGAAAAAGAGTCCCTCTGTGATAAACTCTGACTGACGATACTCTAGTTTGGAGTCATCAAGATGTTAAACCCTCTAATCTCAGAATCGACTATAGCTTCGCAAGTAAATAATTCAACAAAAAAAAAGCATTTAGCTATGGCGGAGGTAAATTCCGTTGAAATCAAAATACGGCATATTTTGCCATAATGAGCGGTCAATGAACTTGAGTGTTAGTGTCACTTAAGTGATCTTCATCGAATTACAATTTTGTATTTTATTACTTATTATATCGCCTCTTATTAGTTACGCTTTTCGATATATTATACGGAAATGTAATGGTGTAGTATTATATTATTTTAAAATTGAAATCGAAATTTTCGTTTTCAATATTTCGCTACACTTTACAATCCTTACTCTAAAATAGTGTATAGGATGTTTGGAATGGTTAAAAATATTGAATTTTTTGGTAGTTTAAGTAGACATATTCTACTAAACAACAAATGAAACTAATTAGATTTCTCTGCATGTTGCATAGGATCTAGTTGAATTTACTCCAATAGTTTTCAATCATTCTAACAAAATCCCATAAACTAATTAAGTTTGAGGTTTATCTAAATTATACTTGGAGTGGTCCCGAGACAAAGTTTTGGTGATGGTGATCACTTCTATTGAATTGTATAAATGTCACATGATTGTGTAATTAACCAATTATGAAGTGACGCTATACTAAATTTTAATTGGGGTTTACAGGTTAAGATGAGTGTCATAAGTCAGATTAAGTGAATGTTAACGGTTGTCAATCCGTAGAATCTTTCCTAAGCCTAGTTTCAGTCTCAACTGAAATCAAATATTTCCGAATAACAGGGTAGCCAGTCGCTTGTATTGTCAGAATAACTATTCAATGTATAAAACCAACATAACAAAGACACCGTTCTCTGACTTCCTTTATATAATCAAAGATAAAGGGATTCGAAGAAGGGTTTGTATTTCTTATGTTCTCTTATCCATTGAGTACTTAAGAAAGTACTGGAAACTACTGTTTCCAACTTTATATCTAAGAACATGTAAAATTCATGGGAAATGGTTTTGGGCTACTTACTAAGAATGTTGTTGAGTGCTGTAAGGAAAATAAGGTTGAGGGAAGAGGAGTAATTTGTGTGATATATGTAACCTAACTAAATTGTGAATGCTACTAACAGTGTAATGATTATAATTATTATTACTATTCTTAATTAGAACTTAATGGACCCATTTTCTCTCGTAACATTTAAAATGGGAGTCCATTTAATAGGTACCTTTCTCAAATATCATCACCATGCTAAACAGCTAAAATTGTATACCTGGAACCTGAAACTTTACCTGCTAAATTAGCTCTTAAAAAAAAAAGTAGATGTAAATGGTTAAATACTTATGGAGTTAATATAAATTCCTGGATTTCGTTTTTTTTTTCTTCTCTCAATTAGGAAAAAGTTGTTGAGTCAAAGGGACAGGTAAAGGAAGAGTTAAGGGTTTATGGTATTTGAATTAAGTTATATTATTATGTTATTATAAGTATATTAGATGGATAAAACTGAGCATGAGATACTTGCATTTAAATCAAAGATATTGGTCTACTTAATACGAGTGTGTGATATGTAGTCTGTATTCTCAGGCACAAACGATAGTTAATACTAGTTATCTTTTGTCTTTCCTTTTCTACTCAATTTGTATTCTTTAAATTTCTTTTAGTAATTGCTTTAGAAGTTACTTACTACTATACAAAGTCATCTCATCTTATATTGAGCTAATTTTATGGGAAGGAGGAGTTTTAATTAATGTTTTTTTTTTTTTTTTTTTTGAGATGCATATTGTTAAGATTGATTAGTTTGTTATCAGAATTATGTTTTGTTTAATTATTTAGAATTCAAAAGTTATGAGGACGTAAAAAAAAACAATCAATAACTTTCACTTTGAATTGGGCTCTTTCTGACAGTCAAGGGAAGGCAGTTTTTATTTCTTACCTAGTGTCAAATTATAATCACATCTCTTAAATTTTTAAGTAATACGTAGAATTGACTGATATGAAAGTAGGAAATATTGTACAATTATCTAATAGTTCCTTTAGTGGTAGACTTGACACTTGACTAATTCAGTTCCTCTTGGATTTCGGATGTTAGATTTCTATGATCCCTTAAAATCCTTTACATCCATGCCTTCCCTTGATTTTCATTATTCTAAATTTATCAAAAAAATTAAAAAAAAAAAAAAAAGGAAAGAAAAGAAAAGTGAAAGTTAGAATTTTAAGTAAACCATGAATCGTAATTATGATAATGGAGCAGAAAGGTGTGAATTATTGTAAATCTCTCTTAAGACCTGTCGGTAAGGGTCATACTACTCTAACTTTTAGAACCGAAATAATATATTATTATTACTAAAACGGCTAACGCTAGATTTATTTTCTACTGTTGAATGTAATAATAATGCCTCTATTCACGGTAATAAATTATACGTTTTTAACATAATGAATGAGTCATTGAGTTGGTTATAGTTGGCAACAAGATTTTTTTAAAAAAGAATTTTTGAAAGGAAACCTGAGATGAGTTGAGAATGATTGACCGAGTGGGGTATTTGCCGAGTTTCATTNTTAAAAAGAATTTTTGAAAGGAAACCTGAGATGAGTTGAGAATGATTGACCGAGTGGGGTATTTGCCGAGTTTCATTCTAACGTCAACGTAGAGACTGAAGGAGAAAGTAGAGAAAGTGAGTTCCTTATCAGAGTCTTTACCCTTGAATAGTTTCACTCATCTTCTCTAATCGTCCTTTCTCTTCCCTTGGAGCCTTCCAAGGGACAACTCCTCAACCATCCATAAAACAAAAAACAAATCTCATCAATCCCATTAATCTAGAAATGAAACTCTCATGGGGAAAAATAATGATCCATTGATGACTTACAAGTCGTTAGTTTCTATTCCTCAGAGATTCTTTAGAGTCAACAATCATTCTTCAATTACCGTTTTTTTTAGAAGTAAGCATTATTGAAAAATATCCAGAAATTAAAATTTATCTATCATGTATTTTCTTAACTGCGAACAGTAGGGCTGGAGGGGTTTATGAGATACGTCTGTCTCAACATATCTTTTTATGTCTAGATATTATTATTTTCTGCTAATTATTAGAATTCAACATTTTATATTCATTTTTAGAAAAAAAAAATAAAGTTTTGAAATTACCTATTACTGTATATTGTATCTATAGAGACATTAAAAAATAAGTTAGTTATTTGAAAGTAAATTTTATCGTTGGATCACTCAAANCTTTTTATGTCTAGATATTATTATTTTCTGCTAATTATTAGAATTCAACATTTTATATTCATTTTTAGAAAAAAAAAATAAAAAGTTTTGAAATTACCTATTACTCTATATTGTATCTATAGAGACATTAAAAAATAAGTTAGTTATTTGAAAGTAAATTTTATCGTTGGATCACTCAAAGTCAAATAAGTTGACCCAGGAAGTTCAAATTTTATACAGGCTTAAGTACAGGTTGTTCCAACAAAAAGATACATCTGGAAAAATTTAATTTCTATCAAATTAAGTGGGGTGAGTCAATGCTTGTGAAAAAGTAAAAAAAAAAGAATTTATCCAACGGTAAGAGTGGCATGGGTTAACTTATGACTATTATATATATGACTATATGACTTATATGACTATATATGACTTATGACTTATGACTATATGACTTATGACTATATGACTTATGACTATATGACTATTGTTGTCTTTATTGTTGTTCACATACTATTGTGAGTGAATGGGGTTAGTTGAAATAATTGGAGGAGTTTGAGATTGAAATAATGTAGACGAAATAGTGCGGACGAGGAGTGGAACGATTATTCAACAGTAGCTTGGCGTCGGTTGGCTTATATGAGTCATAACTTATGACTCATAAGTTTTATAAGTTATTCGTATGCTATATTGAGAGTAAATGGGGTTAGTTGAGATAGTTGAAAGAGTATGAGATTGAAATTCTATTGAAGAGACTTATTACTTTTCGTATGACAAGTTTACTCTCGTATTTCATTTCCTCACCTTAGCCATTTTGAGTGAAAGTCAAAGAAAATTAGTTATTTTTTTGTTGAAACAACCTGTACAGAATGTGATTGAATGAAAAGTTGAATTTGTTGTGTTTTGTTTCATTAAGAGTAAGAAGTGTGGGAAAGTTTAGTTTTTGGTTTAGATCTCATTGTAGATGAAGAGATAAATGAGGTTTGAGTTTCCTTTCATTATAATTTAGTTTAAGATATAAAAACTGGAATGAGTCTGTCCTACTTTGTTGTATAACCACAACGAGTTATAACTCTCGTGTATACCGCGCATCCAATAACATAATTAGTAGTTGGAAAAAAATTATTTTTTTTGTTAAACCGTTAACTAAATATTGTGATCATTCATCCATCCATCCAGAAGATATATAAAATTGGTAACCTAAAGTTTGACTGGTTTAACTGTTGTATTTTGTGTCTGGGAGACATAGAAGTAATCAGTCTCTTGTCAGTAAGAGTATAATTGATAGAGATAGTTAGGAAAGTGCTGATTGTATGATAGAAATGGTGGTGTGATCAGTTGGGATTTATGTCAATCAATTCATAGCAAATTGAATTGATCATCGGAAGGACAACGACAGTAATAATTATTATTATCGTAATAATTTACGAATTATTCATTGNCGACAGTAATAATTATTATTATCGTAATAATTTACGAATTATTCATTGAGTAATTAGATTGCAAAAATAAAATATACATGTTAAAAACCTATAATAAAAACTTTCCATCAGACCTTTCATTATATCAAATTGTAATGACAAAGTAATATAAATTGCAAGGTTTTTTTTTTTAGGTCGTGTGTTACTAATCAATACAACAATTGAATTAGAAATGTCAGATCCAGAGTGAGGAGNAAATGGTGGTGTGATCAGTTGGGATTTATGTCAATCAATTCATAGCAAATTGAATTGATCATCGGAAGGACAACCACAGTAATAATTATTATTATCGTAATAATTTACGAATTATTCATTGAGTAATTAGATTGCAAAAATAAAATATACATGTTAAAAAGCTATAATAAAAACTTTCCATCAGACCTTTCATTATATCAAATTGTAATGACAAAGTAATATAAATTGCAAGGTTTTTTTTTTTTAGGTCGTGTGTTACTAATCAATACAACAATTGAATTAGAAATGTCAGATCCAGAGTGAGGAGANTTTTTTTTTTTAGGTCGTGTGTTACTAATCAATACAACAATTGAATTAGAAATGTCAGATCCAGAGTGAGGAGAGCGGAAGTTAAGAATTTCTTTCTCAACAATGTTCGAACAAATTACAAATCACTGTGTATTATTACATTACATTATTATAGGTTTTGATGAATAGTTCTCATTTGATTTTTGAAAATAAATTTTTGATTGAAATTGTTTTGGAAAATCAAAATTTAGTAAGTTATGAATAGAATGATGGGGACAGGATGTCTGGTAAAAATTTGAGAATGATTTCTTGAAGTCTTTAAAAATTTTGTTTATATAGAGGAATGTATAAGTTAGATATTATTGGGAAAACTCTGAGAGTAGTCTTTACCTTGGTTAGAAGTAGTTATTAAATTAGTAAAATTCATGATTCGTTTGTTCAGTATTTTTTGACGACATTGGGCGACAGTAAGACCAGCCAGATGGTTCTAAAATATCTCTTTTCATTCCTTTCAATGGACTTGAGATGAACCTATCCTAGAGTGAGGAGTTTGAAATTCTTAATTTAGATTTACTACACAAAGCCAATTTACTAAAAGAAGGCTAAATAAACAGTACATTTTTACATTTACAACTTTGACATTTTCAGTTCAAAGACTCTTTTTCAATTCACTTCAATCTTATAGTCTTTAGGAATATGATCATATGATTTTTAGAATAAATTTTATATTATTTCATTAGGTTCAGATAGATATTATGTCTAATTTTTAGAAATATTACAATCTGTCACAACAAAACTTATGTTCTTTGTTTTTTATTGGTCTCATCATCAAACTCAATCTAGTAACCCAATACGCATGACCGTACAGAAATTTCAATGAAATGTTGACTAATAAGTAAATTGAATGGAGTCATGTGTATACGGTTCATTCTAACTCCTCAAGGGGCATGCGCAGAAGAAGTTTCCTTCAAACAAATAGGGTTATAAAAATATAAACTAAAGAAGTCTTTTTGGGACATACTGTATGTTAGCCTTCATCATAACTTAGACAACTAATTATCAAATTATACTCAAATAATTAGTTAAAAAAAATTTTTTTTTTAAATAATCATATTCAAAAAAAAATACTCGATTAGATTTAACCTTCCTTTGATTACCCAATTTAATCTAAATTGTCAGTTTTTTTTTTAGTATTTTTTTTCTGGAAACATGATTCCGATTTTCGTTCAAAACACCTTTAAGTTAATATAACTTTGACTATAAGTTAATAAGTTTTGTATCCTTTTAGAATTGACGCGTTGGTCAATTCTAAATTCATGTGTTGGTGTATATGAATTCATTTTTGGTCAATTCACACACAGGGAGCCGTTTGTTAGTTGGTTTTGATTTATATACATATGTCAAAATTAACATTTCAAACAAAAATGGTAAACATTTTTGGAGGACATGCCCACTTTGACACGTAAAGTATGAAAGTAATAAGCTAAAGCTTAATTTATGTACATATTAAATTCTTTATAGTGTGCTAAATCACTCTGTTATTAGTCAATTGGGTTAATTTTCAGTTTGACAAGTTTGATTTTTGTTTAAACAATTTAAGTTTTTTTTTTTGTTACTAGTTGAAGTTATAGGAATTATTTCTAACTCCATTAGATCTAAAATTATCCTTCTCTAGTTGTTTTTTGTTGGTAATTGGATAACATTAAATGTGTCATGTACTTTCAAATAACACACTGGTAACTGTTATAATTTTCATTATTTTTAATTTTTCGTTAAAACATGCATTCAGATTCGATCAAATATTACAAGTTTATTCTAAAATTCGATGGATTATTAATTATTATTCAAAGTAAAAAAAAAAAAATTCTTATTCAACAAATTTTAATAATAACTTATAAGTTGTTCTATCGGAGTACTTATTTCTCATGTTTTTGAACAATACTTGAAAACTTATGTATTACACTCGACTAAAAATTGTTTAGTTATGAATTTAAAAAAAAAGATTATTTTCTATCGTTGTTGTTCTTAGATAATGTATAACTTGTAAAGATCTAATTGCTAATTCTGATTTGTAAGGATAATTTAATAATGTTAGTAAAAACAATTTGGGAATAGTAGGATGAGAAGCAGGGTCAGTTGTAGAGAAGTTGGATTGGCGAATGAGAAGAGCCCGTAGTGGTTGAGTAGAGTGTATTTTATACCGGCGTAAGAGACGGGTTGAGGCTCACTTCTGTTTTGTCAGCAGACGGACATCCGTTGAATACTTTACTCTTAAAAACAAAGGCCAAGTTAAAAGTAAAAGAGATCTATTCTTTCTTGTCTTAATTATTACATCTAACTTCTACAAATAATTAAGACAATCTAAATAACCTTTTCAAACTTAGTATTTTTTTTCTTATTCTTTTGTAAAGAAGGAAATGGTAGATTCGTGTAGGACTCTTTTAAATTTGAGTGCTCTGTGTCTAATTAGTCTAAGTTCATTAGTTGTAGTAGTGACTTCTGAGCCGAATGCTCAGAATACTTCTGGTTTGGTCAACTACATAGCTACGGCTGAATTAGCTGATGGAGAACAAGAAGTACGGATGAGATTTGGTGATATTATTGTCAGAGAAACATCAATCTCCAGTAATGAAAAGCATGGGAAAAGGTAAGGAGAGTCTTTTTATTGGTCTATTATTTTTCTCAGCTTAACCAATCACCCTTTTTCTAGGGTTAACTTTTCTTATTTCTTATAATTTCAATAATACTTCAAGTCATTAAAAATTCATTTATTTGTCAAGACAGTCATATCAAATTATTTTACTTCCTTGAGGCAATAGAGGGTTCAGATTTAATTAGTGAGTCTTCAGTAAGGTAAAATTTAATTAATAAAAAATACATAAGGTGTAATTAGCTAGAGTTTTGTTAATTACAAATTAGAAAATCATTCAAGGGATTAGTTTCGGGACTTTAGTAATTTCACACAGATTCAACTTTTAATTCCTCATAGTACCTGTCAAACAATTCAGACAACAGGAGGACCAAAAACAAAACATTTCATTTTAGATTATAGTGCATATCTCCCAAACATCATCTTCACTCAATTACCTCAACATGTTCATTAGCATAAATTTTTACATTTTTTCTGTCTTATAAATCAAGATTCATCTTACAATATTTATGTGTGAAAAATTCTGATCCGGTTCGGGAATATTTCTAACAAAGAGCAGTTATGTCAGTTTTACACGGTGAAAGACTCACTCTTGCTTCCAAGTTCAAGAATTGAGAAAAATTTCATCTTTCATTTTGAAACTGAGAAAATTCCAACTTTCATGGAAAATCTCTTCCATGCAACAAAACGTTGCATGATTATTTTATTACTTACAAGAATTGGAACTTATAATTGTTCCAATTTATGAAATTATGTTGCATTGTGGTCTGGTCTTGGTCAATTCTCATTAGCTTCTTCTAACATTTTGTACATTTTTTTTTCTCCTTTAAAGAAGGGAGATTATGAATTTAAAATCTTAATCCAAACGAATTCATTGCATAAACATTTATTTTTCATCATAATTAACACATTTTTACATCATTAATTATCTCTACAGTTTCTTAATTGATAGTAGAATATACTAGTAGGCATTGTGTAAACGTGTAGCGTAAATCATCCAAGCTTTTAGTTAATCTCAAGGTTAGTTAATCAAAAAAATAAAAATAAAAATCCGATAATTCCCAGGAATTAAATGTTTAATTTAAGACAATCTAAGATTTAAAATAATGAAAGTTGCAACGCAATTATTCTATAAATTACTGTAAGCATCAATACCAATGTAAAACAGAACGCTACCTAACCTCACTACCTACTACCAAACCACAGAAGTGAAATAATATTAAAATCTTTTTGTCAGGATGAAAGTTGGACTTGCACGCAAGATCTCTTTGATCGTGTAAACCTAGAATAAATTTAATAATTTCACAAGCTCAAGGAAATATTTAAAATAACGTGTAACAAATATTTTTCATATCACATTATGATAACCTTATAAAATAAATCGATATCTTATATAAATTAATTGGATTCTGGATTCAATTCATTCTATCCTTGAGTGGTGACCGGTGTGTTTGGTAATAATATAAAAAATAATAATAAAAAATAGTTGTACTTGTGGCGTCAATTAGCGTAGAATTACGCAATTGACTAATAATAATTAGACTCGTGCACTAGATCGTATGACTCGTCGTCATAATCACAACACCCACCAACCCGGATTTCTTCATATAAACTCATTTCAAAATTAAATGAAAGAATATTTCATAATTCCTTAGAACTGACAGAATTATTTAGATTTCAAAAATTGAGATAATAGTTAATAATAGCAACAAGGGCACTCTGATATGACCCGTCTCTCATTTGACAGGTACGGCGTCATTCATTTTCGTAGATGACTACAACTTTTGCTAATAAAACGGAATAAGTTATACATATAAACATCACATGGGAATGGTAGTAGTCAGTTTATAAATGAAAATTATAATTTCACTGAATCATAAAGTCTATATTCAAGCACCTCATAACCACATTGACTCAGGCACTCAGGTGCTTTCCAATTTGTATAAGAGCTATGATTAAAGTTAGAAATGACGTATAGTGAAGATATAAACTTGATCCATTCAGAGTCACTCACGTCGTATCGTACGATACTACGAGGAGTTTGATGACGTATTTATCAAAATTACGATATGAGAATTAGGAATCACAACGTAAACAATAATCAAAAGAACCGACGACTCAAAAAGTCAACATTTTACGCACTGTTAGATTTTGACAGGTCTAACAGCTCAGCGGTGAGATAGTTAATGGTAGGATCTCACTATCATCGTCTCAAACCATATTCTACTTCATTATAAGCTGAGGTGACTCTCTGGGAAATTGTAATTACTAGACAATGTTTAATTATCTCTAAACTTTTAGTCGAATCATGTCATATTTTGACAAGATTTTGAAAAAAAATTTCAAAATAAATGATCAAAAAAAAAAAAAAATAATAATAATAATACTAAAGAATATAATTTTTAACGAGAATGATGAGTTTTTTTTTGTTAATTTGATAATTATTGAGTTAAATAAATGAATAGAGTGTGAAAGGAAGTAGGTTGGGTTATTGTAACTACGGAGACATATGTCTGAGACACAAGGTGCTACTACGTAACGTCGTCGTGACGTGAAGGAAAAGAATATGAAATTGCTCACACCACCTGAATCCACCAATCAGAGGATTCGAGAGGAGTTTCTATTGTTCTTTTTCTAGTGGAATCTGATTCAAAGGGTTATTAAGCCGTTTTTGAACAAAAAAAAAACAAAAGAATTCCTTGGGAATATCCCAAGACATGTAAGAAGACTGCATCTACGAGTATACACCCTGTCCATTCATTAATAGTAATAATAACTTTTAAAATCAAAACAAAATAATTAACTCTTGGAATTATTTACTCTCATTGTCGTCAATCACTTACTACTTATACTACTTACTACCAGAGAAGGTTGGTCGTGGTCGTGGTCGTGGTCATGTAATGTCAATTGGAATTATGACATTGGACACTTCTCTCACAAAACTACTTAATTTTGGTAGACAAGTATAATGTAGTAGAAAAGAAAGTGATGAAATAATAATAATAATAATAATGATGAAAATAATAATGCTAGAGTTAGTATTCTTTGAAGACTGTACATAATTTTGACAGACTGTATAATTATTATTAATTACTCCATGTCTATTGTTTATATAGTGAGTCGAGGTAGGGAGCATGAACCGAAGAGAATCAAAAGTTTATTCCTACTCATAGGTTCCTACCCAAATTATTTTATAAAATATTAATATTCATTCACATTGTCTATAGATGAATAATTTGAACTCTAGAGAGAAGGTTTGTAGTTGCCTAGAGGGTTAGCGGAATAAGTCAATTCCGCCACTACCTCTCATTCACCACCACACTCCCATGACAGAAAGAACGGAAACAATAGACCAAATAACAACACCACCCTGTCTATTTCAACATCCTAGACATATTGAAATTTTTTTTTTTTTTTTTTTTTTTTTTGCAATTTTTGCAATTTTGATTCAAAAAGTTTGTTCCGGTGTGGAAGTATGGAAGTATGTATTAGTTTATGACTACTTGTAGTAGAGCGGCGACTATGAGAACTAATAATAGCGACTAGAGTTTAGCTCCAGGCAAATCCAACATTTTGAGAGGAAATTAAAGTTCCTGCAAATTATTAGCTCGTTCCAATTGTTCTTTCTTTTTTTTTTCTACCGAAAGTACAGGATTTGTTCTGAGATAGGAATCATTGTTCTCGGGTCATGTTTATGTCAGTCAAACTAAGACAGACGACTTATCAGTTGAAAACTACTACTAGTACTAAACAAAAAAACAAAAACCTAGTCATATTTATTGTTTTGGTGAGGTGGGTCTACTTTAACCATTTACTTAATAACCAAAATAAAAGGCATAGGTAAAAAACTCAATGTTGTAAAAAAAAAAGAAAAAGTTTCATCTCGACACAATATAAAAACTGAAGAAATTATTTGCATAAATAAATTTCAAAATGTTGTAGTGAGACAAAACCTGGTTTCATTAATCATAATCAAACAATGCAAAATAAGGAAAGCAGACAGGACCATTAGAGTCTAGAAAGATTTTGGGAAGATTGTAAATTTTTTTTTTTTTGAGAATTTATCTATACAAAAGACTTCAACTGTAACATGGACTTACTACTTCCAAATCAAGATTCGTTTTAATTTTTTATTTTTTTTTTAAATAATACTTAATTTTATTTTACAAGAATTGGGCATAGAAGAGAGTACTAAGGAAGGAACAAGTTTTGATATTCTGGAACAGGATTTTCTTAACATTTTGGAAACTGAAGTGACAGAAAGTAGTGAACTTGTATTTAAAAAAAAAGCAACAATGAAAGATCTCTATCACTGGATTTCCTGTGTAGACAAATAATTTAGGATGTTAAAAAATACAGGTATATTTATATTGAAGCACCCACGCTTTCTCTTTTCATACTTTCGGTAGAGTTCATTACAAAAGTTATTCCATTGGTACTGTTTATGTTAACTAAATTTTTATTTGTTTTTTAATTAATTTTTTTTTAGTGTTGGACTTCTTCTGAGACAAATGTCATCAGGACCAGACTTTCTCCAAATGGTGTTTAAAGTAAAAACTGGAAAAAAACATAATCGCCGTGACAAGCTTGTGGAATGTGAAGTTATTCATAATTGGGGAGCGGCAAATAAATTTCGATCTCAATTTCAAGAAGAACTAAATAGATCTGGTCTTACACTAACAGTTCCTGTAACTTCTATGAATCCAGAAGAACAGAGTCCAGATGAGCCTGTTGACAATGAAACACAACAATCAAGATCTGGTGATGCTATTGACATCGAGCAGGGGTAACCGTTATAAAAATTTCTTTCTTCAGTCTTTTAATTATATCATAATTATGTTTTTAATCTTGTAATTCTAGCGTCGTCGCCTACCAAAATATGACATTTCGAGTATTACGTAATGATGAAGTTGTGGGTGAACTTCAGAGGTCATTTGATATAATTTTACATCAACGTCTCTGTCGTCGATTACATAGGAAGGAAGAAAAAATTGCTAAAATTGGGATTCAAACTGAAGAAAATGAAAGTACTAAACCCACCAGGTAAATCAATCTTTTACACTTAATTAATCATTGAAAAAAAATTTTTTTTTTCTTCTTTCAAAAAAATACAGTAGTGTCCTATGGTGTTGGTTAGGGTATTATTATGTTCCTATTATGCTATTTCTCATCACAACTATTGGACATTCAATTTAGAGATCAAATTTTTTTTTACTAAAATTGAAAAAAATTTTTTTTTTTTTTTTTTTTTTTATAATTAGAATTTCTTATATTCGTAATTAGATAATATGCAAAAACTTATACCTACCCTAGCTAGCTCTTCATCTGTCGCTCACTTTGTAACATACATTGCACCAAACGCTGCTATATTGTATTCTTTGCAAATTTTCTGTTACTGAGCCAAAAAAAAAAAAAAAAATTGAACTACTTTCGAAATATGTCAAATTTAACTACGCAGACTGTGTCAGTCACTGTCTTTACTACTGTCGTCTGAAAGAAATTCGGTGACATTTTTAGCGACAAAAAGTTTTAGATGGATCTTACAGATGCTTATTTTATTTTTTTCATTACCTACGTCATTCACTTGGAAAGCTTAAGTTTTTGCTCTCTCTAAAAATTTTAAAATAGAATAATGATATTAAATTTTATATGGAATTTTCAAAAAAAAAAAAAAAAAAAAAAAAAGTTTAAACTTTCGGATGAGACTATTGAGATAAATTTGAAAAGAATGATTTTGAGGGTGAAGAGGGTTAATTAGTAAATGAGTGTGAGTAATTGTTAGTAGTGTATCTTCCTGTTTTCAATTGTTGCCCTTACCTTTGTTGCTATGAATTTATTCTAGTCAATTGGTTTGGTAGAGAGTATAGTTTTGGAAGCTAGTAATTTGTTTCTTGTTAATTGATTACCTCCCTGTCTATGCCCTAAAGAGTCTCATACTCATCATACTCATACTTGATTCTATTCCCTACAACATTATAAATTTTTATTACCAGTTTTATAATTTTCTACAGTAGTTTCAACTAATCAAAAACGTCCCGATACTTTCATCTTTCTTCTATTCGACTACTGATATTAAACTGCTGGAAATTTAACTAACTTAATATGCTACATTAGTACTTGGACGAAGTAGTTTTTTTTTTATTTTTTTTTTTTTGATAATAATTGTATTTTTTAATGATAACCGATGAACTTTTTGTCCCCCGGATTTGATTATCGAGCAAATTTTCCATATTACAAAGGCCAAACTTTGCCTTCTGACCCTGTTGAAAATTAAAATCTTTGCTAAATACAGCGTATATCGTTTTATTTTTAGTTTATATGAGGACATTTTGATGGGATGACATGGGAAATACTAATAATTGCGAAACTATGATGCTTTTTTTTTTTGCTTTTTCAATTAATCCCTGCTTATTAGCTTTTTATTGTTGTCAACGATTGAGCCTTGCTCAATTGTCGTCATTTTATAAATTCGTAATTGGTAATAGACCTACCACAATCAATACTTAATTTTTAAGAGATGGACTTAATTTAATTTAATTTAATTTAATTTATTATTTCACTTGACTCTTAGCTATTATCAATCCTCTAATATGTACTTAATTTTATTTTTTATTATTTGCTTTTCTTACAAGAATTTACTAGCTAAATGTCTCCTAAGTTTTCTCATTAACACTCTCCTAATGACTTTTTCTTAAAAAACTTAAAATACTAATATACTAAATTCTTGGCTTATTACACAGGAACAACGGTTTTTTATTGAATTGGGAAATTTGGAGAGTTCCCGGGACAAAATGGTGTGGTGTTGGAACTACAGCTGACAAATTCTCATCACTTGGAGCACATGTTGGAGCAGGTTGAAATAATTAAATATTAATTAATTAACTTTTGACTAATTACTAATAATAATGAATTTGCTCTGACGAGCAGATCGATGTTGCCGAGCACACGACGGCTGTCCCTATCAAATCCCTGGATTCACTTCAAAATATGGACTTTTTAACTACAGAGTTCATACTACAATAAGTCACTGTGCCTGTGACGAAAGGTTAATCAATTTTTTTTTTAATATAATATATATTTTTTAAATTTAACACTTAATCTTGAGTCCTCTGCATGGTAGCCACCAATAGACATTTGTCGTCATCTCATCTCGACACCTTCCTCAAGTGATCTAATTGCTGAAATATCCAATTTACCTCTCGATCCTGATGTTGATTGGCTATATGGCATGGTGTGAGTCACTAACATTATTGATGTACAGGGACACTCATTCTATTTATTATCACTCTTCGTCTCTTCGCAATTTATATTTAAAAAAAAGTCTCATTCATCACAAAAGTCTCGGGATCATACATAACCATAAGTGACTTCGAATACAGAGAGAGAGAGGGGAGGGGGTGGTGGAATAGTTGTAAAATTTATCTACAAATCTCATGATCTATATTTGATACCTTACATAACATCTGCACTGTCTTTCCAAAAAATGACACAGACTGTACTATTTTTGAAAGAGAAAAAATTGGAGCATGTGGGATGTTGTAAAACTTGTAAATGAATTTCTTAAAACTAAATTCATTGGGATGATAATACAGTGAGTCAAATGGACGATCAAAACGTGATATTGGAGATGCATTTTTGATTCCTGGAACTCGATGGTGTGGTGTGGGATCATCGGCAAGAGAAATTAAACAATTGGGTGGATTCAGTGGGGCTGATAAATGTTGTCGAAATCATGACCTCAAGTGTCCATATTTTATTCCAGCTTTAACAGAGAAACATGGATATTTCAATTGGAGACCTATCACTCTCAATCACTGTGCTTGTGACGACAGGTAAAATATATAATCCAATGTTCGAGAGGAACATTGTGAGCTATATCATTGGCCAAAATAGGAAATACTTCCCAAGAAGTATTTCCTCTTGATTCAATACATATAAAACCCTCTTCAGCTCTTTTACTCCTTTTCTATTTAGTATATTCCTTCAATAATTATTGTTTTTTTTCAGGGTTCCACTTTTCTATTCTCTCTTTTTCATACTCTCCACCCTTCCCCTAAGAAAGTCTCTGGTGGGAAATTAATGGAAAGTCCACAAAATTTTCTTCTTAAAATCCAAGACTTTAGACTAGAGATGTCTTTGGTATGAGGAAATGAAGCGTTAGGTCTGTTGATTAATAATGATATTCTCAGGACTCTGCACTTGTGAGAGATGATGAGGGTCGTAAAGAGACGACAGGAAATGAAGCAGGAGTTTCACTCTCCTGGTTTTTTTGTCTTGTATATTATTAACTGCAAGACAATGGAAAAGAAAGGGTTTATTTTGAGTGAGAGGAAGGTAGTAAAAGTGATTTCATAATCAAGAGATCAAGTTGATCTCTGAGGAAAAAAAAATAGACTTGAGTCATAGGGATCATCACAGGAGGTAATAGAAAAAAAAATTATTTTATTTATTTATTTTTTTTGGGGGGAAATGAAATTGATTGAAACAAGACTGAAGGAGATCCTTTTCTCTAAGGGGTTCTTAACCCTATAGTTACTAAGAAATAGTTGGTTTAGAAGAACTTTAAGTCAAAAAATTTTATAATATTTTTTCCACAAGTTTTCAAGTATCATTCAACAATTTTCCCTTCATTGTCTTTATAACTCTCCCCTCTGATCTTTGAATATCATTTATTGTTATGTAACTTTATATTATTCTTTCCATTGTGTTTGAGAAACTGCAAGGTAGGATGATGAGTCGGAGATAGATTCCCAAGTATAGAAATAATTTTCTCTAGTGACCTTATTGAAGAGAAATGATAAGTTTTTTTTTAGGTCTAATTCACTTAAGGTTCTTATTGACTGCCTTTTAGGAAGAAAATAATACAATGTACTTCGGCTATAAGTGGTTTTGCAAAAAAAAAAAAAAAAAATCTTTTTATCAGTTATTAGCGCTGAATAATTTTTATATATTTAGATTGCACCTAGTGTATTATTTAGTATGGGAGGAGAAAGTATTATAAGACCTGAATATTTTTGGTTCTATGTAACACTTTATTTTAAAACCAAAATTTACTATAGTTGTTTGTTACACATGGCACACGACCTCTCCACTACTCCAATCTCCTTGTGATTTTGTTAAAATAGGAGATTTTCTGAATAAATTTTATCCGATGGAGTTAAATTAAGTTTTCAAAGTTAAGTACCTGGAGACTGTGGGTGAAAGTTGGTGGGTCGACGCCTTTTTTTTTTTTTTTCATTTTCATTTCATTTTCTTTCAATTCCTCTTGGCTTTCTTATCTTTTTGACATGATTCAAGTTCTAAAAGTGTTTTATGAGACAGAAAGAGCTTTAACATAGGTACTCAAGGAGACCTACCCTCGACTCATTCATTGACACTATATAGTATCTACAGACTCATGTCAACTCTACCATTGTCACTCCTACAATGGACAACCACGTGTCCTGTTTTCACACTCACACCGTTGATTTATCCCATCGTCTACAAATGTTTTTTAGACTTTTATCTATTGTCTCATGTCTCTTATTTTGTTTAGTTATTTTATTTAAATTCAATTCTTTAGAATTTTTGCCACAAATTTCATGTATAAAATGATAGGTTTGAGTCCTCAATCAATTGGAATGAAATGTAAAAGGATTTTTCTCTGAGAGAATCATTATACAATTAGAGTGATGAGGGTTACTAGTAACTACCATGGATGTTTTTGAAGTATATTCTTACAATGAAATACATTTTCGTATATATAATTTTCATGATATGGAATCAGGAACGATTATGTCAAAAATTTTAGACGTATAATTCATCTGGCGACGGCGCTATTCCAGAATTACAAGGTTCTATTTACTATTATACTCTTCGCATGTAGTGGAAATAACTCTCGAAATTGGTATTGAATATCACTACCAATTTAAAAAAAATAAAAAAATTTTTTTCCTTAGTTACCAAATCATAACTTTTTAAATGTTGATTTTCATTAAAAAAAAACATATTGATACGATGGGATATTCATTTAGTAGTAGTTAAGCTATTGAATACTCCTAGGAAGAGGGTGTAGTCGAATCTTACTGTTTTCTAGACATGTCTTGTCTTTGAAAAACTTTTTTTCTTTTTTTTTTGCGATGACAAAATAAATGGTAGAAAGTGGGTTGTGTGAGCGTTAGGTTGAGAAGACGTATTATCCAAAAATTGGATTTGTGTCTCTCTGATTTGATTTAAAAAAGTTACATAGAGACAGATAGTTTATAGGAAAAGTATTAGGTGGAAAGAGTGTCTTGAGGGTTATAGAAAAGGCGTAGCTAATTCTATTTTCACTATGGAGATGACGGGAGGTTGATGTTGTAAGTAGGGTATATGAAGAATTGTACTCCAACTACATACCAAAGCAGTAAATAATGTTACATAATTTCAATTTCAGACCATTATTATCATCCCTACAGAACCTACCCATCATCTAACCTAGGTATCTCTTTTTCAAAATTCAGGATTCAGGCTCGACCCTCAAAGTTTCCCTTTTCCAAAAAGAAAAAAAAAAGAAAGAAAAAACAAAAAAAAAAAAATTTTTTTTNATCTAACCTAGGTATCTCTTTTTCAAAATTCAGGATTCAGGCTCGACCCTCAAAGTTTCCCTTTTCCAAAAAGAAAAAAAAAAGAAAGAAAAAACAAAAAAAAATTTTTTTTTCTTTTTTTTTTCAATAGAAATTTGGAAAAGTTGGGAGTGAATGGTGGGTTTTAGTTGGGAAATTCCAAACGGGGAAAAAAAAAGTCAAGTGTGAATGGGTCCTTAATGTAAGGAACCTATGACTAATTTCACTGATTTTCACCCTAGAAAGTACAAAAGAGAGCATAACTTTTTGTTTTGGGGAGAAAGGAGTTTATTTTTTTTTCTCTTCCGTTTTTCTATTCTTTAATCGGTAGACATGAGCCAATGAGGGTTGAGACGGACTGAGATACCCTGATGATTGAATCCATCAACCACTGGGTGTAGTTCCTCTAGTTCCAGTATACTACTCCCGTTTTCCGTTCCGATAACTTCTTACCCTCTTCATCTATTACTACTCAACAATCGGTTTACTAATTGTAAGACTTGGTCCTTTTTTTTTCCCCAAAAAAAAAATTAGTTGAAAAGATCAAGAGTCTTTTTTTTTCTATGGCAAAGTCCGAATTCGTCACAAGTTTTTTTTTTCTCTTCTTTTATAAAGTTTGTAGGAGTTGAGCATGATGATGATGGTGGAGAAAAAGTCGGTTAAATTCTTCCCCTCTGTGAGCGGTTGTTGTAGCGGAAGCGGAGTGATGATGGGTAAGGAAATTTCTCCTTACCCAAAGACCCCTATTATCAGTACTTTCTCCTAAGAAAAAAGAAAGGAAATCCAATTTCTACTTTTTTTTTGTCCTTGGAGAGAAAGTGTCAAAAAGTCAGGACACGTCTAATGACTTTCTCTCCCTTTTCTCTTCCATTTCCTTTCATTACCCACACCTTTCTCAATCACAACTCCAACAATACTCAATTTACCACTTTTTCTTCCCTTTTTCATTAAAACTGACCATCAGACTTGGATTCAATTCATAACTACTTTACCCAAACTTCTTTACTTGCCCCTCCTCCTCCCCCTTCAAACACTTTCACCGACTTTGACTTTACTACTTCCCCCCCCCCCCCCCCNNNCCCCCCTCCCCGCCATCTCACACTCTCCCGGCAGACGGTGTGACAAGTGAACAAACGGTTAGAGATTTATACTATTTCTACAACAATCTGCTGCTCGACAGTCAAAGTCAGTAGTTGGCATTTTTTTTTTACTTTCACTATAATTTTGTCTGCTAGGGCCTACAATAGATTTATTTTTGAATCCTTAGCGAATTTCCGTTTTACCTTATAACAGTTGGAACTTAGAACTTCAAGGAATCATCTTTGTAGTTTGTGTTGTCTTACTCCGAGTCTGAGATTCGGAAATAACCAACCTTAAGACAAAAGAGAGTTAGTAGGGAAATTGATTTTGATTATGCTTCATGCTGAGGAGGATTTTCATATTTTATGTCAGGAAAAACTAAATAATTATTGTTATTATTATTATGATTATTACTTATTTAGATATCTTACTAGTAAGTATTTTGAACTTTACCGACAGAGAGAATAACTCACGTTTCTACAGTACCGCTTACTGTGAAACTTACATTAAAATATTTATAGTTAAGATTAGTAAGGAAAATGATATCTGTATAAAAAGACAGAATAATATTAACATGGTTGTTCATTTAATTGTTATTGTTTAGATTTAGTAGGAAATAGTCAGTTTCTGTTATGTAAAACCTTGTGGTAATTTCTGATCTTAAAGTAACCTTAGTCAGTAAAATATTGTTTATAGGACGCCATGCATACTTTCACCAGTAATTTTAGTACTTTTATACAGATCTTAATCTTTCTAAGGTTTTATGTACAATCCAAAAAAGTCATAGTGCAAGAATTAAGACTTTTAGCATTGATGGAAGTAAATTGAAATTATTTCTTTAAAAAAATTTTCAACTTGGTTTCATCTTTTAGGACTTAACGTTTATATATATTTTTGAGTATTTATTGACTACCTACTCGAGTGAGTTGAATGTAGGATTTATCTGATTTTATCGTTAGAGTTAGGGTGGTAGTGATATGGTATCTTCCTGTCGGGATTTAGGTAATAGCTTTGCCACAATTCGTTCATTGTTGTCTATGCCTCTCATACATTTCATTTCTCTCAGAGATTTATAGCTAATAATAAATAATAAGAGGGGGTCTCTAGAATTAGAGTTATTAATTTGAAATCCAACAAAAAAATCTACCAGTGTAAAAGTTACATAATTTTTTATTTCTTAAAGAGATGGTTTTCTAAAAGTATAATGAAACCTGTAAAATTTATACAGAGGGTAAGAATAGAGTTGAAATTTTATAACTTTCTCTACTTTTATCGAAAGAAACAAAAGGCCGCGAATGTATGATGAAGTTACTGGGCGTGAGAATCATAAGTGAGGGGTATGAATTTTTATACATTAGTAAGCAGTTGATTGGCGTGTGGAAATTTTTTAGAAAATTTATGATCTTAGTTGGTTAACTTCACCAAATGAAGGTTGTGTCTTAGTGATTTGCTCACTACTGTACATTTCAATGAAAGTGGAGAAAGGATGTAGAATTTTATCCGAATCATCCTGTATTATAATAAGTGGAGATGAATTTGGTGGCTGCTAATCCAGGAGATTGAGATTAATAAGTGATATTGAAATTGAATGATAATTGAAGTCTAATCTCAAATTCTAATTTCTTTAGATTTCGATCTTGTCTGAAAATGACGAATACAGGTGCAGCTAATTTCGTGGGTAAAATATTTTTCAACATTGTTCAGACGAAATGTTTTGTTCTGGAAGCGGAGAAGACCTGCGCAGAGACGAGTTGGTGGGGAAAATGTCTGAAAACAGAGCATAAGAAACAAGCAAAACTCCGTGATCCGGTGCCATACTAACCCATGAAAAAAAAAATTATTAAGATTACCAATAATTACTACCAAGTCTTTTTAATATTGTTATTTATCAACTCGTAAACGATTAACAATAAGCAGTATTTAAGAGTTAGGATTCACATTACGAAAAGACTTTTCGCCATGTCGTCATGCTACTAACTCTATCCAAGTCCTTGTAAATAATTTAGTTATTAAAAAGTTCCCTTAATCTAATTGTTAAATTCCTTTTCATTCTTTCTATCTTATCCAAATAGAGGTTATAATTTATTTGTTAGCATGTCATTTGATATTTTCTTCTTCTTCCCCTACCTGGTTGGTAAAAATTATTTTTACTATCAAATATGTTCCTAAGAAACCCTAAAGTGTTGGAGATATAATTACATAATTAGTCGATATAATTATAATGGGATTAATTTGGGTAGTTTAGTTTAGAGACTCAGAAATTCGTTTGTAACCTCTTCAATTTCTTGAACTTAGAAATTAAAACATTGATATAGCAGTTAGTACTTGGAAGTAGAGTCCTCTGAGATCAGGATCACCATGTTGAAAACAATTTTCAGCATCACCATGTTGAAAAGAATTACAATGGCAGATTAGTACGAACCACTCTGTAATACTCGAAATACTCTCTAATATTTTATTCACACGGTTTAACTAGTAGTAATATCCAGACGGTTTAATAAACTAGCCAATCTGAGGCTACACATAACATACAAAAAATTATCTCCATTCTTCATACGTTTTGATAAGAGTTTGACATTTTTGACATTTTAAGGGAAGAGACTTTTGGACCCTTTGCTGAAGAAAGCAAATTGCCTTATAAATTTGAGTCTAATCTGCTTGGAAGTTTTAATTTATAAGAAAAATATCAACAGTTTCAGCAAGAGCATTCAGAAGTATAGATACGATATGGAACGTTACAATTTTTTGAAAATTTAACGTTTGGATCTTTTTTGAAACACACAGGGTTTTAGAAAAAGTCCTCTTACACCTAAAACAAAATTATTTTGCATGCACTACTCTACCGCCATCTAATTTTTTCGAGCGAAATCTAAATTTACTCAGAATTATAAATTTTCTATCGGTTGAAAAATTTAAATTTTTCTAATGATTTAAATTAAAATTCATAGTAAAAGAAAGTTATGCCGGAAACTTGACTCACTATTNAAGGGAAGAGACTTTTGGACCCTTTGCTGAAGAAAGCAAATTGCCTTATAAATTTGAGTCTAATCTGCTTGGAAATTTTAATTTATAAGAAAAATATCAACAGTTTCAGCAAGAGCATTCAGAAGTATAGGTACGATATGGAACGTTACAATTTTTTGAAAATTTAATGTTTGGATCTTTTTTGAAACACACAGGGTTTTAGAAAAAGTCCTCTTACACCTAAAATAAAATTATTTTGCATGCACTACTCTACCGCCATCTAATTTTTTCGAGCGAAATCTAAATTTACTCAGAATTATAAATTTTCTATCGGTAGAAAATTTTAAATTTTTCTAATGATTTAAATTAAAATTCATAGTAAAAGAAAGTTATGCCGGAAACTTGACTCACTATTNATTTAAATTTTTCTAATGATTTAAATTAAAATTCATAGTAAAAGAAAGTTATGCCGGAAACTTGACTCACTATTCAAATTTTAGAGCAAAATTTTAAACTTAATCACACATGTGAAAGCAAAAAATTTTTTTGCTGTTTATTTTTTTAGTTTCAATCAGAGTTCGAAAATGTCAAATTTTCAATTAAAACTGGAAAGAATTCGAATTTTTTTTTAAATCTAATATTTTGAATTTATATTATTAGTTATAATAAGTCAGAAATGTCACTAAAAAAAGTCAGACTATCTATTNATCTAATATTTTGAATTTATATTATTAGTTATAATAAGTCAGAAATGTCACTAAAAAAAGTCAGACTATCTATTTATGATCAGATCACATTATTATTTTTGCCCTTATTGTTGCATCTGGATTTATTAATACGATCAAAATTATCACAATTTTTTTTTTCATAAATTACCAACCTCGTGAAAAAATTTTTTTTAACTTTTAAATTTTCAAGGTTACGAAAATCCAAAACAATTTCTATCGGTTTATTATTTGGCTCAGNTTTTTTTTTAACTTTTAAATTTTCAAGGTTACGAAAATCCAAAACAATTTCTATCGGTTTATTATTTGGCTCAGAAGTACATCAGAAATTTGCAAACTTAAGGATTCGGCTCAAATATAAGTTAAACTCTTGGGNAGGATTCGGCTCAAATATAAGTTAAACTCTTGGGTATACTCATGTAATTCTTGAATACAAATGAGTTATCTCGATATCCCACACAAATAACTTAGATTTGCCAAGTCTTCAGAGCCAAAAAAAAAATTTTTTATAGGGATATTAAGTTTGGATACATCTCAACAATTTCAGAACTTACGGATAAGTGTAAATTATAGTCNGTATACTCATGTAATTCTTGAATACAAATGAGTTATCTCGATATCCCACACAAATAACTTAGATTTGCCAAGTCCTCAGAGCCAAAAAAAAAATTTTTTTTTATAGGGATATTAAGTTTGGATACATCTCAACAATTTCAGAACTTACGGATAAGTGTAAATTATAGTCAAACACTTGTGTATACTCATGTAAATCAAGATTAGACATGGTTTGTCACGATATCCCTCAACCCAACTAGCTTAGATTTTCCAGATCCGCAAACCTTAAAAAATTTTATAGGGATATTGATATTGGGTTCGGAAATATATCAACAATTTGAGAATTTCTAGAGTAAGTATATTTTTAATTAGAACTAGTTATACCTTAAGCTTAAGATTTATTAGACTCAATTCTGTAACACTTGAATTCAATATGATATTTCCAAAGTAGGATATCCCAAAAAATATTTTGAGCTAGTACTTAACTGGTAAATCTAAGGTACTTGGGATATCGATCCAAATCAGCGGTATTCTAATAATTGGAATCCATGTTATCATCTTGCTACTAAAAATTTAAAAATAATCTAGTGGTTCCTTAGATGATTCACTCAACTCATCCACCCTACTCGAGTGCAGAGGTGGACAAGTTCGATTAGGAATTTGGACGGAAGAGAGGTAAGATTAGATCCGAAGTGAGGATAGAAGGGATGATGCCCAGATATTCTGCCATCACCCGAGTGGTGGATACCCGAGGGTAAGAAATACTTTAAACTCTTCCATTTATTCTCTTTTCTTCATTCAGTTCAGTTTTGTTTCAGTCTTAAAGTCTCTTGAGTAATCAGTACTTCAGAGAATGAATTGAATCAATCTATCCCACTTCCATCGTTAGTCCACAATTGTAAAGTGTGACTCCTCAATTCTTCAATGCAGGTACTTACCTATGGCTCTTACGTCCTTGCAAAGCCTTATTAAGGTCGTTTCTTATTTGGTTCCATAATTACGGGGTAAATTAATTTGAAGTGGGTGGGATCAATAGGTTGAAATATAAACTGCGGTAGGAATAAAGCACCGTCCGCTGATTGTACGAAATGACTAAAATCAAAGAACAAAGGTTTACTACTTACTGAAAACTGATGCATGCAGTTTGCTAACAGAAAGAAGAATGTTATTAAATTTTGGTTCTTTCGATTTGGTCAAATCAGTATCAGCCTATTGTAATCAGTCCATTGCACTAGTGTTAGAATTTTTTGTTACGTTGTTTTAATAGGAGGTAATGGGCTGATAACATTGGACTGATAGAATCAACGGTGATAGAAACGGTGCTTTACTTTGACCGTCTTAAAGTTTTTTGTTAAGTTGTTTTGTTAGGAAGCAATGGGCTGATGCAATCAGCGGATAGTGCTTTGCTTGGACTCAGCTTTTTAGTTCGTTTAACCTGTCTAGTATTTAAAAAGAAGTTTAATACAGGTTACAAACAAAACACTACGAGGTCAGAGTCTTACTTTCTTACTGACAATTAAATCATTAATTTTATTTCTATTAATTTAGATTGCTGTGTAAAATATAATTTCGTGTGATTGACGAAATTTATTTCAATTTCTTCCACTTCCGAAGGTGCTGTTCTGCTATTATGAAGTTTCAATAAGTATTCATACGCGGTATTATGAAATTCTAGTTTGAATTTCAAATCTGTAAGTGTAGTATTAAGAATGAAGATTAACGATAAGAATTTGGCTGCCTTCGCAACGTCTGGAAATCAAGTAGACAAAGAAGGTTATTTAATGAAGAAAGGTGAAGGAAACAAGAGTTTTGCGAAACGTTGGTTTATTTTGAAGGGGAATTTACTATTTTACTTTGAGAAGAAGTCAGACCGTGAACCCATCGGTGTCATAATCTTAGAAGGTAGCACAATAGAACTTGCGGAAAGTGAAATGGAAGAACACTTTTGTTTCAAAGTAGTTTTCCCTTCGCGATCCTACATTCTCAGTGCGGAGTCGCATGAAGTGATGGAACAATGGATGAAATCATTAGCTTGTGCTAGCTACGATTATGTTAAATTGATGGCAGCTGAATTACAACGGCAGCTAAATGAACTAAGCAAGCCTCAGAAGCTAGGTATTTACTCGGTGTTTAATTTTGCATTGGATTTGCCTTTAAATTCATATTTAAATTTTTTTTTTTATATAGATTCTGAAAATACTGCATTTGGAGGAACATTATACCAACATTTTCAAAGCCTGGAAACAGATAATTCCAGTGAGGCAAGCTCCAGTCATAGGCATGTACCTACTCCTCCACCACGAAACAGAAGCATTCGAACTGGAGAGAAAAAAACTTTTGATTCGTTGCATAAGGAATTTGGTGCAAAAATTTTACGAGATCAGGAAGCAAGATGGGCTTTGAGCTCGGACAATCAATTGAGCAAAAAGACAACTCAAGTTCAACTATCTGTACTTAAGCAGACTTCTTTAATAGATCTTTAAAAGTTTAAGAAATTCGGGTGTTTTCAATTTTATTCAAGTGGAATTATTTATTGACAAAATTCGAGTTTCCAAACAACGTTCTTCTCGGTCTCTTAGTCCCTAGCATGAAAGGATAAAAAGTTAATGATTTATTGAAAATTAAATGTTTTCAAACATAATTCTGAGACACTACAATAAAGGATAGGCATCTCAGAATTATGTTCCAAAAATTTTATTTTCAATCAATCATAACTTTTGACCCTTCCATTCTGTAGACTTGATTTTTTACTCGTGTTATCCTACTTTTCAATGTTCTTTAATGAGAAAAATTTCTTACAGAGTGCCAAAACTTTTTCTTTTCCTGTGAACTTGTCAAGTGAAAGCAGGTAATGATTTTTGCATCATATACTTTCACTTTATAAGTTATAAGGGGCCGTAAAAGTCTCGGCATCCTGTATAACTTAAAAAAATTTTTCTTAACAGAGTTTATTGGACATAATAATAAAACAAGGACTTTCTCTAGCAAACGAGATAGGTCTAAAAGTAACTTCCTTATGTTTTATAAATCTAACCAAGAGTGTACTGAAGGGATTGAATGAACAGACCATGAAACTATAACTTGGATTCTAAACTTATTAGTTTTTCCATTCGCCTACTTCATTTATTTTTAAGTTGTTGAGGTTTTCTAACTCTGAGATCACATTTTCGGTTAAAATTGGAGGAAGTGGGCTCGTTTTATGTGGAACAACCTGTATACTCTTTTCAAATCACATAACTTATAGACTCCTATCTCATTATACAAAATTTCTAATTAAATTATGAACAGTGGAGGAAACCTTTATTTGGAAATCATTTTCTAATGAAAAGAAGGAGTTGTCTGAAAATGTGTGGTTTGTTGATATTAGGTATGATAATTAATAATTTGAACTTGANAATGAAAAGAAGGAGTTGTCTGAAAATGTGTGGTTTGTTGATATTAGGTATGATAATTAATAATTTGAACTTGACGAAGAGTGTTGAAGTGGAGGGTTTGTCATCTGAAGCTGTCGGGAGAGTGATTGTAAGAGAAAGTATAATAAAAANGAAGAGTGTTGAAGTGGAGGGTTTGTCATCTGAAGCTGTCGGGAGAGTGATTGTAAGAGAAAGTATAATAAAAAAAGAAAGTGAAAGTACGTAATCTAATTTCTTAATTCCATACTCAAGTCTTATCACGGAGTGGGACAAAAGGAAGATATTTTTTATCTCCAACCTATTGTTGGGTGTTGTGAGGAGACTTTCTCATATTCTGGACATTCCAAATCCATTTCCGCTTCCTTTCTATAATTTACGATATTACACTCAAACACATTTATTTATCTGCAGTGGAACCTACTTTTGACCCATGCTCTTTGTTCGAGAAAGAATACGTCTATAAATAAAGTGGCAATTTGCCCTATAAATTTAATTTTTTTTTAGGAGTTAGGTGTTAGTAGTTTCGGAAAGAGCATTCGAAAGTAGGATATTACGTCAAAAAATCAATCCTCTGCGATCACTAGAACAAAAGTTATGGATTTTTAAAAATTAAAATTTTTGGATGATCTTTTCAAATACCATTTTCTTAAGTAAACATCGTCTCAAAAGAATATTAAAAAATTTTAATTTTCAAAAAAAATCATTAACTTCTGTTCTACTCATCATAGAAGATGATTGTTTGGGAATGATACTCTACCTTTGAATGCTCTAATTGAAACTGCTACTCCCACCCCCCTCCCCCCTAAAAAAGAAGAAAAAATTGTAGGGCAAATTGTCACATATTTATAGATTTACTTTCTCAAAGAGTATGGATGAAAAGTACATTATGTTCCACATTAAAGTTTACTGTGCTTTCTTCGCCTTTCGCCAAGAATGACCAAGGTGACTTAATACACACGTAGAATCAAAACGTGGAGGGAACTTAGCCTACATGGAACAAATCAACAACAGCTGAAAAGTTAGGGAGCGGGTTGGGCAATCAGTATTTATTTCATGTAATCACTATGTCACCCATTGATTGATTGATCATAGATTTTTGACCAAGATTTGAATTAACCTCAAAACTTAATAAGATCTTGAAAATAACTCACCTAAGGTTCGTTTTCATAAATTTCTGATAATGAATTTAATTTGTTCTGGTCTCTGAAGATTAGTGTATTCGTGAAATTTCTTATATTCAGAACTCAACCCTGCAGTTTATGCATAACTGTCTTTGGGTAAGAATAAGTTTACATAAGAGTGCAACCGTTTAAAAAATTAGTGCTGAAATGCGTGCATTTCAATTCAGGTTACAAACTTTATTCTTAGCTAAAGATAGAGATGGTCCATCACGTCCTCTTAATCAGCAGTGGTGAGTTCTGAAGGAAAACTTACATTAGTAACATTATCAGAAAATTATGAAAACTAACCTTCGGTGAGTTATTTTCTAGAACATTTTAAGTTTTCGGGTTAATCCAATTCCTGGTCAATTTAATTATCACTATGGATCAATCAATCAAAGGTTGCCCTAGTGATTACATGAAATAAATACTGATTCCCCAGCCCTCTCCCTTAAATTCTCAGCTACTGTCGATGTGTTGCATGTTGGCTAAGTTCCCTGCACTTTTTGATTCTACGCGTGCATTAAGTCACCTTGGTCATTTTTAGAGAAAGGCGAAGAAAGCACAGAACTTTAATGTGGAACATACAGGGTGTTCCAAAAAAAAGATAACTGGAGAAAGTATTTTCCGCTCAAATTGAGTGGAGTTAAAGAAAGTCAGTTATCTTTTTGTTGGAACAGCCTGTACTGTAGCTACCTTACCCTACGCCCTAATGTACAGAGTGCCCAGACTTTTACGTCCCGTGTGAACTTTTAAAGTGAAAGTATCCCATTAAAAAATCATTACCTACTTTCACTTTACAAGTTAGCAGGGAGTAAAAATGTTTGGGTAGCCTGTATGTGTTGGATTGTAGTTTTCCACTTGAAATTTCCTTCTTACAATTGGATCAACTCCCACATCCCATTGATTCCACAATTCTGATTGAAGAATTTGGTAAATTTTATATAATGAATTGTTTGAGTTGAGCAAGTAGATGTAACTGAATATAGAATGTGGGATTCATATTTGGATAAGCCTAAGTGAAGGAGAGTCCTGGAGCATGGAGTAAGGAGAGAAAGCAACAAATAATGTCTTGTCTCATGATTAACTCTCTTTCTCTACAATTCTAAAAGACTCTCAACCAATCTCCTTCTTTTATTCTCCTAGATAACATGAGTATTGAAATGTAATAAGAATAAGAATCAGAATCAGTTAGTCACTGCCAGAGGACATCCTTACTCCTTTACTTTCTCCTTTCAAACTTATCTTACCTCTTTAAACATCATTTTCAAATAGGAATTACCTAGCAGCTGGTTAGTAGTCTTTAATTTATTAAATTTATTTTTATATTCTATTCCTCCATCTGCGTCTAATTCAAATAAAACTAAATTATTATCTGAGAATTATGATCTTTGTAACGTATTTAGTAAATAAGAACTACAGGTTAGACTAAGGAGAAAGTCAACCACAGTCTAAGAGAATCCGTCAAATAATCCAGCTCAGTCGGTATTTTTCCCAACCCGGTCGTTCTATTCGCCGTCGACTGAACCGGTAAGAGAGAATGAGAAAACTTTTAGTTCTTTTTTCTACAGCGAAAGGAAAATTATTCAAAAATTATTAATTTTGATTTACTATTATTACATAATGGTTTTTCTTATTTTCAAATTTTTATTTTATTTATTTATTTTTATTTTTAAATTTATTTTAAACTATACTTTATTTTATTAAATTGGACCGTAAAGTTTACCACCATTTTGAGTTGAATCAAACTTAATAAATATTTGAATCTAATAATACATTGAGTTTAAATAAAAGGAAGAAATAACATTGACCAGGAAAAACTCCATCCCGGGAGAAAAACCGACATTACTTACTGACTTCTCCTAGACTGTCTGAGAGGATCTCTTGATATATTTTCATTCCTTATGGTCTCTCCAGAGAGAATATTCGAATGAGGTACGAAATCCTTGAGTTAGTTTTTGAATAATTTTAAAATTTTTGTTAGAAACTAAGATCATGTTTTCATAGGTGATGGGAATGGAGATTTGGGGTTTATTGGACATTGAAAAATTGAAAGTCGTAAATAACGTGGTGGAAGGTATTCTCTCTGTTTCATTGCATGGCCTAATAAACTCGACTTGAGTTACTGCAAACCTGGCCGCGAGGGAAGAGCTTTCTCTTCTTTTTTATTTCCTACATAAATCAGGCTAGAGCAGGTTGAATCCTTGAATTATTTTCAACTTTCTCTTTCCAATTGTTTTTTTTTTCTCAACTTGTCAGGAAAGGAATTAAGGGGACAAATCAGAGGGCTAGGGCGTTACTTGATGACCTTGACTAACTCCTCCCTTTAATTCTCAGGTAAGGAGAAAGTAAAAGTGCTTCACGTAACAAAATAAATTTCTATGATGTTGAGGATGAGGTTGTTTGAGGTAAGCAGGACTAATTAATACACTCAAAATTTCAAAGTTGAATGATTTTGTAGTGGTAACTACAACTACAGAAGAATCAAAGGTAATTAATTATATCTAAAGTTCTTATTTTATTTCCTTGGAATTGGAATCCTTTGGAAATACAGGTCAGAGAGACTTATGTGAAATAGGGATTGGTAAAAATCTCCACAAGTCAGAACCAGAGGAAATTTTCCATCACTTTTTCGTCTTTCGCAGAAGCAGAGTTAGACATCGATTACGAATGTGATCAAAGGCTTCTGGATTTCTTTTTCTTCATTTTTTATCGTCCAGTAGTGGTTTCACCAAAGGTTTTTTTTTTAAAGCCTTCCAAAGGATCCTCACTAAATCTCTCTTATAAACCTCTGGAAGCCCTTCGCCGCTTTAGAAAAGAAATCCATAATTTTGGTGGGCTGTAATCATCTTGTGGACACGGAATTCGTTTACTTTCTCTCTCGAAAAAAAAAAAAGACGAAAAAATCTTTCTTGGATAGAGAAAAATGGTAGAAAGAAGAAGCTTTTTTTTTCCACATAGATCTTATAATAAGAAGTCTACCCAAAACAAATATTTCTCCATCTCATCATTCCTGAGACTCAGCAGAAGAGATAGAAGGGAGACTGAACTTTCTCCAAAAATTGTTAAAAAAAAAAAAAAAAAAAAAAAAAAAAAAAAAAAAAAATTTGTTTTTTTTTTTTNAAAAAAAAAAAAAAAAAAAAAAAAAAAGTATAATTCTATTCTCGTATAGTATTCCATAGCAATAGTATTATTCTCCAGAAAATAAGTCGATTTACGTCAATTTCCAAGTACTGATGACTCAGGTGACTCTCAGTCTAAAGAGTTTCTAAAAAAAAAGACCATTGTTCTCTTGTTCTCTCTTTCTTTCTTGTTAGAATTTGATGTGGATTGGAGAGAAATTACAAGTTTTTTACTAGAGCTTTCTCTTTAATTTTATAGTTGAACGTTTAGAGAGAAAGTTTGAGTAAAGTTTGTAATGATTGTAGTCCATTTCCTCTTGTTTGTTTCTCACGTAGAAAGAGAGAGAGAGAGAGAGAGAGAAAATGAAGTTAATGACCTGAAAGGATTGTTTGGTTCAAAAGAGATAGAAACTTTCTCCAATGAGTCCTAGGAGGTCCTACTTTCACCAAAAACAAAAAAAATAAGCTATCGATCCTAGTGAAATGTAAACATAGATTTTTTTTTTAAACATTTGATTAAGAATTTGGGTCTGTGGCGATGTTGTGTTGATGTAAAAAGAAGGAACACCTATTCTAGTCCCAAGTAGTTTGTAACCAAGTAGTAATAATATCCATCTCATCCTCCGCTCCAGTGAGAGTGAAAAGCGAGGAGAAATGATACAAAGAAGTTCTTGTATTCCTCGGGTTTATTTAACTTCCGCTCCTCTCCTCTCCATCTTCTCTTTTTACTGTCGTCTCCAACCATTCTGACTTTGTCAGTAACAAAATCCGTCGTGTTTACTGAAACATAAGAAAAAAGAAAAGAGAAATCTACTTGTCGACAAAGGCAGAAAGGGTGAGGGAAAGAAGAGGATTTGGAGTCGATAGGAACGAAGAGTGCACGTTTTTTTTATACCTCCCAACCTTACTTTTTCTTTCTTCAAGACTCATTCGAACCGATTTTTTTTTTTTTTTTCTGAAAAAAAGTTGGAAGAACTTTCAGTGGAGTGAAAAGATATCTTGGTAGATTCTATCAATACGGTTAGAGGGTTTGAAAGTAGGGCAGGGATTGGATGGAGAGAGAGAGAAAGTACCATATGTGCGGAGTTTGCCCTCTGTCTTTTCTCACCAACGCATTTACCCAACTTTCGACCTTTAAATTAGCCAACTTTTAGGTTGAAGGTGGGCCCTTGGACTTTCAAAAGAGAGAGAGAGACTTAACGAAAAAAGTTGTTTGACAATTTACTTACTTACCTTTGATCTTTTAGTTTTTATGTTCTGTCGAGTATATATAATTAATTAGTCATTACATTCAGAAATAAGTTCTGCTCTCTCCTCTGTCCCTTACTTTCTTTCGTTAGAATTATTCCCTTGGTGAAATACTTCTCACGTGGACTCAATATGGCCTGTCTACTATTGGCTTTATAAGATTTTCTTTCTATATGGTTTCTCATCATAATATAAGAACATGTTTCAACTTTTCATACCCTACTAAACTTGAGAAGTGAAAAAAAAACATAAGCATTCAAAAAGCATTAGGTACTTTCACTTTATGTAAGTTACCAGGTTATAAAAAAGTTGGGATATACAGGGTTTACCAAACTCATTTACCCCACTTTTCAACAAACTTTTTTTTTTTTTTTTTTTTTTTTCAAAATAAGGTTAAAAGTGGAATGCAGCAATAATATTGTTTTATAAGATTTGAGAAAGAGTATGATGTGAGACAACTTTAGAGTTGAATAATAATTTTTCAAACTATGGAAACTCAAATCCTAATTACAGTGGTGTAGGTTTATAAGGCTTTTAATTTCACAGATAATTTTAGTTTTATAATTACCTGTCATTGTCTAATAACGGATAAAAATTGGATAAATCTTATATAATCTTATTAAAATGTTATTGGATTTTAGCATGGCATAAGCAATTGTATGTAATCACTCCACATAAATTGAGTAGTTAAATTAAATATGAAATGGAAATTTTTCTTAATACTAATTTAAATATTTTATAAAATTCACTATTACTAGATTGGAAATTGGGCCTTTATTGTTAAAATATTTACATCGAGTGAAGTTAATATGACTGTTTAGTTGTGAACCATATGNGGAAATTGGGCCTTTATTGTTAAAATATTTACATCGAGTGAAGTTAATATGACTGTTTAGTTGTGAACCATATGCAAAGAAATTATTCACTGATTACTGCAAAAAAAAATTTTTAACAAGAGAAGACAAGATTAAAGAAAAGTAAATGTTTTAGCAATTTTGGTAAAAGACAAAGGATGACTTTTACAACCGGTACTACTGAAATATTGTGGAACCCTGTATTTTACATTATAATTTTTATGCATAAGAGTTTTTATTTGAAAATTTTGTCTGCTCTTTAGTTTAATAACAAGTAGGAACGGTAGAAGAATCCGTAGACATTCGTATTGTAAAAAGTATATTTCGCAGGAATATTCATGATTAACTAAAAACCAAAGGTAGCTGCGGTATAAACCGGTGGTAGATGAGGTATAATTGTAAGTAGCTGAAGTATCAATAATCTATACTCTTCTTAGTAACAAATATATGTACTAACTAAGGCATGTAATATTGCTCAATTTTTTCAATATCAATATTCAATATTTCAATATTTGAGACCCCCAATATTGAAATCTCGATATTGAAATATTGAATTCTAAATCACTAAATTGCTTAGCTATATTACAACGGTAACAGCTATAACCCAAGTATTTTAATTTTTGCTATAAATTTGAATTATACTAAAAAAGTTAGGCAAGTCCAAACTCGTAACTAATTTAAAATTTTGTTTCGTTGAAACCACGGATTTGATAATGTGATCGTAAAATCATCAAGGACTCAATTGTTTCAGCTTGGAGGAAAGAACGTAATTTTGTGACAACACATCCTGCTGAATAAAATGTTCTTTCAGATTCGACTGTTGTAGGTACAATCGTCATTAAGGTATCGTATACCAGTTGAAGATTAGTCCCTCGAACATCACTGCTTTCAAAAAAAATTCATTTCAGTTTTTATTGTTGATGACAAGTTCCGTTCCCTTTGGTAAGGCTTGTCGTTGGTATGAGCCAGACCATTTGCTCTGTCTATTGCTTCGTCAAAAACAAGTTGCAATTTTGATTTTGTAGTTTTGCTAATAGTTTGGCATCTTTGTGTAGGCAAAACGTCTAACACTTCTGGCTCCTCAGCTCCAATATCTTCAGAAATTTCACTGGGATCAACTTCTTTGAGTCTCCGGATGACATCCTTCATTATCTTCATTTCTCAGGCAATTTGCGATGCAGTTTTTGGTAGTGTATAATGAACTGAGTGTCGCTGCAGGAAAAATTGTCAATATTGAATCATCAATATTGCGCATGTTCAATATCAATATATCAATACCGTAAAAATTGTCAATATTCCAATATTTCAGTATATTGTAATTTCAATATTACATGCCCTAGTACTAACTCTACTAATTTTGTAGAAAGCAACTACAGCATGATTAAAAAAAACATTGCCTTGTTTTTCTCCATCCTTCTCCAAGACTAGTAAAGATGAGTCACAAAAACGTTGGCGCCATATTTAAAAAGTAAAAATAGAAGTAAAGGGAGTAAAGCTATTCCACAACACTAACATGATATGGACTTACACAATATTTNGTAATTTCAATATTACATGCCCTAGTACTAACTCTACTAATTTTGTAGAAAGCAACTACAGCATGATTAAAAAAAACATTGCCTTTTTTTTCTCCATCCTTCTCCAAGACTAGTAAAGATGAGTCAAATTATTACAAAAACGTTGGCGCTATATTCAAAAAGTAAAAATAGAAGTAAAGGGAGTAAAGCTATTCCACAACACTAACATGATATGGACTTACACAATATTTTCTTCTACAAAAACTTCATTCCCATTTACTTATGATTTTCTCACCGAGCTTCGCGAAAATCTAGTTAATTTTTATCAATTTACGAGAAAAAACTTATCAATTTAGGTTTTTTTATTATATTATGTCTAATAGGTTACTACTACCTATGAAAAGTTTGAGGTTTCTAAAAGAACGAGATTTCGTATCTTAAACTGACATACAGACAGACAGAATTTAATACCCTCTAACTCGTAAAGTAAAGTAGTCTAGGAGATAATGAATGCATGATAATCAGAATACATATGGCCTAAATTACCCAAGTTTTTTTTCTTTCTTCTAAAAATTTCTCCCCAAGTTAGTAAATAATTAAAAGTCTCTCTCTCTGAGAGGGAAAGTAATTGGGGATGTAATCTAAGGTTAAATTAGTTTTTCACTATAATAAATCCTAGAGCAGCTATCACCAGGTTTTCCATCCTAGTGAAGTTTAAAATTGAAATTAATATAAAAATTCATATTCTAAGAGGGGATATGATAAGAAAAGGTTTTTGACCATGAAGGAAATGTATTTGTGTAAAAATAAATAATTTGACAGGAGGAGGAGGAATGAAATATGGGAGTTAAATTTGACAGAAGGTAAGTTGTGGAGTTGATGGATTGGAGGAAGTTGGAGTAGCGGAAGATGAAAATGTGGATATTGATTCCAAGGAGAGATTCGACCTTCTTCTAACTCACCTTTACCCTATCCCACTTAATCAAGAATTTGGATTTACTTTTACAGTCAAACCAACTCATCTCTTCAATTTACCACTTTATCTACTTTCACTTTCAATTCCTTCATCTCACATTCCATTTCTAGGATCATGTCCAATCTCATTTTCATAAAGTCAACTTAATTCCCGGTCACTTGGGAACCACTTGATGAACCTGAGTCTTGATTTCATTTCAACTAGCTAATATCATCACGTTCAAATCATTGAGAAATTAAAATGAAAAAGAAGAGCAAGATGATTAGAGTATGTAGATTAAGGTTGAGATTATGAATCCAAAGACCAATCCCATCATGACTTGGTTTCTTAAGAATTGAATACCTATTCTAAGAGATTTACTAAAGGGAATCAATTTAGTTTTCATCAAAATTCCATTTCAAATGGTTCCTACTTTCTTCTCCAGAAATCCCTCTCACCAAATTGTGAAAACGTTTACCTTCCCTGACAAACTAATCCAATTATCTCCTTTTTTATTCTGTCTCCAACCTCAGAGACATGGATGTTCTTCACTGGAGAATCAACTACACTTTCGTCTCTCTCTCTCTCTCTCTCCACTCAAAATCCCTACCAGAAAGTAATGACGGGCGTGGCTTTGAATGACTTTCACATCTTCTATCCCAACTAATGAAACTTATCATTTTTATATTATTTTATCAATATATCTAAAGATGTAGTTTCTTTTATTAGTTCGTTTCTTGCTATGTTACTTATGATATAATGTCCATGGAGGAGGATAGAGTTGTGTGGAGAAAGTGAGAAGGGTGGTATATTGTGAAAGGGAGGAAGTAGTGAGAGCGGGAGAATTAAAGTTTGGTTTCATTGTAAAGAAGATGTAATTGAGGTCTTGTGAAAGAAAATAGATTTGTAAAAAAAAAATATAAAAAGTTGGAAATGAGACTACTCCTGGGCGGTGAGATTGTGTAAGAAGTTATTGGAATCGATTCATGTTAGGAAAGACAAATAGATAAAAATTTGTAATGTAGTTATCAAGACTTGGAAAGTCTCGACTTTCTCCGCCCCCACAACAAGTCAGAGGATGAGAAATTAGAGTAAAAGGAAACTCTAAATTCAATCAGAAAATGATGTAGGACTTGTGTTATTTGGTGACATTGGATTTGTCTTTGGAACAGCCTCATTTCCTCATCTTATCCTTATCATCACATCTTCCAATACATGGAACATTTTTTTTTTTGTTAGTTAGTATCCAATCCACATGACATAGTAAAGATCCTCTTTGAATTTTAATTTTGGTTCCATAAAATATTAAGTCCCTTGTCTCTGCCTCCTACTGTATGATGCATATCTTTCCAACTTTCACTCTCTACAGATATAAAGAATTCCCATTTCCTGTCAGAGGAATGAATAAGTAAAGTTAAATTGACATTAGGCCTCTTACCCATCACTCCATTCTGACGACGGTGTTCTTTGGTGTAGTGAGACTTTCTCTCTCTCAAGAGGAACCGGACTTCCCCTCACTCACACCAGTCATCAGTCCCAGTCCCACCTTCACCTCAAGGACTTAAGAACACCTCCACTTTCACCTTTTGGTTATAAAATATATCACTATAAATCTAAGAGACGACGAGAAGATTTTGATTGAGTGAGGATGTAGAAATGAAATTGGAATTTTGGTAATAGAGGGAGGAGTGGAGTGGAAAAGAGGTCTAGGATTGTAGAAATCATTTTTATAGGAATGGAATTGGTTTAAGGGAAGTGGTTCTATTTGTAGAGACCGTTTCTCAGGATTTTCTTTTTTTCGACTAATATTTCTCAATGGGAGAGGTGGGGTGGGGGTGGAAATTCGGAAAATGGCTTATCTTTCTCTATAAATCAAGAGAAAGTGTAATAACTACAGACCCATCCTCAACCTAACCTCTCATAGTAGTACTCTCTACAATTCTTTATCTACAATTCAACTAATCTAATCACTATTATCAATTATTAATCTTAAATCTACTTTTTTTTTTTTTTTTTTTTTTTTTTTTTTTTTTTTAAGAAAATCATCAATATTTTGTAAGGTATACAATAATTCAAATTTATTTCCAATAAATGATTTCTCACTCATAAAGGAGAGTGGTGGGTGAGTAATTTATGAAATCAAGTCATACTAATAATGACATTAGTTTAAATTTAATTTAACAATATTTATGTTATTTTCTATATTAGTAACTTAAACCCTGTCAGTATTTTTAGAGTAATTTAAATTAATTTTGTAAGTAATTTAGCCTACTACTCTCTGGCTAGTTAAGATATGCCAGACATATTTGTAATGCTTTTCTTAAATTAATTTGACGTTGATTAATTTACTAAAATCATATTTCGATTGTATCAAAAGGATAATTAATAGGATAGTTAGATAGAATAATTGTATATAATTAGAAACTTTCTGTAAGAAACCAACGCTTTGTTTATAATTTAACAACTCAACCCTATAGTTGTCATTCTCATTCAGTTTTATTAGAGTAAAAAAAAAAAAAATTTAATAATTCAGAGTTGGTAAAAATTTAATTCCGTAGTAAATGATGAGACGATGAGTATTTCCGTATAATTATTTGATAATTACTTAACTATGAGTATAAATAAATTGATAATTTCTAAAGATTCAATAATTTTAGCCTCTTAAGTGGAGTTTATCTGTAATATAGTAGAAGAGGGTAGGAAAAGAAATAATAATTTTTTTGTAATAATTTCGGATAAGTCGTAAGTAGATGTGAGGATTTGTGACATTAATGAAGAAGCTTGTTCTATGTGAAATGAAAATGAATGGATAGAGAAGAGGTATAAATTAAAAGCACCATGTAAGAATAGAAGAATAGGTACACGTGGAGAAGAGGTATATAATTCTCAAGGATTAATTAGACAGTAATTGTCTGTACTCTAAAAACTCCCTAACTCACTTTCACTTTCCGTCAAATCCTTCTTGTACACATTTATGTAACTTTGATGTAAGTCGGTGGTAAGGACTCTCTTGGGTAGTTAGCATTGAGGGTATATGTACGAAATGGAAGGTTTTGCGGATGAGTATTTCCAGGTTTTAACCTAATGGACTTAACTATAATGAGAGATTTAAGAAGATCCAGAATTTTGGATCCTTACTATCTAATCACTACTTAAAAGTTTTGTTGACTATAACCATTCGGACCTAGAGTTATAAGTGGAAAGAGAAAAGTCATTCGGAGTGAAAAGAGTGAAAGTGGTTTGTAAAAGTAGGACTCTTTAGTGCTTAGAGTTGGGTTTGAGTATAGAAAAGTAGGAATAGGCTATGGAATCGTCTGTATCATGAGCTCTGGATCACTTTCTTTCTCAGTACTTATGGTAACTGATTCAAGTGGGATGGGAAGTGGAAGTGAATGGAGAGAAAGTAAACTTGATTTTTCCTTCCTTTTTAACTCTCCTCGACTTTCCAACACAATGGTGAGTTATTATCTAGAGTGGCATGTAGCATTAACCACATACTGGCAAGTGGAGATAGAACAGGACTCCTGTCTCTGACATGTCCGACAGAGGTGACAGAGGTGAGACCTTTCACTTCTCACTCACACTCAGACCCTTTCGTTTCCTTCTCCCTCTCTCACTTCTCAAAACTAAAATCAACCACTCACTCACTCCCTCAAAATCCCACTGTAGAGAAACAGGATTTGGTGATTTTTAGAAAAATACTATTCATGCCCTTCCAACTTTTTACTTGGATGATGGTGAAAGTTACTTGAATGGAAACCAAAAAATAAATAAATTAGTTTTTTTTTTTTTTTTTTTTACCCTTTGATTAGTTCAATAAAAGTAATGTGAGGTGATTTAGTGATACTATGTATAATAACAATTTAACGTTGAATTGTTTTTTTTTTTTTTTTTTTTTTGGAATGAAAGTTGAATGTATAAAAAGGAGAGTGAGAGTGGCTTCGTCGTTTAAGTTTTTTACGAAAAAAAAGAAAATTAAATAAAAGAGAGTATAATTTTTAGATATTTCCTGTGGTAAATGTTGAAAAGATTCATTGAACCTGTTCGTAAATGAAAAATCCTAAGTCTGAACGGATATGAAACTGTGAGTCAAGGTGATATACGGTGAGAGGGAAAGAAATAAAATTTGAATAGGAATGGATGTGTGGTGGGTATACAATTTCATCTCTGAAGCGCTTTCTCTTTGCCGCAGCGCTACTCAACACTTTCTCCAAAAAAAAAATAAAAAAAAAAAGCTCTCACAGGAAGGAGAAAGGAAAATGTTTTACTCAAACATGGAAGATATGGAAAACATTTTACACTTTCTCTCAGTTTTTGGATAATTCAGTTGGTTTATTTTCTTTTTCACCAATTGAATTTTATACATGTCCCAATCTTCCTGTCTCTGACTCCGACACCATACTGCTACATAGTACAGTCAGACTTTAGGTTCTTAAGACCACCCGAAGTTACTACTTTTATTTCATGGTTTTTAGCTAGAAAAAGTTTCCCTAGGAAACCAGCGGTATTAAGAATTTGTGGAATTTATCTTGGGAGATAAAAATAGAAAAAAAAAAAATTTTTTTTATTCTAAAAAAAAATTTTTTTTTTATTCTAAAAAAAAATAAATCTTAATAGTTTCAGAAGGATCATTGGAAAGTAGTGCCTGACGTCAAAAGAAAAATCAAGTATCTAAGGTTACTGGATCAGAAGTTATGATTTAAAAAAAATTATTATTGAAATTTTTTGGATATTTTTTTTTTCCAATGCCAATCTCTTAATACATAAGAACATAATGGAAAGAATATGGAAAAAAAAATTCAATTATTAAAAAAAAATCATAACTTCTGATCCAGTGATCGTAGAAACTTGATCTTTTTTTTGACCTCACTTATACTACTATTTTCAATGCTTTTTCTGAAACTGAAAATTTTTTTTTTTTTTTTTTTCAAAATAAATTCTACAAAGTTATAATACCACTGCTTTCACCAACAAAGCGCATGTGATAAAAGTTAACTTCCGGTGGTGTTAAAAAGCAAAGTGTGACTGTATGTTTCGTGAGGACAAAGAAAGGAAAAGATACGCGCCACTACTCCTCCAACAACGCAATTTCCAAATAATCACCTTCATTTTCCACCACCACCGTCCTTTTCTAACAACTTTTCTATACAAAGTCCTCTTTCCAATTTAATAAAAAGAGAAGGAGAAAGAGGAACAAAAGTGCAAAACTTCGTTTAAAGTTTCAATTTCAATAGGAAAGGATTAGTTTGGTATATATAAAAAAAAAAAAAAAAAAAAAGTAAAAAAAGGATGTAGAAGCCCAGTAACTTATTTTTCCTTCTGGTTACGTCGATCCTTTACGAAAGAACGGAAATATACCTTAAAGGAAATTGAAAACGATGTCATTCCTTTTCATTTTCAAACTTTTTTGATTCCGTTGCAAAAAAAAAGAAAAAAAAAAACGAGATTGAAAGGGAGACTGAATGTCGTTGGTACTTTCACTGGATTTATAATTGTACCACATTTTACCATTTACACTACTTTCCTTTGGAATGGAAAATAACAGTCTCGTTGGAGTCATATAAATCCTAACAGGTTTAAGGTTACTATCGGAAAGTAGTACACTTGTTTTGTTTACCAATTGAAATGCTTCAATGGCTTTTTTTCTTTTCTTTTTGGGAAATTCTATTGACTCATCCGCCATCTTTCTCCTCTCACAGTGTTGAAAATGATCACTGAAGAAGATGGATTATTTATAAAAAAAAGATGTTTTTCGAGGGTCATGACTCATGACTCATGACTCATGACTCATGACTCATGACTCATAACTCATGACTCATGACTCATATTATTATTTTTTTGTATTTAAAATAAGTCGGAGTGTTCGGAGAATTTCAACATCCCGAGGTTTGGATTTTGATAAGGAAGTTAAGGATCCACAGTCTGATTTTTGATTTGAGAGAGAGGAGGATGAAATATAATTCCATAATTTCGTAAAAGAGAAAATGGAAAGTATAAGGAATTAGTGGAAGGTGGGTTTGGATAGATTTTCGTGTTTCTGTCATACGGTAATTGATTCATAAACCGTTGTGTCTCTAGGATTATCACTTGACTCCAGGAGACTTGGAGTTAGGTTTTTGTCTGTAGGACTTTCTCCGTTCCACTAGGTCTTCTCACCCTCGTCTTTCTTTAGTAAATAGGCGCACCAGTAGGCGAGATTAAATAACGCAAAGATGAGCGGAAATGTAATTCTCGAAACAACATCAATCCTCTTGGATCTCGATGGGAATTTTGAGAGCCAGGTTCTGGCACAGCCTTCTCTCTTTGGAGCCATCGCCATATGGATTTCACATTGTCTGGCTTTGTCCAGAGCCAGAGCTTCTCGAGGATGTCGCACCAATGATTTCTAGAATAATATCATAAACCTTGCAATTCCTCACCTCAATCCAATCCACCTCGACTATAAATTATCAATTTTAAGTCACATTTTTCGTAATCTGTACTAGGGATTTGGATTTTATGTTCTTTGGTTATTAAAAAAAAAAAAAATGAAAGTGAAGTTTTATTAATAATTGATGAGAAACGTCTTACCATCCCAAAAACAGCAGTCCCATCTTCCATATGATCAGCTGCAGCTACAGCAGCTGCAGCCTCGAGAGCTGCTGCTTGTTCTAGTTCCCATTGTCTCCGTTGTTTTTTGACAGCCTCTCTATGTTGGTCTGAACGTGAGGCATAATTGACAAGGGCAAATTCCAGGAGGGCACCAAATACAAAAGTGAGACAGACACCGGTCCATACGTCCAGAGCTTTGGTATATGAAACAGGAGGAAGCGTCTGATTGATACCGGATGTCTGGGTTGCCATAGTGAGTAGAGTAGTTACACCAAGAGAAACCCGGGCAGGAACGGCACTCTGGTCAAGCCAAAATGAAACCCAGGATACGATGACCAACATACAACAAGGAATGTATATTTGAATCAGGTAGTAGGAAAATTCTCGTTTGAAGAGGAGATCTACACGGAGACAACTGTAGATCCCTAATGGAAAAATAAAATAAAAAGAAAGTCAGTTGAATCTTCCAACGTCCTCAAGTACACTTGTATGTTCGGTACTACTCATAATGAGTCTCATATTTCACCGTGGGAAAATACATTGAAGAGGAGAAAGTGGAGATCTTCATCATCTACGACTCGCTTCAAAACTCCTGTCCTTGTCAAAAAATTCTCTCTCTCTCTCTTTCGGGAATATATCTTTGATATAATGAAAAACGAACGGTCCTACCCACTCGTCCATTTTTTGTCTCCATGGAAACTCATTTCTCAAGTCAACTTTCACGGACCTTACTCCAGTGCTATTAAATCAGAAAATGTTTTCAAGAGAGGAGAAAGCATGAATTCGTCATAAACAGTGGGATAGAGCCCATCACGCCCTAAAATTTCTCTTTTTTCTACTCACTAAAACCACTTTCAAATGAGCCAATAAAAATAGCTTTTCCCTCGAGCTTAGGAAATCACCAAGGACTCATTTTCTGTTTCTTTTTAATACAGTAAAAGATTACTTGTTATATAAATTTAACGTTTTTAAGACCCACTATTTTAAAATTTGACTTGGGGGTGTAACTCACTACTAAGACGAGTGGTGTTATCAGAAGTAAAAAAAAAAAAAAAAGGACTATTTATAAGACCTTTCACATTTAACTGAATTTTAGAATATAGCTCTAAACCGGATATGTCAAAAAAAAAATTTTTTTTACGTTCATGTAGCTGAGAAATCAATGGTTGATGAGATTTTGGGACAAACTAAGAGTCTCAACAATGTCTTAATTCAATTATAGTATTAATACTCAGAAATTAAAATTTTCACTTCCACTTCGTTTTCACTTCAACCCCCATTGTACTAGCTATAAATTTTTTTTTTGTTTTTCACCTCAACGAACCTGAATGAAATTTAGACTCATTTTAATATCATCATCTACTATTTTTATGTATCTCTGAGTTGTCTTTTAATTGAATTTGTTATGATTTGTAATTAAAACTAATAAATTGGTAGACTTTTAAACTTTAATATAAAGTTTTATAAGACTATTGTTGTGAAAGGTCATAGGTCTCTATATAAATGTGATGAGACTCAAGTAATAAATGAATTTGTTTGGTGTTACCTGTATTTGTGTGACTGTCACAGTAGTCAGTGGTAAATTGCTCAAGAGCAAATCTTGGTAAATGCAAATCAGGCGTTACTTGGACTGGGTCATCTGTCTTCCATTTAAAAATGAGGTCATCCGTTGTCCATCCATCTGTATAAATCCAACCATAATGTCTTACTATTCATAAGTTCAAAAAAAAACTCAAAAGTTTATGTCAAAATAATTTGATAAGACTCACAACTAGCCATCCGGAGAGAGCATATTTGTTTATCCAATGGATATAATTTGAGTATCATTGGACATGATAGTGTCAAAGATATTCTAGTAAAATTTAAAATCATTATAAATTAATACAATTTCTTCTACCTATCACCTCAATTTATTTAAATCTACCTCAATCTTCTACTAATAGGTCAAACTCTGAGAATAATGTAGAAAGTCAAAAAAATTTTATCCAGGATTTTTATAATCAAAAGAGAAACTCAAATTTCTTTCTTTTTATGAATCCTCCACGTTGATTTATGATTTTATTTCTTTTGAAAATACGGAATTATAATAAAATAAAATTCTCTTTCTTCTTACCCCCCATCATCACCTTTATTTCACTTTCAAAAAATTTTGAACTTTTATTTCTAAATTATTTATACAAAAAAAAGGACTAAAAAAAAGAAAACTTTAAGTCTTGTTGCAAATTGTCAAGTTTCTTATAGAGTATAAAATTTGTTGAAGAAATTTTGACGTATGGGTGAATGTAAAGTGAAAGAAAATCGTAAAAGAANCTCTTTCTTCTTACCCCCCATCATCACCTTTATTTCACTTTCAAAAAATTTTGAACTTTTATTTCTAAATTATTCATACAAAAAAAAGGACTAAAAAAAAAGAAAACTTTAAGTCTTGTTGCAAATTGTCAAGTTTCTATGTATAGAGTATAAAATTTGTTGAAGAAATTTTGACGTATGGGTGAATGTAAAGTGAAAGAAAATCGTAAAAGAATCAAAAGAATCATTATCTAAAAGTCAAAATTTTTGAAATTGGATACAACAATCTTTTGTCATTTTATATTGTTACTAAATATGATTATGTATTTTTCCCACACTCATGTCTTATAATATTTTTTTCTATTGAGCACGTGTTTACACATGAAAATAACATTATTGTTTGGACTCATATAATTCTTTGATTGAAGTAAACAAGTTAAATTGTATTTTTTTTTAGAGGGGGAGGGGGGGGATTAGCCCATAAGGGAAAACCTTTTCCTTTGTATTATTATCATAAAAAAAAAAAAAAGTCAACAATTTCCTATTAATTTTCTATTGAAACTTTCCCTTCTATCTCTTGAGCTAACAAATAAAAAAAAGAAGTCATTCTTGACAATGGATGAATTTGTCTCTTATCAAATTTCTACTCATTGTTAGTTTCTGAGAGAAATTCTATCAATCCAATTTTAGACCAGTAGTTTTTGTAAATTGTTGAGTCCTTTCCCTATTCTTATGCTAAGGTTCATCTCATTTACTTTTTTATTTATTTATTTTATTTAGAATTTAACTCTGTCTCTACTAATAATAAATAAGATTCTGACTTATTCTACTTTCACCAAAGTTTTAAAGTTTCCCTCACTTTCTCTCTCACAGACATGCCCTTCTGATTCGAAATTATTCTAATTCTTGTAAAGTTGAAGACATTGAAAAATGGCTGAGTAGGTAGTATTTCTTCTGACTCAAAGTTTCCCTTGTTATTAGAGAAAGTTTTGATGACAAGTTTCCGTCTTATTTTTGTTTGTTATAAAAAGAATAGTTGGGTGTGAGGATGTTAAGACATTTTTCTTTCTCTTACAATTTTAGACTTACGGTTCGATAGATTCGAATCGAGTTATTTTTTTTTTTTTTTAGTCTGGAAGACAAAAAAAAAAACTACCTTACCGTATGCTGTAAAGAACTTGTCCATCTGGAAAAATTCTTATGTAGACATTTGGCATGATAATATCATGTAAGTGACCCTGTTTTTCATTTGAGAAAAATAAATCCGGCATCCACACTCTCCGTGGGTCAGTCAGTGTCAAGTACGGAACGTCTGCTATAAATATTAAAAAAAAAATTAAATTTACACTCTCTTACACAAGTGTTTGTTTATTATTTTTTTTTTTTTGGAGAAAGTTTATTCAAACTAGCCTTAGGAGAAATGTTTGAGAAGAGTCAAATTCTTAACTCTGGATTTATCAGTTGGAGTATACATTTTCTAGAAAGTAATTAATCATGAGTAGGACTGAAATATAAATCCTTAGGAAAGTTTAGCCACAGAGATGTAAAATTTTTATTTTGAATTTTTTTTTTTCAAATGAAAAGATACCATACGAAAGTAAAAATTTTAGCATTTTTTAAACATTATTAATATTCTCTTTTCTAGAGTGCTTTCTCAGTTTATATCATATGTAAAACCCTGTGAAATCGAAATGTACAGTATGACAGAAAATGATAAGACCAAAAGAAAATAAACTTTGTTTTTGAATATGGTTTCTTGAAAAATTTTATTGACTTAAAAGTTTTGGTAGTATTCAGCCTAAGGTGGTTCGATAACAGAAATCCCATTATGTCATTTGGGTTAGACAGTGTACTATGTTTACTGGTCTCGATCGGTGCCAGTCATTGAGATGTACAGTCAAACATCACTTGTACTGGTAAAAGAACTCTGACTGTTGAGTTTTCAAGTGCTTAAGTACTAACTATGACTGGATCCAGACTACCAGTGTCCGTACCTTCATGATTAGGTACTGGACACATGTCACAAACAAAAATAATACTGCTAAGGTTTTTCAACCAGACTAAATAGCTCACTCCCTTTTATGTAAAGTAAATAAAGGATGTAGAGTAGTGGAACCACACACTATCTGACACTGGAAAAAGTTGTGTTTAAAAGTAAAAGTAAAAACAAGCGGAGCCTGACTCGAGATAGCAGAAATAGCGAAAGTATGTATATAGGATTTCTAGATTATAAAGTCTCTTATTTTTCTCTTCATTAGGCAAAAGTCAAAATGTCAATTAAACCTACTTATTTTCCTTTTTGGTAAAATTTGTTTTATAGAATCTATTTATTTATTTATTTTTAGAAAATGGAAACTTTAAGGATTTCAAAAAAAAAAAAAAAAAAAAAAAACATTTAAAAGAAGGATTTGACATAACTTTATATAAAAATTTCAACCCTTTCTGATTACCAAAACAAAAGTTATGATCTTCTAAAAATTGAGTTTCTTGGATATTCTTTTGAAACGATGTGCTAAGAGATTAAACTAAAAGATTGGATTCTACATTCAAAAATTCAAATTTTCCAAAAAGTACACGTTTTGGAACTAAAAATTGATTTTTTTTTGTATAACTTTCCCTCGATCTCAATGGTTTTTTTTATCCCAAACTGTTACACCTACTCCAAAATAACTTGGTTTCTAAGACATGATCAAAATTTATAAAAACTTTTTTTTTTTTTTCAGGAAAGGTCATTATGTGTGACAGTCTCTTCCTTTGGTCTTAAGATATTGTGTCGGACTGTATGCCTTCCCATTGTGAATAATATTATATAAGAAGTAGGTAGCGGAAGCTTACTTAAAAATTCAAGGCGACTCAGTCTCTGGTTGAAAATAATAAATTGTAGCCAAGGGTAGTAAGAATAATGTAATGAATTTTTATAAAAATGTAGAGACATATTATGTCTACAAATTGAATATAAAATTAGAAATGAGTCACTACGGAATATATAAAGCACTGTGTTATCAATTTGGAGTGATGTAAAGTCTCTGAACCAAGTTTTGGATAAATTGATTCTACTGAGTTCATTGTTAATATTGTAAACCATCCAACAACCTTTGCCATTTCTAAATCTAAATTCTACTTTCCTAAGATTATATTTCATGACTAAAAACTTTAACCCTCTCTACTCCTAATCCTACTCGTTTTCTCACTTAAAATAAACTTTTCTGATGAACCAAACTTTCTCTTCGCTCATATTCCTAACACAAATTGGAGAGTGTAGGAAGAAAAGTAATTAACATCCAGTTAGAAATTTTATCTAAAACTTTCTAAAGTGCAGAGATTCGAAATTGGAACTTAGAAAGAAAGTTAGACCAATCAAATTACAACTAAACTATTTCAACTTACTTTTCAAATAATATTCTATTTTATGAACCTTCTCTCTAAATCATCATTTTCTACATATGGTTTCCGNTTAGACCAATCAAATTACAACTAAACTATTTCAACTTACTTTTCAAATAATATTCTATTTTATGAACCTTCTCTCGAAATCATCATTTTCTACATATGGTTCCCGAAAAAAAAAAACGGCTCCAAAAAGTCAAACTTTCTCCAGCTACCGTCTGATTGAGTTTACATTATAATCATTATGTTAGCAGAACATATTGGGTTATCCATCCTCGGGTATCCATGTCGAACTCACTTTAAAATGCACTTTCAAAGAACACACACTAAAATGGAAAGTTAATAATTAAATATTGACCTTATTAACCCTTCTTATGATTCAAAAAATTAATTGACAAATATCTCTCATTTTTATATTTTCGAACAAATTTGTATAATGTGAAGCTTAAAAAAAACATGAATAAGTCTTGGATAATTGGGGCTAGAGAAAATAGTTATAGTTGGAGCATGTGATGTTATATTTTATATTTTAGCGAGACTAGCTGGAAATGTCAGGAAGACTTGATAAAGAGTATTATTACGACTTGAGATAGGATCATTTCTTTCACTTGAAGAGCTTTCTCTAGATGGAAAAAAAAAATATGGAGTGAGAATGGTACGGAGAAAGCTTGATCTTATAAGAGAAACATAACAAGATAATATACCCTAGGTACATGTGCTCGAGCTTTGAGTCTCTTAAATTACAAAACTTCCATTCAGAGGTTTATCATTTTTAAGGCTCATTTCTCGAAATTTCAAATTTGTCTTAAGAAGACGTGACTCCTTGATAAGTACTTTTCCTTTCCCGCCTCATAACCATCAATCTTTTTATATCTCTCCAAATGCCACCATCCCAATCATTATTTTAAATTATAAATAAGGTTTTAAAATATATATATATATATATATATAATATATGTAGACTTACGTTTTGGAGTGAAATGGTCAAATTTGAGTCTCTCATCGAGCCATTGCTCCCTGAAGGTCAACTGAACGCTGTATTCCTAAAGGGTACCATGAAGAGAGTATATTAAATCCTAAGTAGATTATGTTGAGTTTGGTAGAATTGAGGTAGACCAACTACTCTAGTGATAACCGTATTGACTAGGTTAGTTAAGAGAAAATTAATCTACGAAAAATCAAATTTTCTAAAAAAAAAAAATAATAAATAAAAATTAGCATGCAAGAATATAAAATTAGGAATAAAAATTATAAGATAGAGTCGGGAAGGGATTATGGCTATGGGAATCTTTCTCTACTGTAAAGTCAAGATTAGATTTTATGTAATAAAACAAGAAAGAGATGAATGGGACCATTAGAGTTGATTTTCATTGTTTGAAAAACATGAGTCTTTGGAAGTGAGCTGGTTTTTGAAAGTGGTAGTTTGGGATGGGGGGAGCGAGCGGTCTGAGCGCTTCATTGGGTTTGAGCGCTATAAAAGGAATCCATATTTTAGACCCAGTGCCTTTGGATCCCTTCTCTCACCCTCCATCTGCATGTATCAAGGAGCTTGACGTAAGTGAGGACTCTCTTAAGTGCTTTTCAGAAAAAGAAAGATGAACTCCACTACAGAAGAGAGAAAAAAAAGTTTCTCTTTAGAAATCTTACGTTTCTACGACCCATTGTGGAGTTTCCGAAAATGGATCCTTTCGATGGCTCAAGAAGTAATAAACTTTCTTTATGACAGACAATTCAAAGACTTGGATTTTGAGTCGAGAGAGCAAGACTCTAACAAATCCAACTGAGACAGGTGGATATTTGTTTGCTTCAAGGAAGGTTACATGGACAAAGTGACCGGAAGTATTTATCAATTTGATTATCTTCGACAATTATTGATTTGAAATAATTCATCTGAGAAATATTCTTAGTTACAAGGACTTATATTATATACCTATAGATTAGACTTATTAGACTTAGGTAGTTACAGTTCTAGGGTATTTATATAGCCTTAGCGTTCACGAGCCACGCTAAGGCTTCAAGGGTATAAAAATCCAGGGCCCGGAGTCCAGAGACTTATTCTGATTTTGACCAAGCTTGAGTAGCTTAGTCTTGCCTTGAGTACGGAATAAGAATTCTCAACAATAGGAGTTGGGAAGCTCATTGTTGACCGAGATTTTTATTAACTTAATGTAATTCTTTGTTTATTTTGATAATTTTTATTATTAAATAAAAGATTATTTCCATTATCGTATTGTTGTTCCAATTGTTGGATTTATTGAATAGGGTTTTGTTTATTTTCAAACATAAAGTTAATTTTTGAGTTTTTAGCAGTTGAGAGGCAAGTGAAACTCTGACTGTTCAGGTTTTAAATTAGGAAGATTTAGCCGGGAAAAGTAGTTTATCAATTTTAATTTACAATTCAATTAGTTTTTTATTTATTTAATCAATTAAGTTAATTGATTCGTGAGTTAGTGTTACTCACCTCTGGGAATTTCGTCCAACTAAATTTAAGTAAATTCGTCGATTAAGGACCATAACGATATAAACATAGAAAGTTGAGTGGTTACTCAGCTCAAATCAAAGACTCATGTTAATTTTTGTATAGTCAGCAAATCCTATAGTTAGTTTAAGTTCATAACTCTGTCTTAAATTTGGAATTAATAGAAGAAGCAAAAATTAGTTCCGGTAGAATTTTACTTATCAATTACTATACGTATTAGTTAAGTGTTAGTTTGGGAATGAAGCATGAAGCAATAAGGTAGGAAGCAAGTGAAATTGTTGATTAATTTTAGAAGCATATCAAATTAGCATTAATTTTCGTAGAAATGTTTTTTTTAATTCTCTACGTACTTGAGATAGGATTTAATTGTTGGTGATATTATAATTACCAGGCATGTGGCCATTGTTGAGAGATAGGTATGAAATCTAAATACTTCCATATTTAATTATGAAGGAATTGAAGCAAAAAAATAATAATAATTTTTTTTTTGAAGCTGTAGTAAAAGAAGCAAGCCATGCTTCTGAATCAAATAACATCCAAAAGCATCAAGACATCCCGAACTTCAAAAGCTTCTATCGTAAGCAATTGAAAGTAGCAAGCTTGTCTTATTCATGTACAACTGACAGGTCAAAGAGTAGACATTTCATTTTGAATCAAAAATAAAAAAATAAATTTATTATTATTATCAAAATTTCCCTAGTGATTCAGTACTCGAAGAGATTTCTAAATTTTGTGGTGAAAGTGGTTGAGGTGTCAGAAGTGAAAGGTAACATTGGTGGTTACACCATCAACATCTTATTAGTAGTATGCTGTCCCCCAGATTCTAAGGACCAACCTATGAAATCATTATTTTTTTACCTAAAAATCCTTCATTTCACTGTCAAAGTGTCAGTGTACTAAAAGTTTTAGATTACTCACAGTAGAACTTTTTTTTTTTATAAAAATAGGTCATGGAGAATCTGAATCTAATGTTATTTGAAACGATAAAAGTGAATTAATTAAACTATTCTATGTAAAAACAAAACAAAAAAGGAAAATAAACAAAATGGAGTGATGACTTTATAAACTGAGCCCAGTAGCCATAATTAAAAAAAAATCAATTACTCTATTAATTTTGATACTTCACTTTTACTTAATTTACAATTTGCCTGGAACTAATTTAGTGGTGCGATTTTCTAGTCGCGTGTTTCTAATAAGTTGCACGAAATCCGTCCATCAAGTTGTTACTAAATGGTAAGCATGATTGAAGACTTTTAATTTTTTTTTTAGTTTCTAATATTTTTTATATATACTACATACATATATAAAAACGTTATGACTAGAGTATTCTGTGTTAAACTAAAGCTGAAAGATTTGAGTTAAAAAAAAAAATTTTTTTTTAAGTAGGTCTAGAGAAGACGTTAATACATAATTCTAATTTAATATAGCTCCTACAACTTGTACAAAACATAGAAAATGAAAATGACAGGAGTGCATAGTGAAGAATGTTTGAGTTAACCCATCATCAACCAAAAAAAAAAAAAAAAACAATACCAATTTGCGATACGATACAATAGACAAACGATTCGCGATAGACAAAAGTGAAGACTTTGAGTAATGCGCAGAGCATTTGAGGGATATTGCTTGTGTAATTTTTTTTAATTGTTAATTACAATTAATTGCCGAGGATTTAGAAAATATTTAAGTGCTCTTTTCAAAAAAAAAATTTAGAAATTATAATAAAAATTCTAAATACTTGAGTGTATTTTTTTTAAGTTGAGAAGAGGTGAAAGGAGATTGAGTGACGACAGCAAGATTAACAAAAGTGAAAGTTTAAAAAAAAAACAAAAAAAAAAAAACAATGATTTATAAACTGCGTGTGGATGAGCAATTTTGAGTTTTCGATTATGAGAATTATAGGGTTAATTCCAAAGAATAAGAACTTTTTCCACCAAAACTGTACTTTATCAATTCAAAGTTTTTATTTTTTTCCAAACTAAAGAAATTTGAGTTACTAAACATGACGTTAATCATAAGGTGTATGGATTTATATCTTATTTTTACAACTCAATATTTCTATAAAACCATGAACGGTATGACATAACCTGTATACTAACTTTATATTTAAGTTTTTAAAACTCTAAAAAATAAAAAAAATTGGTCTAAATCCCATTTCATAGATCCAGAAACTAGGATAATTGAATTTTATATTTCTAAACAGTAGATTTGAATATTAATTTTTGAAAATAGAATTAATCAATTAATATACTTTAAACATTTATTACAAATTCAAGGATTGATGAGATGGAGAAACTTGTAAGAAGAGAAAAGCAAATTGAACGGGGATGTTAATTATTTTAAATATTAAAAAAAAATTACATAAATTTCAATTTCCCACTCATGACATCCTTTGGAAATGGAGAAGTTTAACATTAAATAATTAATCTTGTAAACAATTTTCATGTAAACGTAAAATCAAGACTTGATCCAGTGAATATGATTTTTATTTAATAAAGTTAGGAAAATGATTATTGAGAAAGGGAAAGTGAGAAATTTTCATTTGAGGAGAGAAAATAGAGAATTAATTACATAAGTTGGTAGTGTTAAATTATTGAAGTTTATAATTGTATTTTCAACTTTCGTCCATCAAAATAGCCTCTCATTTTGATGGAAGTTTGATTTTTGAGTGAAAAATGTTCTCGTCAAGGGAAATCATGATTTAACAATTATAATTCTCTTATTATTGAATAATATGAAAAAAATATGTATTGAAGTGTGGGGAAAAGTTAAACTTTACATATGGATTTTAGAATAAACCAACATTAACTTACCATTTCATAATCATCTATCTTGCTGATGGAGCGTAAGTACAAATTCACATGTACTTCAGTAGCTGCTGTACTCAAAAATCATTCAGCTTTGTCAATAAAGTCAAAGTTACTAATTTAATTACTAAATTAAGAGCTCAAATTAGCTTCGTAATAAGAAGAAATGCATAAATGCGTAAGCCTCACTAATTCTCTCTCTCTCTCTCTTTCTACGAGTTTCAATTAATTACCTTCTTTCCAAGGCAGCTTAATTACTAATTTATAACTGGAAGCTACAGGGTTGCAGCACTAATACTAAAAGATCATTCTAAATTTTTTTTTTTAATATAAAAAATACCCAACGTTGCGTCATTCGAAGTCGGTGTTTGCAATTAGAAAATAAGTAGAGAAAATTAAGGTTCAATTCCTTATTCAGTCTAGGAGAAGCCGGCATATAATTTGACTTTAGTCGGCAGTTGGCAGTTGACAGTTTTATCAGTCCGACTATCCTTATCTCAACCAAACTTATCTTTAGTATTTTTTCTTACTTGCCACTGAATTTAAAGCAGATTTTAAAATTTTATTTTAAAATAAAATAAAAATTTTTTTTTAATCGACTCGGACGGCGTCTCATCTTGTCAAAAAAATAACTATTCACATTTACCAATTTTGACAAAAAATTCTACTTACTATTTTTTATTCTATTACTATCACTTCTACTTTTTTGTAGTTAATTTTGTTTTAAACTATAAGTTATTAAGTTGAATTGAGCAGTAAAGTTACACCTTCTTTTTTTTTGAGTGGTATCAAAGCTATAAATATTTGAATCTGCAAATTTAATCAAAAAAGTGAAAGTATAGGTAAGAACTTTGATTGTAAAAGACTCCGCCCGAGCCGGTATTTCCACTGACTGAGCCGGCATATATACTAAGTTCTCCTAGACTGTCATCAAAAAGCAAATTTTACTAAACTACTCAAAATTCAAATTAGCCAGTATCTTTTGTTACAATTACCTCAACAGTGGTTCTATAAAGTGTTCAATTTTTCATTTCCCATAGACCTAACTGAGGTAGGTAATAATCATAAAAGTACATATAATTTTATTTTTAATTTCTTTCAAAAATACATTTTAGATTTTAAATTATTCCAGAAGATTTGAATATTAATTAATAAGTATAAATTATAAATTTGATATTATAAGATTGATGAGGATAGTTTAAATTCTAGTTACACCCTACGTCGGTCTGTCATCTGGTATATTAATAAATCCTCGCACACGCAAACAACATTTAAGAGGTGAGTATAGTCTTAGATTGATTAGTAAGTAATTATAATTTGCAGGATTATAAAAAAAAATGCCTAAAAATTCTATTAAAAAATTGTAAGCAGATTTAAGCGAGCCTAATGACATGACGCAAAAATTTCCAGTTCAAAATAGACTGTTGGTTTTTTAGAAAGCAGAGAGTGAAAACATTGAAATTGTGCTCGCAGGTTATTTTTTAAATTTGAATTAACGAGGCATAATTAGTCAAGAAAAAGTCTTTAATGACTCAATGAGCGATAAATAATAAAGATTTTTTTTTTTTTTTTTTTTTTAAATATAAAATGTGGTAAACATAAATCAACCCACATGCAGTAGTTACATTTGTCTACACCTAGAGAAGGGAAATGAGTATAAAACATGCAGGGTGAGTGTTAATGAGAGATCCGATAAGAATTTCTCACTTTCTCCATCTCTTTTTGAAAATCCCGCTTTTTTGCTTTCTTACTTTTCCCCCAAAAGGATTCTAATTGGACTCTCTGATTTAAATCCTACCTGATTTAAATTTAGAGTTTTTAGAAAATATGTAAATATTGTCTACACAATCCCTCCTGACTAAACCCAGAAATGTGGTTAGTTTGTCCTAATTTATGGAAAACATGGGACATGTTCAGTTGTAAGAAGTCGTGCATGAAAACTAAGTCTCTTTTTCCCCTTGAGAGACTGAGAATGAGTAAATTCATATATTTATTCTACGAATTTGATTATTCAAGATATATTATATGAGAGAAAAACTTTTCCTTCCTCATCTCCATATCCATTTCCTCTCCTTATTCCCATTCACTTTCTCCAAAAAGAGAAAGTCTATCAACCCTTTCCACTCGAATTCCTCAACTTATGAATAAAATATGAATTTTCAATACAAAATTTTACTAAAAACACTCCTTTGACTTAAGTTTATGGTGCTTTAAACAATGTCTGACAATTTCTTGAGGCTAAACTCTTAGAGAAGGAATATTTCCCATACTTTTTACTCATTTCTACTAACGTCAAGGGAATGGGAGAAGGAGATGGAGAAAGTAGGAGAACTCGTGAGTCTAAGTCAACTAAAAACTTTCTCAAAACCTAAAAACTTGAATTCATTATGTATTATTAAGTCTCATAGAAGTTAATGTGCGTTAGTAGTAAATGGTACGGGAGCTAAATAATACTTTCTCCATCCCTTTAGGTCATATCTACAAAAAAAAAAAGAACTAAAAAAAAAAAAACTTTTAGTCTTACTCTTAGTTTTCTCTGACAAAAGGAACATTTTCGCCGAGAGCTACATGGGTATTGTGAAGAGAAAAGTATATTAACTATAGGAACATAAATCCAGAGATGGAGAAAGCACAAAGAGTCATTTCTTTATGTAATTTTAGTATTAAAAATAATTAATGTTAAGGGCAAAGGTCATATTACTTAGTTTCGAGATAATCATCGGTTGCTAAGAGTCTAAATGAGAAGAAAAAAAAATCAAGCAAATTGTTTAAAATTTGCAAAGAATTAAGAATTACATCAATAGAGAAAGCTATTTTAGGTAGAAGAATTTTTTTTTTTTGGAAGTAAATTTTGTTGTATTGAGTGAAATTATTTAGTTATTAACAAAAAAAAAATAATCAGAAAATGGCCTAACTTTTAAAGTACTCTCCTTGGAGAAGATTATATGTTTTTCTAATTTTTTTTTTTTTTTTTTTCATAAAAAAGGGAAACTATTTTGTTTTGGACAGAATTACTAAGTAATTACCTGAGGTTAGTTGGATGAGGAATAACAAAATGACTACAGGGACTACAAGAATATAAAAAATGTTTTTTTTTTTTTTTTTTTTTGGTGGGATTATTTTAGCCCACTTACCATTTTCACGTCATCAATTGTTGCTATGCTCCTCACATACAAGTTGACGCTAACGATAGTCGCCGCTGCTCAGAAAAGGTTGAAAAACTTTGTGTATTATTTGACAAAAACTAAACTTTGATGTCAGGACTTATGTATGTCAATTTACTAAATACGTCTTTTGATAATTAATTATTAACTATAGAGATGTTATTAAGTTTACAGAGGCTTCTGACGTAAAGAAAACAACACTTTTGGATTGGTTAAAAAAAAATGTAATCAAAATAAAGCCAAGGCGCAGACGCTCTGTGCAAAAGTGCATAACATTCCAGTTTTATTTGAATGAGAAAGATGGATTGTTAACTACCAGTGAGGACGACGGAATGGATCCATATTTTACAAAAAAAAAAAATTTTTTTTGCCAATTTGTAAAATTTTTCAAAAAAAAGAACCATCATTCTCAATTCTGTTCGTAGAGAACTACGCACACTCTGCTACATACTTCCTGTGTAAATAATAATATAAGATTTACAAATTCGCAAAAAGTGAGACTGGATCTCAAACTAACATTACAAATTTGAACTAGAAACTTATAAGTACTAAAAAAAAATTCTCTGCCTCGAGGTTCACATACCTTTAATATTGACTTTCTCCACTTTCTTTACTTCATTTTTTAAATTTTTTTTAAGTCTTTTTTAGGCTGAGGATCTATTGTTATCTCACTCTCATCTCCTACTCAATATAGTAAAATCCAAAAAAAAAAAAAAAAATTCTCAATTTCTATTTATAAGTACCTTTTGATAAGATTATATCTAGTAGTATGAGAAGTGAGTCCAATAAAATTGAACTTATAAAGTTGAATATTGAACAAACTTATTGAACTATTGAAGATGTTTGGAAAGAAAGGATTTATAAGCCTCTCTGAGTCCCTGTATTATCAACTTAATTTCCGGAAGTGAAAGTCTTTTATTTGTTTTGTTCTTAAAATTAGAGTTGGATAAGACTTGTGAGGTAGAAAGTATATTTCCAATCAACTAACTCCGTCTACTTCAAAAAATCCGTTCATTTTGACAAAAACTATTATCTTTCCACTTGTAGTTTTTTTTTTTTTTTTTTTCTATTTTTGTTTTCTTAAATATCAATAAAATTTTGAAAACGGTAATTGCTAGTACACTTACTTAGACGTAACTTTTGTTCGAGACATTAAAGAAATTACTTTATAGAATTACAATCAAATTTATGATTTATTCTTACTAAAAAAATTATTTATTTATTTATAGTATGGTAAAAAAAAAATAAAATAAAAACAAAGTGGTGACTAATTACTAGACATTATCATCTTAGTATGAATGATAACACTAATTTTATAGAAAATGAAAAAGTATGGATTGGGCTAAAGTTCAATTCAAAATCAAAACCTCACTTTATCATTTTGAACGAATTTATATGAATAACGGAATTCAAATCTGATCAATTGAAGAGTCAGATTACAAAAATGGATATGATAGCGACAGTAATAAGATCCTTTTTCATTCGAAATATCTACTTAAATTGTCAATTTGAATATGGCTTTAGTCATTCATCTTGAATTAAAATAAGTTAATTTGTACAAAAATTATTATTATTTTTTTTTTTTGAACTCTAAAGAGTTTGCTAACTATAAACTGGGATCTTATAAAATGGGATTTTTCCTGTAGGACTTCCTTTTTTTTATTTCCTTTGAAGGCATATTCTTTTGAAGATTTTCAACTAACTGAAAAGGCTTAGGAGAAAGTAGATTCATGTGTAATGGATATTACTTTTCCATGGAAATGACAGTCAAATACGCTTTGAAATTATTATTAAAATTTTTCAGAAAAGTATTATCAGATAAGAAAGGTGACTAGTCAAAGGTGGTTGGGAGAATTTTGTAAGAAAAAAAAATTTTTTTTTATCAGAGAATTAAATAAATTTGAATTTTAAGTTTGATCTTTTTTTTGATGAAAGTTTACTTTCTTATTTTCTCTCAATAAATCTTAAAGTTATATTATTTTATTTTAATTTTGAGTATTTATTACGAAATTTTTTTTAATCCATATCTATTAAATTTCCTAAGGGAAAGATGAGACTCCTCCTCCACTTAAATGTTACGTTTGCTATGACGAGATTGATTAACCTAAAGTTAAAATGCTCAAGAGTAAAAATAATAAAATTGAATGAGTATGGAGAGGGTTTAAGTACAAGTGTTGGATTCCATTAGTAAAAATCTATTATTTGTTGCACATATTCGAAATCAGAGCCAAATTGGCAACTCCTCAAAGATTTTCCGACTGATTTCAACAACCAATCATAAAATTCCGGATGAAATCGTCTCCATCATAAAAGGTTCTTCCAATTACTTTTTTTCTTCACAACTTTCCTTGAACCATGTTGAATACTTTTCTTCCTAAAGTAATTTGATCTTCCCGCACGCGCAAATCAAATTCATAAGGATTAATTTACAAAAAAAAAAAAAAAATTTTTATAAATCCTGATTCATTAAATTTTCTCATGAACCTCACTCACTATGAATCTCTACTAAAGTAAAATTACAAACCCTCATCCCCATATTCTCATTATTAACGCTGACTTTCACTTTTTTTTTGTCTGTCCTAAAACATTATAATCTAAACTTTTTAATAAACTAACCATTGCTTAGAAAAATAAAAATTTTAAAAAAATTACAAACTTACCAATTCCATTGGCTCCTGAAGGTCTAATTTTGTTATCATAGACACCCGTCCCCAAAATTTTGTCTAAAATTTGCTTTTCAATCTCTCTCGTGTTCTTCTCACTGAAAAAAAGAAAATGATCCGTTGTTATCTATAGGGTTTAAAATTATGTGAAAATTTATAAGATTATATCGGTTTGAGAACTTACAGGTAGTAGTTTGTAACTAAACACACTCTTTTTTAAATCCTTTCTCTAAAACCGCTACAGGGCACTTCACAAACTGTGTGAAACTTGAAAGTTAAGAAGAGGTAAGAGTGAGCGAACCAAAACCCTAATACTTAATAATACTTAACTTACCTTGAGTTTATGTTTTCCTTTCTACCTCCATTCTTCGGAAAATATAAAATGTGATTAATAATTTAAGCAATTTTTGTTATTGTTACTATGACTCTCATTATAATTTAATATACTAGTTAACTTATTAATCATATTAAATATTCACCGGATAAATGATTGAAGAAAGGAAAGCGTTAACTGAAGGACAATTTTCTTGGTTGAGTGATAAGTTAAGTCTCGCAGTCTGCCCCATTCTACCCAGTTCATATTTTGAAGTTGATGGTGTTTGCCAAGTCCCTTGTACAATTTTTAGAGAAAGGAAAGGAAATAGAGGTGTATTTATTTTATAAACTACCTGTATCATAATGATATTGTGGAGTGGATGTATGTAGTAAAGTAAAATTAGTAATTATCTTACTGAGCAGAACTGAGTGATGTGAGTAGGAGTAAGGAAATGATTGTCATAAGGTTGTTCTTATGGATTCTGTCATTATGTGAAAATGAAGATGTTGATGGAATGAGTCGTCGTGTTCTCCACTCCCACCGCATCTTTCAAACGGAGACAAGAAACGGTGCGCCGTGTTCTTCACTCACTTCTCTTCTCGATCTCTAGACGAACCAAAAGAATGGATTATTTTAAATAAAAAAGAGACGCAGAAGAGCTGTACTGGGAACTATTATCTTCTTTTATAAATAAATTAAGACCAAAGAAAGGACTTTCTCAACTTAACAATCCCACCGTCCTCCACTCTCTCCTCCACCCCACCTCCCCTCCCCTCACTTTATTCCCACCTCCACAACTCACAGCAGACACAAATTATGCACTCCCGCCTTTTAAACTTCCGCCACAAGACTCAACTCTCCATTAATTTATTCCTCCAATTTACTAAAACTTCCTAACCAATAGAATAACGAAACAACAGAATCTACTAATTGGTCTCATTAACATCAGGCAAGTTTAGTCTCTCCATAGCTCTTTACTACCTATGTAACAATATGTTACTAAAAGTAAATCTAACTAGCACAATTTCCACTTTTACATACCCTCTTTTCACAAACTTTCTCAAAAAACAGGTAACAGGTAGCCAATATAGAAAAATGTGGAAGTAAGAAAACATCAAGTGTGAATTATACAGGGTGTTCAAATAAGAAGGCAAAAATCTGCGATTAAAATTTTCAAAATTGTCACAAATTAGGCTCTTCCGACACTTTTAAAAATATAAAAAATTTAACAAAACTTTTGTAGTAATGGTTTTCAGTAGCTTGAGCAGTTCATAAATTGTTAAAAAGTGTGACATAAAACCAAGATTTGATTTTCCGAAAAATCATTTCTCAAAAATTTCGCCTTCTTATTTGAACACACTGTATATAAATAAGATATAAAAAATAAATTATAAATTATAAATTTAACAACTTTTTATCTTAAAATCAAAAATGGGAATTGTCTCATTGTTTATTTTCTGAGATTTGAGACTGTGTTTGATGTGAACTAATTTATGCTATAGGCCAGTGTTCGCTAAATTCCCAATTTTTTGTTCATCTCCCATTTCCCCCGGGAGGAATGGGATTAAGTGGGGTTATTGGGAGAAATTGGAGTATTGGGTGTCCGCGAATTCAAAGTCCGCCAAATACAAATTTGAATTAGAAATTGAATTGGAAGTAGCAAAAGAAAAGTCTAAAATGTAAAAATTAGAAAGTTTCATGTAAAGTTAAAATTCTTTTTTTGTTATTCAATTTGAAAAACAGGAGTAGCCACTGTTTTCGCGCATATCAAAGTTTCACGTTTCCCAATAATAGGACGTCATTTCACCCCAACTCCCAATACTCCCATTGCTCCCAGCCTCACTATTCAACCAAATTCCCATTTCTCCCAGTTCTCCCACCCCACTGGGGGTGGGGGTCTGCGAACACTGCTATACGCTATCGTTATACCACTTGAATNCTCCCAGTTCTCCCACCCCACTGGGGGTGGGGGTCTGCGAACACTGCTATACGCTATCGTTATACCACTTGAATTAAAATTCAAATTACACGCGCTCAATATTTAATTATTAACTTCCTAAAATTTGTTTTGGAGAAAGTGAGTCTCAGATTGGTAAAAGTGTTTGGATAACCTTATATTTAATTATTAGTATATTGTTATTGATCAAAATTTGAAAATATTATTTATATACAATGGTTTTGCCAATAATTTGAGTTGATTTAAATTTATTTTAAGTCTTGATGAGTTTGTCTTTTATACTCACCACGCCTACTGGATTGAGGGTTAATTATTAGAAAGCGACCAACGAAAAGTTGTTAATTATGTTTTGTTNAGTTTGTCTTTTATACTCACCACGCCTACTGGATTGAGGGTTAATTATTAGAAAGCGACCAACGAAAAGTTGTTAATTATGTTTTGTTATTTCTCATGTCATGGAGCCTGAGTCTGATTACTTATTATAATTAATGGTTCAAGTCACCAACTCCTTCCTATTCCTAGTTTTTAATTTTTTCTGTTTCTTAAGCTCCAGGATCTCTGAGGAGAGATTAAGGACGTAGGGNACTCACCACGCCTACTGGATTGAGGGTTAATTATTAGAAAGCGACCAACGAAAAGTTGTTAATTATGTTTTGTTTTTTCTCATGTCATGGAGCCTGAGTCTGATTACTTATTATAATTAATGGTTCAAGTCACCAACTCCTATTCCTAGTTTTTAATTTTTTCTGTTTCTTAAGCTCCAGGATCTCTGAGGAGAGATTAAGGACGTAGGGNTTCCTATTCCTAGTTTTTAATTTTTTCTGTTTCTTAAGCTCCAGGATCTCTGAGGAGAGATTAAGGACGTAGGGATGTATAAATTAAACTAATTGAGATAAGTGGTTAAAGGATTTCTGAGGTTGTCAAAGGAAGTGAGTGTAGGAAGAGCTCTGTATTTTATAAAATGTAAATATATCCCTAGAAACAATATCCAGTTGTTTATAAAAAGGTTGGGTTTCTTTAAATTAGATTTTAGAAGAGAGAGAATTGGAACTAGAAAGTTATGGTGGAGAAAGTCCGTACAGACTCCAACTGAATCAAAATGAGAGGATAGGANGAGAATTGGAACTAGAAAGTTATGGTGGAGAAAGTCCGTACAGACTCCAACTGAATCAAAATGAGAGGATAGGAGGATTCAATCTAATTTCTCAAAAACTCTGAGTTTAGTAGGAATTGACGTCAGTTGACATCTCTAGATGCACANGAGAATTGGAACTAGAAAGTTATGGTGGAGAAAGTCCGTACAGACTCCAACTGAATCAAAATGAGAGGATAGGATTCAATCTAATTTCTCAAAAACTCTGAGTTTAGTAGGAATTGACGTCAGTTGACATCTCTAGATGCACANGAGGATTCAATCTAATTTCTCAAAAACTCTGAGTTTAGTAGGAATTGACGTCAGTTGACATCTCTAGATGCACATGTCCTTTCAGATGAGTTATTTAATTTACTTGATCTAATTTCAACATAAACTCAATTGAACTTGACTCTTGGACTTTTATTTCCCATCTATTTTATCTAACCAACTTTCACCGGATTCAGTAGAAAAAAAAAAAATTTTTTTTACACGTGCCAGTAGTCGGATAAATTGGTTAATGAAAAACTCATCCACTTTTAGTCGAGGATGGTGGGGAAGGGATGGGGNGGGCGGGCTCTCGCAAAAGCAGGTTTAACACTAGTGATGCCACACCTCTAGTCAGTGATATTAAAGTTATAAATGTTTAATAAACTTCAAAAGTAGTAGTAGCACTAAACACTTGATTAAAAATTTTTATTATTGAGTTAATAACTTTTATTTCAATGAGTAGTGATGAGTGTTTTCAATCTGTTTGAGAGGAATATAATTACATGAGTTGCCCTTAACAGATCACGGTTGCCAAATTTTTTACAAAAAAAAAAAAAAAAAAAACTTTATAGATTTTTAGAGTAGTAATAGTAGTTACTAGATGAGTAGAGTAAGTAAGTCTATAATAATTATAACTTTTTAATCTTTTATTAATACTCATTTAATTGCCAAACTTAATAAAAGTTATACGCAGGTAAGTGAATAAAGTAAGAATTATACACATTGTGAATTTCTAGTTGAATTTATTAAGAAATATAAAGTTTGTCGTAGGTTTGTAAAAAAAAAAAAAAAAAAAAAATTGGTTCTTCTAATAAGTTGGATAAAAATAGAGATTCTAATTGTAGAAAGTAAAAACTTACAAGTTTGATCAAAATAATGAAGGTGTTGTTGATATAGTTAATTAAATGAGACTTGAAAGATTTGAAGTGTAATTAATTATATTATTGATGGTTTAAAAAGTGAAGTTGTTTGAAAAAGTTTATGCTGCCAAATGGAATAATTGATGTTCAAACTTTAGTTTAGTCTTGTCATAATGAATTGATTAAAATTCAACTTACTTCATCATCTTTACTGTAGACCCTGCTTCAGTCGGTTCTGTCAAGACCAGAATTTCCTTTATAATTACCTCCATCAATGGATCCAAGTTTACTTTTCACGCTCTTACGCCCAGAGTTTGTGAAAATTTAGTACTACATAAGAAGATAATTAATAATTCTACAATATATCTATACCTTTAGCTTCTACTCTTTTAGAAGAATTTATAAAAAAAAAATAATTTTTTTATTTTATTTTTTTTTAAACATACGTTCTTGGATATAATGAAAATCTACAAAATATGTTACCAAGGACGTAATTCCAGAGCATATAAAGTCAATAACCTCAGTATGATTTTTTATAGACCATCCGTCCCTATGGTTAAATTAAAAGAAGGGACCGTTCAACATGGGACATGAGTCGGGACAAAAGTACCTCATAAACAGCTCTGCTTCGACGGAATAACACCTTAAGCGAATTTGGGAACGTGAGTCATAAAAATCTCAACTTTCTTCTGCACTTTCTCTATGTCGGAGAGATCTATTCCACTAACAACACTTCGCTGTTCTTACTTGAAAAAAATTATTTTTTTTTTTGAACCAAAACAAAATTTAGCTTCAAACGAAAGAGTATTGAATTAGGTTGTAGAGTTAGAACTTCAATGAGACAAGATAGAACAGGTTCCGTTTACTATGAATTATTATTAGTTGAGAAAGTCTACAGTCTCAACTTGAATCTTAGTTACTTAACTCAAACTTTTTACAAGACGGTATTCAATAGGAGAGAGAGAGAGAGAGAGAGAGAGAGAAAAAAAAAGTCTTTTCTCTCTCATTTTGAATAGAAAACTTTAATCCTTAATACCATTTCTTCACAATTTTCTTATTTTTATGACCAAACTTAAAATCTTGTCATTAAAACCGGAAAAAGTTTTTCTTCTATTTAAACTCTCATCGTTGGTAAGTTATACAGTGTAGTAGATTGTAAGTAAGGATTTCATATGCCTTTGGCAGAACCACAGAATTCAAAATATACTAGGATTCGAATGATGACGTCTGGGTAAGAGAATAGTTGGTTTAGAGACGTTGGTGATGACGTCAATGGTTAGGTTAGGTTAGATATAGACTTTCTCCTAATCCTTCTTTACAACTCCTATTTCTGCCGTTTTAGACTTGGAATATTTTCTCTACTTACAACCTAGCGACAGAGACTGAGTGGTAGTACTTCATTTTATAAGGACAGAGATCCTTCATCAAGGGAAGAAGAGAGAGGACTGGAGGAAGAGATAGGAGTAAAAAAAAAAGTTTCCAAGTCTCATGGTTTGAAAAACTTGTTTTTATGAGAGTTTGTTGGTGATCCAACTTTCTCCTTGGAGTCAGTTGGTCAAACAGTAAGGATTTGAGCATACATTACATAACTACTACTTATACAGGATTAGTAATCAAGTTTAGTACCCTCTTTCTCTACTTTCACTCTAGCTCCTCCCCAATCTTATGTTGTCGCTTACAATATTTATGGATATCAAATCAAAAATAAAAAAACATTTTTTTTTTTTTACAATATGGGATTCTGTAATGATGAGAGGTGGTGAATTGAGAGAGAGAAAACAAACACAAAAGTTGAGGAATGAGGTAATAAACCTCACTCAATAAAAAATCTGCCGACCNTTGAGAGAGAGAAAACAAACACAAAAGTTGAGGAATGAGGTAATAAACCTCACTCAATAAAAAATCTGCCGACCTTTGTCTTTTTCTTTGGTTTGCTCCACTTTTTTACATTACTCATTTCATATTATTTCAATCTAAATTCCGCCAGTTGCTATGAGATAAGAAAATGACGTCATGTGACAGTATGATTAAAATTGATTGCTTACCCTGTACTACTACTCACTACTACAACGTATCTTACAATCTTACTATTTAGGTACCTACTTTACTACTAAACTACTAAACCATTTGACTATGAAATGATAGTTTCAGATATCAACATACACACTAACCTTAACATGGTTTTCATTGAATAAATAAATAATTCTAAACTCTTAGATGAATCTCAAAATCACCCTACTCTCTCATTCCAAAAATCAAAATTATTACATTTTGAATAGACTGTTTGTCGAGAAAATGCACTCTGTGAGATTGGAACTGGATGTGAGGTTTTTGTTGACTATGTGGATGTTAGGATAGAGTCCATAGATGAGAAAGCTCTCTGGGAATCATTTCCATGGATTATTGGGTTTTCTGAATTGTAAAATCAGACTCGAGATGCGTGACTAAGGTAGTTTTTAGTATTCCCACCTATTTACTCTTCCGTGTGGTCAACACGTTTGGATATGCGTTACTTGAATCAATATTTGATACATCACATACTTGGATTCATCGTTTCGTTGAATCCAACCTCAAACAATCTCTCTCCATTGTGTCAGTTCTTTTGTGTCTAGAATCCTTTGGAAGAGATGAAAAGCTCTCGTAATATCATTCACTAGAATTGTTGACAAATCTACTAAATTGGAGTCAATGCTTCTACTCATAATCAAGTCCAACAGAAATATTAAAATTATTAAATATCTCATTTTCATCAAAATTAATGAAAATTCTANTACTAAATTGGAGTCAATGCTTCTACTCATAATCAAGTCCAACAGAAATATTAAAATTATTAAATATCTCATTTTCATCAAAATTAATGAAAATTCTAAACCTAACATCAAAAGAACATATATTTGAAACTCAATGACCACAGAGTACATATTCATCACTCTGTACATACAAAAGAAATTATCATTTTATGTATACCTAAGTATAAACAGACAACCAACCCCCTTGAGCCCTTCAGACTACTTTCTCTTATATCTTAATTTCCTTCAGTCCTCTCTTTTCTTTCTTTCTTTCTTTCTTTCTCTCTCTTTCTAAACTCATGCCTCACAGATGCAAAAGTCTGAATACAAGTTCTAAAANAAACCTAACATCAAAAGAACATATATTTGAAACTCAATGACCACAGAGTACATATTCATCACTCTGTACATACAGAAGAAATTATCATTTTATGTATACCTAAGTATAAACAGACAACCAACCCCCTTGAGCCCTTCAGACTACTTTCTCTTATAATCTTAATTTCCTTCAGTCCTCTCTTTTCTTTCTTTCTTTCTCTCTCTTTCTAAACTCATGCCTCACAGATGCAAAAGTCTGAATACAAGTTCTAAAAAAAAAAAGAAAAAAAAAGTAAGTAAGTAAGAAATGTAAAGGAAAGGAAATGGAGAGAAAGAGTCTTGGTGTTATTAATCACAGAAATCGTGAAGAGTTGTCAACGGCTCAACGCCTTTATGATTCAAATTGAAATGAAAATATTTGAGTTAAGTTAGAGAGAGGTTGTAGTTAAATTGCGTAGGTTGAAATATAATTATAAGTTGTAAAAATGATAAAGAAAAAAATAGGATTTGAGTAGGACAGTCAGTGCCACTGAGACCTGTTTTTGTGTCTGAGAGTGAGTGTGTATATGGCTGAAAATAGGAGTCATTGAGTCTGTTTCATTAATTCGTCTAGTAGTTTCTAAACTAATGACTCCTTCCACACACTCTCTGCTCTACCGATGAGTATTTCAAGTCTCCAAACACAAAGGAATTATTATTAAATCAACGGAAGAGAAAGGCGTTGAGAGAAAGTCTTCTCTGGTTTCAGTCCAACCTGTCAACACCCATAGCTACCAAAAACTAGACATCCTCACTTATTTACACAAACTTATTATCTCAACAGTCCTTTGATGTGGGACAGAGTTTCATGGAAATAATACCAATCAAGTCTATTCCTAGTTTTCTTTTTTTTTTTTTCTTTTTTTTCCGACTGCTATATGTATGGTCTCTCTCTCATCAGTTTCTGAGTAAAAGTCTGTCGTCGTCATTTCATTGGTGTCCTAATGGTTTTCTCCATTAGGAAGTGAGAGAGAGAAAGTCAGAAACATCCATTTCGTTGTAAACTAATCGAAAAGTAATTCTAGACGAGTAAAGAGTTGATTAGTAATTAAAAACTATCGAGCAAGACATGATTTGGAGTGAAAGTTAACTACTCCACTGGAACTTTGGAGTTGAACTTTGATAAGAATTCACATCAAAAATACATTTTTCTTCATCTTCTTCCACTTTGTTTCATTTAACAAAATTTAATTTTTCAATTAATTATTTTATTGTTTATTATTATTATTATTATTATTATTATTTCTTTTAAAATTCTTCTACACTTACTACTCAAAATACTTTTTTTTTTTAATCAAAAGAAAGAAAATTATATATGATTATTTTCTCATTTATACCAAAAAAGGGAAATGGTTTAGTTAAATTCAATCTCTAACAGGAAAACCCTTTCTCTATGTTATTTCATGAACTCATTTTAAAAATAAATTAGGTAAATTTATAAAATTTGGTAGTGTTGATAGGATTCTTTGGATAATTGTATTGTTTGGGAAGAAAAGAAGCGTCATTCCATGCTGAGAGCTTAGAATCACTAAAACTCCTATTTCAAAAAAAAAAAAATTTTTTTGGAGAAAGTAGAGAAGTGGATCTGTAAATGGCAGAAATAGTTTCTGGCCTTAGTTTGTTGGGGTCATGGATATGTCTGAGAGTGTATAGGAAGAATACATTGCATGCCAACTGTAAATCAACTCTTATAACTTAAGATACGTAAACCCAACCTCAATCGCTCGTAGAGCTTCTACGACCCATTTCTTGGATGAGTTGGATCTTACCAAAAAGTTGAGTTACTGCAGTACTGTCGACTAACGAACTTTTTATCTCTATAAGCTTTCTCCATCTGAGTCGATAATTTAAAATATATATATATATCCTCAAACTCAACTCAGGTCCATTGGATTCTATAACATTAGATTCCACTTAAAGAGCGGGACTCTTAAAAAAAAAAAAAAAAAAAAAAAAAAAAAAAGTTTGTAAACTATGGAGCTATGACCTTTTTCTCAAAGAGAAAGTAGAAAGTAGAGATGAGGGAAAAGTGAAAGAATTGCAATTTTTTTTTCTCTCACTTTCTTTCTCAAATTCCTATTACAACTCTCTCCGTTATATGCTTTCTGGTTTGTGGAAATTAAATTATATGCACTTTAATTAACATTTTATAACCCGTGGACATATGAAATGGGACTCTGCTTTTTTTCTTCTTCTCATAATTGTTTTGTTGAAAAAAAAAAACATTAAAAAACAAGGATTTTAACATACATATATTTAAAGAAGAGAAAAAAAATTTTTTTTTTTCTTCTGTTAAATACAAAATTTTATAATCTAAAACCAAATTTTATTAGACCAGAAACTCTTATCTAATTAATTTCATCTACTGCCCAGGAAATTTAATCCTACTTTCTCTTCTTAGTTATTTTCAAATGTAATTATACTCTTCATTTTAAGTTACAAGACTTTTTTTTTTCTGGCTGAAGAAATTGAAGACGACACAGAATCCTAATTCCTGATTCTTTTTCTCTGTTGTTAATTGACTCAACTTTTTTTTTTTTTTTTTTGCTCATTATATTCTTAATCACCCACAAAAAAAAAAAAAAAAAAAAAAATTCCAGGAGAGAAAGCTTTGGAGAGTTGTGAATAAGTAGATATGTTGTAGCTAATATGAGAATTGGGAAGATGAAATGAAAGACTCAAATTTCCGGTAGGAAATCTCTTCAGGAAGAATGAGAACAATTGTTATCAGAATGAGAATCTTGTATATGAAGAGAGAAACAAAGTGAGAAGAGGGGGAGGAGGGTGTGAGGGGGAGGAGATGTGAAGGGATTAGAGAGAGTATTAGTATTTTAACAACAATAGATAATATACATAATTTCCATAAGTTAAAATTTAATTGTTGAAGTTGTGTATAGAGAAAGTGAGAAAGATGCCTCTTACCTGTGTAGTAGTCTCTAAGAGTTGAGTCCTTCGTCCTCTCTGAAACTATCATTTGTATCTCGTTCCTTGGCACGTGTCTGCGTTCCCTCTGGAAGTGAGATTGACTGATGAGATTCCCGTCTTTGGCTAGGAAGTAGAGATGAGTCAGACAGAGCTCTGTGGACTGTTCTTGAGAAAGTAAACTTTCTAAGGGATTTCGTCCGTTTCCTCTGGAGGTGAAAGGTGTGTGAGAGGATCTCTGAGCCGATTATCCCTCTCCCTTCGTCTCTTGTATCTCTTTGAGAGTCCTTTTGGTCCAGGGATACTCAGACTCTCTATTCAATTCTCAAATCCTAACAGAACCAAAATAAAAAATATATTCTCTGCAACATCTACCACGCTTGCTTACTACATATTTCCAACGGAGAACGCTCTTCGCTATCTTTTCGTACTTTTTTTTTTTTTTTTTTTTTTATTTTGAAAATTATGCCGCTGCGCGAATAGGCTCCATTGATTTTCTAGCTTTCATCTCGAAATGGATGGAGAGTGAGAAATTTGAGATGGAGAAAGGAAATTCCGGGAGTGGAGTGTAGAGAAAGGATAGAATTTTGGTTTCTTCCGTTTTTCTCCCCCTCATATTCTTACCTCTTGTCGACGGTAGTTTCTAGTACTCTCAGATTGAAACCCGACACATGGACAGAGACGAAAATGTTGAGACTGATGAAGGAGCTTCTGAAGAGACAACTTCAAACCAGCCAGGCAAATCTGTCACAATCAGACAACGGAATCATTACTCATGCTATGAATGCCCAACATGAAGAGAATTCCGAACACTCATCATTCCGGACCAATTGCCACTAAGGTAGTAGCTCTTCCAGTCATCCAATCACAACTTTTCATTTCTTTTCTTCTATTTTTTTTTTTTTTTTTGGTCTTACTTTTGTTGTCAAGGGATTCGAATTGGAAAGCCAAACGGAACCATTTTCTCATCCTGACTACATGAAAACAATCAACGAGCTTTTCTTTAGTAATAACTACTTGGACTTTTTATCTCAAATCATCCCTACAAATATATCGTAGAGAAACATCTAAGAAAGAAAATATATAATATATATTTTTAATTATATATATTTACAAACAAATTGTACATTGTGGTAAAAAATGTTGTAAATTAAACTCATTTTTAGTAATATTACATTGACAATAATTTAGCTATTAGAGAAATTTAAAAACGGATTATAAAAGACCATGTATTATGGATATAAAATCTATATTTCTTTATTCGTTTATGGTCTTATGCGGTCTTATAAAACAAAAGTCTTATAACAGTCGACTACTGTATTTATCAGACTAGATTTTTTTTTTACCAATGTTTAAAAAAATTTTTTTTTTAATTTAGTAATATTTTTGATTGGATATTTTTGTCGAAGGTGCGGTAGCTTTCATTCCGCTCACTTCAAAGAGACTAATAAGTTGTAGTTGTTACTGTTCTCTTGTTTTCACTTCTTTCTATAAAATTTGTATAAATAGAGATTATACTTAAATATAAGTTTAATAAAAGTTTTAAATAACTCTAAGGATGGAAAAGTGAGTGTAATTAGAGAAATGACGAAGCGGAATAAATCCCACAAATACTAGTTCAACTAACCACCACAAACATCCCTCTTCATTTATTTCCCTTTCATTTCCGTTTACAACGAGAATTAAAAGATTCTCAATTTAAATGTAAAGAAATGATGAATTTTGTGTTAGATTTTAATTACCTACCTTAGTTTGATAGAATTAGGTTAACCTAACTAGAAGTAGAGTAATCAATTTCAAAGAAAATTACTATGATTCGTTCATTTGATTTTCAATTTACTTCTCATGTTGTCAAGGGAGTATTTTCCTCTATTTCTTCAGATAAGGTTGTGGTGAGCCGCACAAAACTCTTATTTCATACAAGAGTTTGCTTTATTACACCTATGTTCATTAGTATTTGATAAATCTCTCCTCACTTATATATGGTTAATGGAAACAAATTTATAAACAAAAGTATAAAAAAAAAAGTAAAAGTTTCCATAATTCATTTTTTATGAAATGGTAAAGCAGATTTACATACATAGGCTACCAAGGTTTCTACTAAAAAAAAAAAAAAATTACATTATGATTTTGAGTTTATTTAATTTATTTTTGTAATAACTGTTCCGGGCAAACATAGTAGTAAATAATATTTATAACTAAAAAAGCGTATTTTTTTTCTTTTGATGACTTTTATATTTCGGTAACTCAATTATAGTTGGATTTATGGTTTCAAGTCATTGTGATGAAACCATAACTAATAGTAAGGGAAGAATTGGAGTTGATTTCTATAAGGTAATTTAAGAACTACTATACAATAGCTGAGTCAAGGATCTCTCTTTGGTACATTTAATTCTTGAGATTGGGTTCTAGGATAATTGGAAGTGAGTTCTTACCAAATTCAAATCAATTACTTTTTATTAAGCTCCACTTTCTCTTTTTCCGGTCCCAGAAGAAAGGAGTTCTTGTGAAAAGCAAGACATTCCACCTTTTATCAAGAAGATTGTAGAGAAGATGGGGAAGACAGACTGCCTCATATTCTCACTTCATCTAATAAGAGAAAGTCCTGGTTACCCTTGGAAAAGAGCCCTTAATAAATGAGACTCCTTCAGAATGAGCATTCCCACTGGACCACTAACTGTGTCGAGAGAGAAACTCATAAAAATCCACCTGTCCCCTCGAGTCCTGGTGCTTAATTTGTTGACGTGAGAGAAATAATTCTAACTACAGAAACTAATAGTCTGTCCATGAATTAAACTCCACCATTCTTTGATTATTACGTCCGAAATAACTTTCTCTAGTACTTTTCATGTCTTCTAACTTAATAAACTCAACATTCTCTTTACCATTCTGGTAACAGTTGTGGAACCAGGCTGTGTGAAATTTAATAAACTGTCTAATGACTTTCTTCACCAATGTCCACTCTTTTTCCCCTTCATAGTTTCTTTCTCATTTTGTTCAAAATGATATCATAAATGTCCAGCAGGACTTTACTAACTTTCTCTTTTAGAATAATTATGATTTGTAGCAAAACTTAATCATTTAGTTGTGTTATTCAACTTTTCTTTCAACTCAATCCAGTTCCGACACTTTGACTCTAAAGTCAGTCTTAATTAAACTCAAACTTATTATTATTTTTTCTCTTTCAAAGCTCACGCTTTCTCACGTCAAAATGAAGAATCGGTAGGAGTGAAAGTCTGTGAGAACATCGACATCTACCTTACAATGTCCCAAGTATAAACTTTCACAAGTTGAGTCTTAACTTTCTCCACTCGAGTCTCAAACTGGTGTTGATTCTCTCACATTTTCTTATACGGGGGGTTTTTTTTTTTTTTTTTTTTTTCTTTTATTATAAAAATTTGTCTTTCCAGACGTTAGAGTGCAATAGATGTACCATCTGAATCCCATTTTTATTATGACTTTATTAACCGAGGAGGATATCAAGATTTGATTATTGTTCATTTTCTATGAAATCCAAATCAGTTATTGTTTGTAAAGCATTTTCATTATTGTAAACAATAATGTATTAATTCATAGTGAAGTATATTAAAATAAAATAAGAAATAGGTAAATGAGATCAGTAGTAAACTTATAATTTTGAGTTGGTAGGTATACAGTGCTGGACATATTTATAGACGAGTGAGAAGCTATTTCTAACCCGTTCATTTTGCTGGAGAAATTTCTTGGCTAAAATCATGTATAGTTTTTCCATCGCTAGGAAAAAAAAATTTTTTTTTTAGTTCAAATTATTATTCGGTATTTATTATACAAAGAGCATTTAAAAAAATTAAAGTAGTACAGTGTTTTTTTAAATCAAGTCGCTGGAGTCAAAGGGTCAAAAGTTGTGATTTATTAAAAATAAAACTTGCTACTTTATTTTCAATAAATCATAACATCAACATAACATATTTATTCCAGTGAATTGATTTAAAAAAAAAACCTGCCTCTATTTTCAATGCTCTTTGATATTAAAATATCATTTGAACCTGAAAATGTTTTTTTCTTAGTGATGAAAAAAACTGGATATAATTTAAGCCGAGGAGTTTTGGACGAAAAGCTTCTATCTAAGGTTCTCACTCGTCCATGAAACTGTCGAGCACTGTATATTTTATGTAATCTTGAGAATTCGGGTCATTCGACGTCGTCGGATTTATTTGTCTTGGAAGTAAAAAACATATAATATGGAAGAAAGTGAAGAAAAGAAAGTATTATTGGATAAAAAAAAACGTAAGTTGTAAGAATATCTTGGAGACCTCATAATAGTATTTTGGGATTAAAAACAAAGCTTTTGTTTTTCCTATTTTATGGAGAAAAAAGTTTTATCATCGAAAGACAGGCTGACTGTTGGTCGTTTGGAGAACTTGTTGCCGATGACTGGTCACTCCCACACCAACTTTCTCTCGTCTTCAATTTCTTCTCTGTCGGTTCTCATTACGTTACATCAAATGTGCAAACATTATAGACCGGAAGTTCTACCATTTCCTTTAGTCTCTACACAAAATATATACACATCCAAGAAATTATGTACAGAAGCTTCCGGATGTAGAGACTTTAACTATCGTCAGGCAAATGTACATTGTCTTATAACAAATTATCACAAGGCATGCATCTTTTCACTAACACAAGTGGTTGGTAATTTTTGGTGAAAGTTATAGTATTAAGTGTCATTCAACTCAAAAAAAAAAAAAAAAATTTATAATTACTCAAAATTGAAAACCTCATTGGTAAATGGAGTCAATCATTTTCTTTGACCTTTCTAATGCTCTCTTTGATTAATTCTTTGGGATTGCGTTGCGAACTTTTTTTAGGTTTGAATGACACAAAAAAAAACGATTTAAAAATTTTTTTTTTTTTTTTTTGGGGAAAGTAAAAGTAAAGACAAATGTGATGTCATGTAAATTCATCCTTAAGGATGAATTCCCTAAGGCTCCTCATCTTGAAAAGAAGTGAATGGAGTAAGATTGGAGTGGAGAAAAGGCTGACTCAAAGGGAAGGCAGCCTTGAAAAAGTCTCCAAAGAAGATTTACTGCATACCTAAAACTTATATCAAAACTGTACATTCATTTTATATCTACAGTCTGTNGTAAAAGTAAAGACAAATGTGATGTCATGTAAATTCATCCTTAAGGATGAATTCCCTAAGGCTCCTCATCTTGACAAGAAGTGAATGGAGTAAGATTGGAGTGGAGAAAAGGCTGACTCAAAGGGAAGGCAGCCTTGAAAAAATCTCCAAAGAAGATTTACTGCATACCTAAAACTTATATCAAAACTGTACATTCATTTTATATCTACAGTCTGTTCAAATAAGAAGACGAAATTTTTGAGAAATGATTTTGAAGAAAATCAAAAATTGATTCTATGTTACACTTTTCCTCACATTATGAACTGCTCAAGCTACTGAAAACNTTTTGAAGAAAATCAAAAATTGATTCTATGTTACACTTTTCCTCACATTATGAACTGCTCAAGCTACTGAAAACCGTTATTACGAAAGTTGAGTTAAATTTTCTTAGGTTAAAAAGAGTCAGAAGAATCTAATTTGTGAAAATTTTGAAAACTCTAGTTTTGAAATTTAGCCTTTTTATTTGAACACCCTGTATAGGCTTCAATACTCAAGGCATTAAAGTGATTAAATTTTTTTTTTTTTTTTTTTTAAATATAAACCTTAGGCTTTTGTCTTCCAACAAAAGTGTATTATTACATAATTTAACTCTACAGTCTTAATCAAACAGACCTTAGCCTTTTGGACAATTGATTTAAATTTTCAATACTTAGAAACAATTTTTATTGAATTAATTTTGAGAGGAAAAGATTTTCCAATTTTTAGACAAGNAAATTTTCAATACTTAGAAACAATTTTTATTGAATTAATTTTGAGAGGAAAAGATTTTCCAATTTTTAGACAAGGCGTCAAACAAATACCTGCAAAATACTTGATTCGACTTTTACAAGGTACAATCAACTTGTGTCTACAATTGGATGTTCCATTTCAATGCCTCAATATACTAGACAAACAACAGTGTCTCGTTGGTACAATTTCATCAATTATTTATTACCCAGTAGAAATGCAAATAAGTCGATTCTACAAACTTATTTTCTCAAAATTGCTAATCTAGCGAAATAATATTGTTTAGAAACAGACAAAAAATTAAGGAAAATCATTAAAAAAAAAGTCAACAATGATGCTACAGTCAGCCATAAAGTTCCTTAGTTTTTAACCACGAACAGCGAAGCTGGAGAGGTTTATGTGATTTTCATGTCCGTCCGTCTGCTGTAAACTATTTTGTTGGAAAGAAAGAGAGAGAATATAGTAATTTTCACACTAAGATAATTAATACAATAAGAATAAGAAAATATCGTTCCACGAAGATACGGCTCACGAAAATANATTTTCACACTAAGATAATTAATACAATAAGAATAAGAAAATATCGTTCCACGAAGATACGGCTCACGAAAATACGGTGCTTGGAAAATACGGCGCATCGAAAATACAGCTCATGGAAAATTTAAAAAATATGTCCAAANATTTTCACACTAAGATAATTAATACAATAAGAATAAGAAAATATCGTTCCACGAAGATACGGCTCACGAAAATAAGGTGCGGAAAATACGGTGCCGAAATTACGGCACCGAAAATACGGTGCTTGGAAAATACGGCGCATCGAAAATACAGCTCATGGAAAATTTAAAAAATATGTCCAAAAATATGAAAAGAAAGAAAACTGGAACTCTTTCTCCACGAGTGAAAATGGCAATTCTTCGAGATTAGAGCACTATAATCTTGTCTATTGGTCCAATTTGTAACAAAGTGACATCTGATTATCATCTTCTACTTTTAGGAGATCTGAAAGCGATTTCAGAAATGCTATATGTAAAAACGGAGCAGAATACCATCATTGAAACTAGAGCATGTAATTACACGTTAGAGCCGGGGAAAGCAATCACAGTTTGGAGCTCTGAATACATGGCAGTGCTCTCCACTGACTACAAAAAACTGAATTCTAATCAGCTAGTTAGATCAGATAGTTTCCCTTATTAGGATAATCTTCAAAAATTAGATCTCAAGTTTCCCCAACGGCACACAAGAGGAAAAAGTGATCACAAAATTCTTAACTTCAATGGTAACATTTTGATCAGTGTTTCGATACAGAATTTTAAAAGTCACTTTAACACATCTCCAAATAATAGAAAATGATAATCAGATGTTAATTTATAACAAATTGGACCAATAGACAAGGTTATNAACACATCTCCAAATAATAGAAAATGATAATCAGATGTTAATTTATAACAAATTGGACCAATAGACAAGGTTATAGCGCTCGAATCTCAAAGAATTGTCATTTTCACTCGTGGAGAAAGTTCCAGTTTCCTTTTTCTTTTCATATTTATGTATATATTTGCCAATTTTTTTACTAAATATCTAACGCAGAACTCAGTTCCACCGATTACCTTTGCTTCATAGTAGAATTGTTAGAAAAATGAACAACCAGAGTGACAACTTTTTAACGACTGACTTTATTATTGGTTTGTCACATAATTATAAAGTTAGTAGAAGTGTTCAGAACTTAAAAATTAATAGAAATATGAACAATGCTAAACTTTGAACTGGTGAAAGGAGCCCTTCACAACTCCTAGAATCGATGATTCATAAGTACTTTGAACTCTTAGAAAAACTGAGTCATGTACGTTCACTTTAAGAAAGTGTTAAAATTAAAAATGAATATATTTAACATTGATGACTCATGCTTGCTCATAAGCCGGAGTCGTGATTGAATTTTTCCTACAAGAATCGACCATTCTGATTCAGCAAAATGTTGTTTCTTTCCTTATCGTAGTTGGTCAATGTTTTCATTTGACGTTTCATGTTCTAAATATAAAATTGAGTATTTTCTTGTGAATTTTTTATACAAAATTTAATTAAATTATCTGAAAAGTCAAATAAAATAATATTCAGAAAAAGTTTCCTTAAATTTGTTGCAAAAACACGCAAAAATGTGAAATTCGTTTTAATTTTGCAACAACTTTCTCCCCTTTCTTTTAACCTCTTAACCTTCAATTTCTTGGGCATCGTCTGGAATTTTTTATTTATCTTTTTTGGACTAAATNTCTGGAATTTTTTATTTATCTTTTTTGGACTAAATTGGAATTGCCACTTCTTGTAAAATTTTTTTTTCAATTTTAAACATCAAACTTGGGTGAAATCATCAAAAAAAATGGAGTTGGACATGTTTTGTGCAACAAACTGTATTGTAAATTAGCTTACCATAGCCATTCTGAGTGAAAGGCTAAGAAAATGAGTAACCTTTTTGTTGAAACAAATTGTATTTATTATTTATTCACCAACTACCTCACACGTTAGTNTTGGAATTGCCACTTCTTGTAAAATTTTTTTTTCAATTTTAAACATCAAACTTGGGTGAAATCATCAAAAAAAAATGGAGTTGGACATGTTTTGTGCAACAAACTGTATTGTAAATTAGCTTACCATAACCATTCTGAGTGAAAGGCAAAGAAAATGAGTAACCTTTTTGTTGAAACAAATTGTATTTATTATTTATTCACCAACTACCTCACACGTTAGTTTCATAAGTTATTTTTATCAAAGTTTTAGCAATCACCAGATTGCCTTTCCGTCCGCGGTTACTACAGCTTGCTACCCATTTCTTTCAAAATCCAAGAACCTATTATCTGACGTCTACAGTCACATGGATTTTTCTACTCAGAATGCATGCATAAATCTTGACTTTCTTCAGATAAAGAAAGATTGTGATAGAAATAATGTAGTGAATTGACATGCGGCACATCAAAAGAACAAAAGAACAACAGAAGAGGTGGAGATGAATGAACTTACAACGTGAGACGAATACAAATCCTGGGAATGGAGTAAGGACTACAACGGGAGGGGAAGGGATTAATGGGTGGTTATTTTTGTTCCCACAATGCTAGATTAGTTCCTGTGGAGTTGATGTGTGTAAATTAGTAATAAAATGATTAGATAGGTGATTGTTCTGCTTCTGTCGATCTTTTCTTGAGTGAAAGTGGAAAAAAGTGAAAGAAAGAGAAAGGACATGGATGGTGTTGGTTGAAGAAGAGTTCAGTTCTCTTTTATTTCTGGTGACAGCTGCAGCAGAGCTAAGAAAGTTAATAGAAACAGTCACACGGAACTGGAGAGAGTCGACCGGAAATTAAGGTAAACTTAATTACAACTTGAATTCTTCAACAGAAAGTTAGGCAGTGTGTCAAGTACAGGTTTAGATAATTTAAAAAAGAACCATCCGGCTCACTTTCTCTTATTTTCATCCCTCTGTTCATTGGATAAGATGAGATATTTCTTCTCCTATTGTTGAGACTCATCCTTGGGAAATGAGAGGTAGATTATTACATCATTCTTGAGATGAGCTCATTTTTTGAATAGGGTTATTAAAGGACAATCATTTGACTTTTTCAACAATAGGTATTGATAATCCTTATCTCTTAATCCTTTAAGTCACTCTTGAATTTTTAGTTAGAGAGAGAGGACTCACTGTCACTTCAACCAAATCCCAATTTTTATTTCTTGACAATTGAAAAGAAGAGACACTTTNAGAGAGAGGACTCACTGTCACTTCAACCAAATCCCAATTTTTATTTCTTGACAATTGAAAAGAAGAGACACTTTTCCTTTTTTGGCAGGAATTGTTGACCTTGAGACTGTCTTCTTAGTTATTTCCTATCACTTTCTCAAGTACTNTTTTCCTTTTTTGGCAGGAATTGTTGACCTTGAGACTGTCTTCTTAGTTATTTCCTATCACTTTCTCAAGTACTATTTATTTCCAAACTATTCCACACTCCCGACACTTTTATGACTTCCCAATCCCCGTAGTTTATGTTCACAGATAACCCAGGACTGATCAACCCATATCTGTCCACTTTATCACGCTTCAACAGGAAAGGATGTCTAAAAATACACTTTTACCTGGTAATTATATACAATGGAAGAGCAATTGAGAACAGAATTAGCCACTTCCTCACTTAACCCCAAATTGAAGGTTATAGGTTTTTAGTACCAATCAGAGAAGAGTTGAGACTTGAGAGAGAGATCTAAGAAACTATACAAACACCCGCAGGATCATCAGATCAGATGAGCATCAACTCAAACTTCATCAAATATGTACTACTTCGTATCGTACTTGTAACAAACAAATATTTGTTTAAACTTGTAATTGGAATTATTAGGAAGATAGGCAAAAGGNTTCGTATCGTACTTGTAACAAACAAATATTTGTTTAAACTTGTAATTGGAATTATTAGGAAGATAGGCAAAAGGATGGTAGAGTAAGGTTAGAAGAAGAAGAAAAAAAGATGAGTTGGCGAAGTCTAGGCAGAAAGGAGGAAAGGAGGTAATATGATTTATAGGAAAAAGAAATATTTGCTGAAAGCAGTATTTGCAACACTACTAGTGACATTGTAAATAGATTCAACTATTTGAAAATTATATGTATTTTTGACAGGAGTCGTTCCGAACAGATCCACACTTTATTTTCTAAGATTGGCATATCTGTCTTTGAAATAACGCCCAATTCTTGATGTTGTTTAAACATACTAGATAAAAAAGTTTAACTTTAATTCGGCACTTCACTTAATATATATATATATTTTTGGTCTGTTATGAACAGATCTGGATACGTAGTTAAGTGCATCATCAAGTAGAGATAGTGTCAAATTGTGAGAAACTGTACTTGTACAGAGAACTTACAACAATGGAAATGAACCTATATACTAGGGAATTATTTCATTAGAAATATTAGAAACTGTCGATGAAGTACGATTTAGAAAAAAAAATAATATGGTAGCTGAAGTGAAATGAATTGTTTATAAAGAGCAATATGACTCCTGACTTTCACATCGAATTCATGTACTGATTATTAAACTAATTGGATCTAATATTTTCCCAAGAGGCTAATATTTCAAAGTATTCTGACGTCATAGTTGAGACTAAAGATGATACTTTGACAATAGCTTTTGTAAATATTTACTTTCACAATAGGTTCAAAATAATATTACTCTTTTTGACAATCTTTATGAGTCGCTTTCAAAGTTACAACTCAAACTAACAATTAGTCATATATGGACAATATTTTCCAAGGTCTAGATCACTAAAATCTTAACAGAGTCTATAAATCTTAGAGTTATTATGGATTACCTCAAATTTGTTTCATACAAACAGACAGACAGACAAGGTCTCTTTCTAACCTTTTCCAACTCTATCATTCGCCTTTAATAAATAAACATTTTTATAAAAAATTTATTTATTTTTCAGAGATTATCACTGTGTGAGAGTGACTAATTGAAATAATTTCGATTCTGATTGTTAGAATCAGACTGAGTAGGAAACGGACATACATATGAATTCAAATACTCTTCTACTAACTTATCTGAAAATGAGTCGGATCTCTTTGGTTGGACTTGGAATATGAATAGCAGACTTTTGATTTGGACAGTATTGTATTTACCTAGTGACACATGTTATAAATGTTTCCAACGGCCAGTAATCCAAATCCAACTTATTTTTGACCAGTCAGAGTCACTCTATTCTACAGAATGATCAGTTAAAGAGGAAAACTTTTGACAATTTTTATCATATGGCTCACACATAGAACTCTACTAAAAGAACACGTGTCAAGTTTGTTTTATTATTCGTACATTCTGTAAATTGAACAGTCCATATTAGCTCCTTCACCCTCTAATCTCACACCTCTGTATGCAACTTTGACAGAGATAGATAGGACACTTAATAGAATGGGAGCAGAGCTTAGTAAATTGCACAGAAGCTAATAATCAGAGTCCATTCAGTGCTCATGCTGTGATTTTCCAGTTATCGAATCCATATCATTCATTCCTTCCATGAAACCAGAATGGTTGAATTAATTGAAAACATTATCAGAAACTAATAACTATTCTTTGCTACTCTACTCTGAAAGGACCTATTCTTCGTCTCCAAAGTACTTTGACCAAAATTGTTACTATTTTACTTATCGAAAGTTGTCCAACTGAACTTAAGAAGTGAAAGTGAGTCTAAAAAGTGAAAGAAATACAAAGAGACTTCAGGAAACCATTGGTTCGTTAGAGTTGACGATGAATCCTATTTGAAGAGTGAGTGGTAGCTAGCTATTCATAGGTAAATAATTGTAAGAAAATCATAGATATTCTCAAGACTTCCGGATGCAGATGGTAGTGGGTTGATCAAAGAGATTGGACCTACATGGACTAAGTCTTCAATCTCTGAGGATCTGTCTGGTTTGATTACTTTATTGCTCGTCTCAAGCCCAGTATTAGCGTTTAGCTATGATAAAACCATCCGTACTAAGATATCGCTCCTTTCTATCAAACCTACTTTCCAACCGAAGAGTTTTTTTCATAAAAATGAAAAAGTAAGTAGGGTTTCGTAACTTATAAAATCGGTTATAGGGTGTTCTGTAAAAAAAAATATCAGAAGTGAGAAGTGATGAAGTGAGTAAGTAGTGTTTATGATGTTGGTATATCAAAGGAAGTGAGATTTTATTTTAAAATTAGAATGGCGAGGTTAGTTGAGTCAAGAGTATCAGTATTATTAGAACTGAGTAAATTCCTACCTTCGTTTAATTAACTTGGACTTGGTCAATACACCTTACAGAGCTAACCAATTTCAATTCTTCTCCCAAGGAACAATATCAACATCTTTATACTTCATATCTACTACAAGTGGCAAATGTCCAGAACAGAACTTTCTTTTCACAAATACTACCTGATTGAACAAAAAAAAAATTTTTTTTTGATAAAAAATTTCTTATAAACTCTACGACTGACAAGAAGAATTAAGTGAGATGTCAATTATTGGAAGTGAAGTGTGTCTGAAAGTACATTACCTATTATATTCATTTGGGGAAAGAGAGATGACGTGAGTGGCGGAGTCTTTTGAATTGGAGAAATGACCTCTGGATCTCTCCATTCGGTCTTTCCCAAGACAATTCTACTGATCCAGGTCATTCTTTTGACACAAGTGGTAGTTCCGGTAACATCAGAAAATAATTGCATTCCTTCGACCAGATTTTACCTTGGGAGAGAGAATGATGAGGATTCTAAGAAAATATGGCAACAGGGCACACGAAATGAGATCAATGTTACTGTCCTTTTACCCTTTGACCCTCGCTACATGGCATCTGTACGAAGAACAGGACCAGCTATTCAATTGGGTTTTGAGAAAGTCAAAGAACTACAGATTCTCTCCAATCACAGTGTCCATCTTACTTTCATTGACTCTAATTGTTCGAATATAGTTGCACCTATGGAAGCAATGAGATCAAAGTTCAACAATGCCGTTGACGTCTTCTTTGGACCATCTTGTGAACTGGCTTTAGGTAAGATACTTTTTAATAATATATTTTCAAATTAGTAACTTGTACTTTGTACAGAATGTTTCCAGAAAAAGATAACTGAAACAGGGAATTATCCAACGGTAGCGTGGCTTGGGTTCACTTATGTCTATAAGTTTTATAGTTTTTTCAGATTGTATTGAAAGTGAATGGGGTTTCTTGAGATAGGTGTAGGAATTTGAAATTGAAATTCTGTAGAATTAACTTTAGGTTATCATTCATTTTTGTATATGGTAGGTTTAGAATAATGGAACATTTATGTTTATATTAGCCATTTTGCTTAGAAGTTAGAGAAAGTCAGTTATCTTTTTTTGGTGATACCCTGTAGAATAATGTGTTGAATTTCTTAAAATTCTTAGAATGGGCGAGATTAATTTGAGTTAATTTGGTTATGATTGGTTAAAGAAACTAATTAAGTTAGGTAGTTAATAAAGAAAAGAAATGTTGAATGAAGTTCTAGTATTCTAGTATTCTTTCACTGTGAACGAAAGAAAGACTCAATTCAATTTATACATTAATATAATAGGAAATGCGATGTTGCCTTTCAAAATTAATTTGAGGAGAAGCCTATTAATTTTGATTAACTTTTAAAATATTTCTGGCTTCATATATGAGTAAAATTCAATTGCTTAGANAAACTCAATTCAATTTATACATTAATATAATAGGAAATGCGATGTTGCCTTTCAAAATTAATTTGAGAAGCCTATTAATTTTGATTAACTTTTAAAATATTTCTGGCTTCATATATGAGTAAAATTCAATTGCTTAGAGCTTTATTTTTGTTGACAATATACTTTTGTAGCAATGAAAATCATAAAATCACAATCGCTATGGTTAGCTCTATTTCATTAATTGACTCTTTTTACTTTGGCTTCTTCCACCAATTATAAGTTAAAAAATTATTTTCTTAATTAAAATTATTTCTTTAGCTCTAAATGAAACTAGGAAATAGACTTTACTAAATTTTCTATTTACTTTACACTTTACATTTTCTTATTCATTGAATGTCTTCCGACTAAAATTGCACACGAGCATATGAGGGTTAACAAGGTTATAATATTGTTGAGCAGATTATTAGGACACGTAAATGCAAAAAAAAATTCTTTAAAGTCAAATATCCAACCAAATAATTTAATTTCTGCTTAATTTTTATATTTATTTAAAAAAAAAGTTCTGCACAAGTGAAAATCTACATACTTTTGTAGGAATAAAAGTAAAATGGAAGGAAGTGGGAATTTGTCTCACTGGTTGGTTGAGTAATTTATATATTTCCCTTGATTGTAATTGAATTTATGAAAAATGAAGTTAGAATTTTTCAAAAAAAAAAAAATTTTTTTTTCAAATAAAAATTATTAAGTCTAGTCATGAAAAATTCAATAAAAAATTTTGACACACAAAACGCTTCCAAAAATTTTCCTAAAAAACTCTCAAGCTAAACACCAAAATGAACAAACCCTATAAAGCACAGGTTTCAAACGAACGGTCTCTATGGACTCTGGAAAAGTAATGAATTGGATTGTTTGAAATGTTTACAATAAAGGCCTTCATGTCAAAATCATAATTGATTTTAAAATTTTGAAACATTTTGAAAAGTTTAAATTTAGTTATGTACGATGTTGTAGTTTGACATTATGTTGAGGTATGTTGAAATTTAGTTAAGAATAATTGTTCAAAGGCTAGCTTACTCCAATGATTTTCTCTCATGATTAACTCTTGACCCATTTATGGTAACTTATTTCTTTGAGAAAGGTACTTTGTGTATATAACTTTCACTCATGTATTCCTCATTCGTCAGCATCAATTTTTGTTTTCATTGCATAATATATAACTTTTATTTTCACTTGACTGTATATTATTATTTTATCATTATATTCAATCCAAAGGCTAATAAAAATTTCTATTATATTCCCTCTAATAATTTATTTATAAAATTCTTTCTTTCATCTCTTCTAATTCAAGATCTTTTATCTAAACTTCATAAGTACTGAATTTGAGTGAACAGTAATTAATATTAAAACCTACTACAGTTGAGTGCAAGATCTTAGGCGCATGGCTTTATCTTCAAATAATTCTTGAATCAAAGCATAGGATACCTGAGTATACTTTCAGCAATGATGTTTGAAGTGTCTCGCAAATGTGCTGAAAGTTTCAAATTTTAATTCTTAAAGTGGGCAGAATTAGAGCAAAAAAAAATTGAATTTGGGCTGGAGAAAGCGGGTGCAAATCTTTAGGCGCGCGACAGATTTATTGCTTTGTAGCAGAATAAAGTGGTAGACTCCGAGGGGAAAAGGTGCCTAACACTTACCTGAGCATCCCTTAGCAATAATTGNAGAATAAAGTGGTAGACTCCGAGGGGAAAAGGTGCCTAACACTTACCTGAGCATCCCTTAGCAATAATTGTTTAATTTCCACCATATTGTGAAAGTGCCAATTTTGGGATAACTTTCTCCAATTCAACTTTCACCAAGGTTTTGAGTTTTTTAATATTTTCAGTTTGTTTTCTACCAATATATTCTGCACAAGATATAGTTCGCGCAAGATTTCCAATCGAATTTAAGCCAAAAATGTAAAATGGCAAAGTCATAGTAATTATATTTCGTCGGTAAATCTCTGTAACACTTAAGGCAGAGTACATTTTTTACCACGAAAATGTCTTGACCTTAAGCATACTTGAGCAAATTAGAAGACCAAATGTATGCAAAAATGTTCCTGGTACACGATAAGATTCTACCGAGGACTGACGGGCTCTTTACAGACCAAGTGAAAGTGGACAAAATCATAAGGAATACACCATTCGAATGTGTCTTGGAAATTGTGTTTTTAATTTCATAAGTGTTGCAGATACAATGCAAACCATTCTAAATTTGGGCAAGGAATAAAACTAAATGATATTGATAAATTTTTAGCTCATTCACACTACTTATGGAGGTAGAAAAAAAAATTTTTTCGAGACATTTTTGCGGGGCATCCCGGGTACTTAGGTGCACTTTCACTTGCCATGTGTAGAGAGTCAGTGAGCTTTCCCCAGTAATTGGTAGAACCGATGGCACATGGTCCTTGTAAAAACGTATGTAAACCAGAAGATAAACCTCAAGTATGCTTAAGGTCAAGAGATTTTCGTGGTAGATAATGTACTCTGCCTTAAGTGTTACAGAGATTTACCAACGAAATATAATTACTATGACTTTGTCATTTTACATTTTTGGCTTAAATCCGATTGGAAATTTTGCGCGAACTGTATCTCGTGCAGAATATATTGGTAGAAAACAAAATGAAAATATTAAGGAACTCAAAACCTTGGTGAAAGTTGAATTGGAGAAAGTTATCCCAAAAATTGCCACTTTCACAATATGATGGAAATTTTCTAAACAATTATTTCTAAGGGATACTCAGGTAAGTGTCAGGCACCTTTTTTTCTCGGAGTCTACCACTTTATTCTGCTGCAAAGCAATAAATCTGTCGTGCGGCTAAAGATTTGCACCCACTTTCTCCAGCCCAAATTTAATTTTTTTGCTCTAATTCCGCCCACTTTAAGAATTAAAATTTGAAACTTTCAGCACATTTGCGAGACACTTCAAACATCATTGCTAAAAGTATACTCAGGTATCCCATGCTTTGATTCAAGAATTATTTGAAGATAAAGTCATGCGCCTAAGATCTTGCACTCAGCTGTACGTATTAACCACGACCAACTGAGCTAGAGAGGTTTATTTGAAATTATATATTAGTAAATAATTTAGTTTCATCCTTATTAAAATAAAAATTTTTTTTGTGGCAAAGAAAGAATAGAATATCTTAAGTTTTAATAAATATAAAGTTTGAATACATAAAGAGGATTGAGAAGTTAGTTTTAGGAGTTTGAGCTAAAAAATATTTGAAACTGAAGTAAACCGTGGACACATCAAGTTATGATGATGGGAAAACTTGGATCACATAAATCATCATTCCCTATAATAATTTATTATTTGAAAAATTATTAGAAATAGTATAAAAAGTTATTCATAAGGATTCCTGTATTGAATTTGGCATTATAAAGTTCCTCTACGAGGATCTATACACGCCTTCGTGCATATTGATTTACATTAATCAGAAACTTTCAATGTGTAACGTGAATCCTCTTTCCAAATACATATTATGTTCAAATATTTCTCAATAATTTTTATTAAAATTTCTAAATTAAAGCAAAAACTAAATTAATTTGATTAACTTTAGCAAAAAAATAGAAATAAAAAAATAAAATCTTGTAATTTTTTATCATTTTTTATAATTATAAACTTATCTTCAAGACTAACCACAAACATATTACAAGTCTCTAAATAGTTTTAATTTGAATAATTTGAATAGTTTCTAGAACACACTAATACTAAAAGATAGAGTTGAAATTTTCTACTAAAACTTCTTTCATATTTTCTATACATTGTTAGTATTATTATACAATTTAATTTATAATTTATACAATTTGACAGGATAAAGGTATGATAGATTCAAATTGTCAAAAAATTGAACATGCCAAAATAATCCTTTGTTTTTATAAACTCTAAAAGTTGATATTGTTCTAGTAACCCATGAGTATCCACAGTCTACGGTAACTAAAATAAAGATTCTTCTTGACTCTTGAAAGTTGACTAAAAATGTTCGGGGAAAAGGCCGATTGATGTTCATTATCTCATCTAGGTAATTTAATTTTTCATTGGTTTTATTTTTTTGTTTGACAGCTCCTGTAGCCCGCTTTCTTCAGTTCTGGGATACACCACTCCTCACTGCCGGTGCTTTGACAACCGACTATGCTTCACCGAAAACAACCAAAGACTCAGAGTATTTTTTGACAACTAGGACTGGTATAGGATTTACCGAAATGGTAGACTTTCTCATTGGATATTTTGAAAAGTAAGTTATGTACAGTAGAATGATATACAAACACTATCTCACTAGTAGTACTTTATGGCCTAACAGTGAAAGACCTTACATTCAAACCAAGTAAAATACTTTCACTATATAATTTTACTTACATCCAACAAGTGCTTGAAATTGTCTAAAAGTTTACATCTTGGTAAGACCACCGTCTGGTTTAAAAACAAAGTTCTATATCAATTTAGTTAGCTCTTCTGACAAGTTTTCTACCAAGATAAGACATACCGACATTTAGAGTCCGTAATAAAAACTAATTATTATCAGAAAACATACGACTAAGGTTATAAGTAATTATGGTAAAGTCCGTCTGTTTGAGTATATTTCTTTTAGTAAAATTACTCATCATTAGATTAAAACTCTCATCATATATGTATACAGAGAGTTAATCATACATAGAAGACTGTTGACTATTAAACATTCACCGGAAGTGAGATATAAGGGAAGTTCTGGAAATAGGCTTATGTTAACATATACAAGAATCTACCAATAGCAACTCGAGTCTGAGATCTCACGGAACGTTTCTTTCAATAAAATCATTTCCAAAAGCTCTCTCTGTAATAATATTTATAAAGTCTAGGAATAGGACCGGAGGAAGTATAGTTTTCATTTGAAAAAAAAAAAAAAAAACTAAGAATGGTTTGGACATGACATTAGAAGTGATAAATATGTGAAGAAATTGTTAGTGCGAATGTAAGTGTTTGGTTTTTCATTAAAGTGGAATTATAGGTCTTTGACAGAAACATTTGATCCTGTCCTTTTCCTTTTCCTTTCCTGTCACGTCTAACCATCGACTCAAAGCAGAGTTTGACACTTTGTATTCTTAAAAATCTAAAATCCATTCTAGAAACTACGACTGGATCTTATGTCACGGAGTGAAACTTTCAAATCTAACAAGTCTTGATATTTAATAATAAGAATAGTATAGAATTCAATCAGACCTGCATTTCTACAATACTTTCACATCTCTCAGCTATAACTTTTCATCATATAAACTTTTTCCTGATTAACTTCCTTCAACTCAAGTTAAGTTGAGAAAGACAGTTTCACTTTCACTTCTAAGCAGATACAATGAAACTCCAATCCAATTAAATTACATCAAAAACTTTTTTCGTCATGGACACAACTTGAGTAGAGTCTCTTGTCTCTTCTATGGCCTCATTTTTCAGTTCTTTTTAATAGCAATTTTTTTTTTTAGTAAAAATTTATCATTTACAGGATTTCCCAGACTCTTTTCCCCATCTGTGAGTCACTTTCTCCTAAAGAACTTTGGTGAAGTTAAGGTGAGTTGAGCGTGTGTAATTTAAAATACGTGGACGATTAATTTAGTAATATGGGGTAAGAAGAATTTGTAAATTGTTTAGGAATTGTTCAATTGTTGCTATGAAGTTGGGGGTAAAATATGGGTAACCCTGTATGTAAGAAAGTATTGGTGAATTTATTCACTTCCTGGAGGTTTTCCTGTTCTACAACTGACATCAGTCTGAATGAAGTAAACAATTTATAACGGATGGAAATGATTGGATGATTTGGATTGAAGGGAAATCCAATTAATCTCTTCTCAAAATTCTATCTTTTTCTAATCTTAATTGGTGAAGTGAGCCTTGAGGCTCACTTTACATCCTACCAATTGATATAGTGTAACATGCTAGACTGTGGTCTCATTTCCTGACATGACACCCTGTATATCAAAGAAGACAAAGTGTTAAAGAGAAAGTAATAATAATCCGATCCTGCCTCTCATTTCCTTTCTTTTTTTCTCTTCTCATCCCATAACAATGAGTACCATAATCAAAGGTTCACAATGCTTTACTCCTCCATCTTTAATTTACAACGTTTCGACCTATCAAAATTAATAGTGGGTAATAAATAAAGACTTTCCTAGTTGCCACACTACTTTTAATAATAACAACTAATATGAGTTTTGAGAAGGGAGTGAGAAAATTGTATAACAATTTATGATACAGTGGAGTGCATATACTGAGACTGAGAGTCACATAAACATGGCTACATGATGGTAAAGAAAATGAGATGGGAGGTCGCCATTCCTAAATTTTTTCTACACGTTTTTTTGAGTTAAAACTTTCTCCATTTACCCATGCGTTTATGCGTCTCAGGGTATANTAAATTTTTTCTACACGTTTTTTTGAGTTAAAACTTTCTCCATTTACCCATGCGTTTATGCGTCTCAGGGTATAGTTCTATAAATTAGAGAAGTCTTTACATTTCAAATGTCTAACTTTATATAATCATTGTGTAAGTTCATTAGACATCTGCACTGTATCATACAAATTTTACAATGTTCGGACAAAATANCTATATAATCATTGTGTAAGTTCATTAGACATCTGCACTGTATCATACAAATTTTACAATGTTCGGACAAAATAATGCATAAAATAGATTACACAAAAGATTTCGAATATTTGCATAATTTCAATTAAACACTTTTAGGAAGGATAAGAGAAAGCTTTGTTCACATAAAATTAATACTTCATTAGCAGGGATTATGCAAAATATTGCTGCATGATTATGCGGTCATGGGTCAACAATTATGCGTTTGCTAACAACGTCATTCAATTCCTCTATTCGTTGCCAGGAATAGATTAAATTTGAGTTTTCTTTATTTTTGCTCTATTACATGGTTGTTCTAGAGCGTTTAAATGTTTGTTCGTTCAAAAATAATTTCAGTGAAATAACGAAATAGTGTTTAGAGAAAGATCCAGCTTGTTTAAATTTAACAATTCATCAAAAAACCGCTCCATTATGCAAACATACAGATGTACTATTGTTGCGATACATGTGTACTGTTTTGAACTTATTGAATTGAGCTTATTATTATTATTGAGCTTATTATTGAATTGAACTTATTGATTCCTTCTTACCTTTCAAAACTTTTTTAATGAAATTTTTTAAACTCTTAAGAATTGTTTCAATTTTACTATAATATGGATCATCAAATGAATTTTTCAAGTTACATCAAATTTTTTATTACATAGATTCTTAAATCAATAAACTCATCTGGTTCGCTTCGCTAACGGATCTACTACTCAGATCGCTTGCGAAGAGGCCGACTTTTAAAGTGTANAAACTCATCTGGTTCGCTTCGCTAACGGATCTACTACTCAGATCGCTTGCGAAGAGGCCGACTTTTAAAGTGTAAGAATTCAAAATCGGCCTCTTTGCAAGTGATCGGTACAAAAGAATTAATTGCGTTTTACTAAAAGTTAGAAAATTAATTTTAAATTTAATTTTGATGTGACATAAGTATGCAACTTCCTACAAAAAAATATCAAAATCTGTTCTTTTAGAATTACTGGCNAAACTCATCTGGTTCGCTTCGCTAACGGATCTACTACTCAGATCGCTTGCGAAGAGGCCGACTTTTAAAGTGTAGAATTCAAAATCGGCCTCTTTGCAAGTGAACGGTACAAAAGAATTAATTGCGTTTTACTAAAAGTTAGAAAATTAATTTTAAATCTAATTTTGATGTGACATAAGTATGCAACTTCCTACAAAAAAATATCAAAATCTGTTCTTTTAGAATTACTGGCTACATTAAAATTATTCGTTACCAAAAAAATTATGCGTTTTATGCCTTTTTTTATTGCATAAATCTGTCTACTATGACGAGGTTGTTAGGTTGTTAGGTTGTTAGGTTGTTAGGTTGTGTCTAACATCTTAAACCAATGTGTCAAGTTCATCTCGGAAAAGTCTCAAAANGGGTTGTTAGGTTGTTAGGTTGTGTCTAACATCTTAAACCAATGTGTCAAGTTCATCTCGGAAAAGTCTCAAAAAGAGATGTCAGGAGGAGTTGCTCAATCTTCAATTATTGCAGCAGAGGACGTCATGTTACAAGTGTCTTCAGAATAAGGGCGATAGGCTTTATTGAGTACGATTACAGAGAGATGTGTGCAAAGAAAGTGAAACAAATAAACCAGCATCCTGTTCGCCGTGTTCTGTGATATAACTTTTAATGTCAAATTTTTNCAAAGAAAGTGAAACAAATAAACCAGCATCCTGTTCGCCGTGTTCTGTGATATAACTTTTAATGTCAAATTTTTTGTAAATTGGTAAATACATTGGCAATCTCACTAGTTATATATTTTTTTTTCGGAATCCCTTTAACCGTACNTTTTTGTAAATTGGTAAATACATTGGCAATCTCACTAGTTATATATTTTTTTTTCGGAATCCCTTTAACCGTACTCCACATTTAAATTTAACTTCAAGTGAGAGGCCCATTAATCCAATCAATCTCAATTATTCCAACAACGTTCAATTTTTTCTCCAAAAAATTTTTTTCTAGAATCACTATCGGCGTCAATTATCACCAGACTTTTAATACAATTAGGAAATTTAATTCTTGCATTTCAACCATCGTAACTATGATATTTTGGTACAAAAACTACTGCGGCCTATCTGCGGGTGCGGGCTTTCTGCAAAGTAAAACCACTCACCAAAAAAGTGCGACTTATACGCGGGTGCCGCCAATGCGCGAGAGCAACTTTTGCGCGAGGTTTTAGCGTATTTAAAAATTAGTTGTAGCACTTATTGATGTGCAACTGTTTGGTTAGAATGTGAGTGAAGAGAATGAGATAATGAGTTTGACTCTCAATTTTTTTCTTCATGTGGGTTTAGTTTTCTAAATATTTCTATAGTAAGATTTTCTCCATGTATATAAACTTTTGCGCTCTACTGTATAGTGTAAGTAGTGTGAAGGATTTTTGTTATAATATTTTGACAGGATCAGGCATTAGTACCATCTAAAATAATTTATAAAAAGTTTAAACTGGATAAAGTTTTATTTTACGAGTCCAACTGTGTGGTCCGCATGGCCTTCTTAACTTTTAGTTTAGTAATTAAGTTAAGAGAGGCTGGAAGTGACAAAAAACTTGTAAAAATGAAAGAATCAGAGAAAGTTAAATTTGACTTTTAAGAGTGGAACTAATACTAAGTTCATATGATTTCTTATTCTTGCATCGTAAGTTTTCCTGTTTATAAAATGTCTACAACTAACTTTCTCGTTTTCTGAGTTACCGTATTTAGTCGAAAATTATCTAAAATGGTATGATTGAAGTCGGTAAACAAAAATCCGATCGTTAGTTTAGATAAAATAATGATATCAAGACCACCAACACAAAATTTGTATTATATGAAACTTGACCTGTAATTTACAATAATAAAAACAGTTCTTACGTACAGGGTGATTAATCTTTTCTTTAGACCCTCTTTCTCCAATTTCACCGTAGCTCCTTCCAACCTATGTTGTTGCTTGCAATAGAGTATAAAAAAATGCCGTCATGCTATCTAGGGTGCAAAAAAACTTAACCACCCTATACTTTTCATAGTAACCAAAGGAATTGTATCCTATGTAACAATAGACTGTTGTACAGTGATACCCTACGAAACCTTAATTGGCAGAATTTTTTTTATTTTTTGAAAATGGAGAAGTCAACAGCTTCAATGAAGGGATTTCACAGCCAATTTAATTTCAACTTGTGTTGGAAGTTTCGTTGTTTTGAAACATATGAGTAGAGTATTGTGGAACTCAAACAAACAGAACTTACTACTTAAATCTTAGGAGCATCAGAGAAATAAATTGGAATCAGGGAGAAAGTGAATGACCTCTACTAAAGAAAACTCTCTTATGGGAANGGAGCATCAGAGAAATAAATTGGAATCAGGGAGAAAGTGAATGACCTCTACTAAAGAAAACTCTCTTATGGGAATTTTATATCATTATCCCCTCATATTTGGGCATTTGAATTAAAACCAACACACTAGGCCATATTCCTCCAGAAGAGATTCCTNCACTAGGCCATATTCCTCCAGAAGAGATTCCTCTGGTAGTCCCTGTATATTCTATCATTTTCAAAAATAGTCCTAACTATCACTGTGATTCTAGACAATCAAATAGACAGGTATCCTGCTTAGAATGTTTTCTTACTACTAAAGTGACCATAAGGGTAATAAATTACACGTCGTCAATTAATATTTAATCTTACCAAAAGATTTCGGGTTTAGTGCGTGAATAAATTCGAGTATGGGACTAATTGGAGTAACTACGGTATCTAATTACTNAAAAGATTTCGGGTTTAGTGCGTGAATAAATTCGAGTATGGGACTAATTGGAGTAACTACGGTATCTAATTACTTCCAGACTCCACTGGAGAAAAGTAATGCTAATGTACGAAAAAAATGGAATGGAAGAAGTTTCTGGACTCCAAACATGCAAATTTTTTATGTCTTCTATGGTCGAATCTCTCAAGAAAGGTTGGAGTTTTAGTGCTTTTGATTTGGATACCAACAACGTCAATGCGAGCATTATGGAGAACCTCCAAATTCATTTGGGTCTCAAGTATGCAGGTAAGAAGCTTAATTGAAAACCTTATAAATTAATTTCTAAGTGGACTCCATTTTGATTAGTAACGGTAAAATGGCTCCTTGATCACTACGCTATCAACTCAATGAAAACTCATTTCGAATAATTTACCAATTTTGATAAAAACTTTAATTCAAAATCTACTACCTAACTTTTCTCTAATAATCAAAACGAATGAAATTGAAAGTAAAATAAGTATGGCTGATAAGTATACCAATTTCATTAACTCTTAAAAACTATTTCTTTTTTCTATCATTTGCTTAATTTTTTGGTACTTAAGAGCTATTAAATTCAGTCTTTTTGGTATGATATGTACCTTAAGATTTCCAGAAGAGATGTAATCTGAAGAGACATATTACCATTTAGTAAATTACTTATATAATTTTAATATTGAATAGTGAATACCAACAGTAATAATATTTTCAGACGTTAGTAGGTAAATTGGCTTTTTTTTTTTTTTTTTTTTTTTTTTTAGAAATCATGTGTATTTTGTATTATAACAAAAAAAAAATTTTTTTTTTATTTTGAAAAATTTTGAAAAATTTTTTTCAAAATTTTGGATAATATATAGGTAAATCTGTTTGCTGTGTTCATCGTTGATAAAGTCACCTATCATTGAGAGTGAAACGTGGAGGTATGAGTCAAAGTTTGAATCACTGTCGGACGCCACCGATTAGAAGTTTGGCTGAAAAAAAAATTTTTTTAATGTAGCGGTTGTCCAAGTTTCTTTCTCTTTTATCTTTCAAACCAAATATTTTCTCTTGGGAGAAAGTTANTAAATTGGCAAAAAAAAAAAAAAAAAAAAAAAAATCTTTAGTACACATATTTGTATTATAACAAAAAAAAATTTTTTTTTTTATTTTGAAAAATTTTGAAAAATTTTTTTCAAAATTTTGGATAATATATAGGTAATCTGTTTGCTGTGTTCATCGTTGATAAAGTCACCTATCATTGGGAGTGAAACGTGGAGGTATGAGTCAAAGTTTGAATCACTGTCGGACGCCACCGATTAGAAGTTTGGCTGAAAAAAAAAATGTTAATGTAGCGGTTGTCCAAGTTTCTTTCTCTTTTATCTTTCAAACCAAATATTTTCTCTTGGGAGAAAGTTAANTTAATGTAGCGGTTGTCCAAGTTTCTTTCTCTTTTATCTTTCAAACCAAATATTTTCTCTTGGGAGAAAGTTAAAGATTTTGATATTTGGAATTCAAAGATTTCCGTTTCTCCTTTAAGAGTTACCAAAAAAAAAAATAAAAGTATGAAAGTTTTGTGTGTTTGTATTTATTTTGAAGATAAGGGATTGGTCTGGTGAAGTTGGGATGATGTCCTCTGTGTTGAGTGAGTGATGGAGTGGCATAAAATATAAGGATTTCATGGATAAAGTTCGGATTTTCTTCCCAATTCAGTCCATTCACTTACATTGTCTCTTCAAATTCAGTTCCGGTTAGATTNTAAAGTTCGGATTTTCTTCCCAATTCAGTCCATTCACTTACATTGTCTCTTCAAATTCAGTTCCGGTTAGATTCTCAAGTAAACAGGAAGACACTCCAGGCCAGTTACTAAACATCCACTTCAGTCTACAAATTATCTTCCCTAAGCATACAGGTCCAAATATATACAATGATTCCCTACAATTCTTTTTATACTTTACATTATCTCCATCTTCAATTTTTTACAAAAAAAATAATATCTTACTTCCATTGCCTTATAAAGGGATATGAAAAAAAAAAAAAAAAAAATTTTTAAGTATTCAATATGGTATGCCTTATTCTCCTTGTGACTCTGAATATGTATCTCAAAGTAACAGGAAGTTGACTATGCTTTCTAAATAATTAAATACGCTTGAATGCTTGAAATTTATTAGTATATAAAATTATGATTTAATTACTTACCTTGATGCTACCAAAGATGAGACCTTTATTAAATTTTAATTTACAATTTTTGTACACTCAATGGAATATAAGAGGTTGTTAGTTCCAATGTGTTTTATAAGGTATAGAGAAGAGAAATGGGAAACGAATTTGATGCTTGTTGTTGGAGAAAGTCAGTGCCTTTGTACAATAATAATTTTGAAATTTTACGTGTAAATTTTTTTTTTTTTTTTAAGCGTTAATTGTTTGAGAAAGAGCATCGAAAAGTAGAGTTGTGACTGCATGAGATACTGTATAAAATCAAGTAATTTACTATCCTAGAACAAAACAGATGATGGGTTTCTAAAGTTGAAATTTTTTGAAGTTTTTTTTTAACACGATTATACAGGGTTGTCCAAACTCTTCTACCCCGTTTTTCACCAACTTTTTTCAAAAGAGATAAAAGGGAATGTAGAAACGTTGAAATAAGAAAACATGAGGTATAATATGTTGATTCAATAGATACCCTGGAGTTTAAAAATAAGTACATATTGAAGAGCTGAGTTTGATGTGAGTTAGAATGGAATGAGATAACTCTCATTCAACAAAATTTTTTCTCATGAAACAGAATGAAACAGAATCTCATGAAACAAAATTTTTTCTGGAGAAACACTTTTCTATTTCAGAAAGAGAATTGAAAAGTAGCGTTTGACGTAAAAAAATCAAGTCTCTACGATCGCTAGGAAAGAAGTTATGATTTTTTGAAAGTTGAAAATCTTAGACATTTTTTTGAGACGATGTACTAAGAGATGTTTCATGTTTCAAAAGAATATCCAAAAAAATTCAGTATTTAAAACATTATAACTTCTGAAACATTGATGGTAGAGACTTGATTTTTTTTGACGTCAAACGCTACTTTTCAATGATTTTTCTGAAATTGAAAAGTGTTTCCCCAGAAAAAATTTTGTTTAGAAGATATACAACACACAATTTTAAGAACACTCTTTTCCCTAGTAAAGAGCTTGGAAGAAAAGTAGCTTCCAGCGTTCTTAAAAACCTGTGGACCACTGTATTTGGGATTTGAGAATGAGTGTGGAGTTTTACGTCAGCCAACTTTACACTACAAAACTTGAATTATATTCCAAATTACGCCCGCTCAATTATTAATTAATTAACTTTTCGAAATTTATTTAAGAAAAAGTGAGTTTGATGTGGGTAAAAAAAATTTGGATAACCCTGTACTTATGAGAGTGATGGTTGAAATTCAAAAGAATAATGATAATAATAATAATAACAATAACCAGTAATGACCTGATTAAACCAAAATAGCGAAGCGTAAATATGGATTATAACCGCTAACAGTCAAGTTAGAGGGGTTATTTAGTATATTGCTTTATCTATCTGTCTATCTGTCATCACCATGTTAATTTTTAATGTTAATTTACTGAAACAATACTTCAGACAATTTTAATTTAGTAAAAAATATCTCCCATTTCTTAAGATAATACTATTGAGATCACAAAATTCAACATTGTTGACACGTTTAAAATCCTGTCGACCTAATTTCTATAAAGTTAAATAATTTCAAAAAATGTATACATTTGTAATATAAATCATAATGAAATGATGATCAAAGAGAACTTAGCTATCTTAAGTCAAAATAGTTAGAACATCAACGTCATAGGTTTAGGATTTCTAAACTAAAACTTTACTGACCTCTTTGTATCTGAAACAGGACTTTCTCCAAACTCACATTATTGGAGTTAAAAGAGAAAGTATGTAACTTTCGTTCTAAAATTTATATCATTTAAATTTTCCGCTCTAGATGGTGGTAGTGGAGCCTTTGGTTTTTCTCTACTCCAACTCCACTCCAATCATAAGTTCTTCAGTATTCAAGTTTTTCCAACTCTGTTATAAAATCCTTTCCCCATCATTTACTAGNATTTCCAACTCTGTTATAAAATGCTTTCCCCATCATTTACTAGTTACTTATTTTCATCAAAAATAGACTCCACAATCTAACAACTTTCACTCCTGTCAGTAAGAAGATTGAGTGTAGGGAATAGTCATTTCTTACTCAATAAATAACTCTCCATTTGTACATTATAATTATTGATACCCGTAAAATTAAATCAAAATCTACTCTACAAAATCTCCCACTATCTATTTTTAAAATTTCTGTTGAAAGTTAAAAAAAAAATTTTTTTAAAGGCNTGATACCCGTAAAATTAAATCAAAATCTACTCTACAAAATCTCCCACTATCTATTTTTAAAATTTCTGTTGAAAGTTAAAAAAAAAAAATTTTTTTAAGGGAATCCCTCTTAACTAATCGTTGGTAATGAAGTAAATCAAAAACCTATTGATAAGACTAGAACTTGTTGTGAAAACGAGTCAAGAGCGTGTGAAATTGAGTAGGATTTAGTTCCGGTTGACTTGTAATTGTGTTTTGTTGAAAAGCTACACGCTCCAATACTTTTCCCGTAGAACTTACTTTAATTTCCCTCAAATATGAGTGAACATGGAACACACCTGTTGATTTCTATTCACCTCAACCACCGTCCATACACATAAATAGAATTTAAACTTCCAACTAATTATTAATTTTCTTTCTCTATGGAGTGAATTGTTGAAAAAGAAAGGCTTGTAAATAATCAAATGGAAATAAACCTAAAGAGAAAGTAATGAAAGAGAAGAGTCTAATAACTCTACTTCTTTGTCCTTTGATAAGGATTGGAAAAGTCTTTGATAATTAAATACAATAGCTTTCATGTTATCCTTACCTATGGTTTCACTAATTGAGATCAAATCTAAAAGAATGTAACTGATTTAGTTCTAATAATGTGTATACAAGTAGATACTGAAATTGGAAGAGTAAAATAGAAGTAGGAGCGCATGCGTGAGTTGAAGTAGATAGTTGTAATTCCAACTCCAAAGGGAACTCAAACTTTCATTGTGACAAAGAGAGTGAGACTGTAGAGAAACCACGAGGGAGAAAGTCCTTCTCAACTTTCCCACACTTTCACTCCGCGTGTAGTGACCTAGGGACAAAGGACGCTCTACTCCTACCTACAAAATACAAAAAAAACAAAATACAAAATACAAAATACAGAATACAAAATCTCCATTTATATTTTTGTCAACAATCACTCATTAACAACTTTCCTTCTCCAGCAGTCTAACCAGTGAGTCTCATTTCTCAACCACTTCAATACTTTCTTCTAATTTCATCAAACTCAAAACATAAAAATATAATCCTAAATATAACTCATCGAGTAGGTGAGTAGGTGAAAAAATCAATTTTTGACAACTACTTTTTGCAAAGATCAGATCTGTGTTATATTAGAATCTATACACAAACCAACCACTTCAGAAACAGTAACTCATCTCTGATCCGGTTTTTTTTTATAACTTATTATAAATCGAATTAGCGGATTGTAGAGAACTTTCATTTTATTTCTGAGCCAGGAGTTATATATCTATTGGTAGAAAAAGAAAGTACGCATAAACTTTCTTCAGTAATTTCAACTTTTTTACAAAACTCATTTTAACCAATGACCATTTCATTTTTAGTTAGTAAAATATTTTTGCTCATAATAACTTTCAAAAATTAAAAAAAAAATACAAAAGAAAAAAAATAATTGTTTGTAGTCATTCTTAGTCATTTGATTTTCAAAGTTGCTATTCCAGAGTGGATAGCTTCTAATATGATTAAAATTATAGATTTTTGAGTGATTGAGTAAAAGTGTTTTGAAGAAAATATGATGGAAGAAAAAAAAAATTTTTTTAATAAAGTTGTTTTAATACAGGAATTTTTTTTTCCTTTCTTCATAAAATAGAAACACTGGAGGAGAATTTAAAATGAGTCTAATAAAAAGAAGATAGTTTCTTGAATAGAGAGTTTGAAATATTGTTAAAAGTAGTCTTATAAGTTAAATTTTGAGCAAGTCAGAGGTTTTTAGTAAATGTAAAACTGATTCTAGGTTTTTCTGATCCGTTTAAGCTCTTCATTCTTTTGTTTGAATAATGATTCTTTCACAAAAGTTATTTTACATAAGCTTTGGCCATTATAGAACACTTTTTTATTTACACAATTTAAGGTTTCAAAGTGAAAATGAGTCCCACACTGTCTTTTTAAGTTTAGAATGAAAAAAAAAAAAAAAAAAAAATTTTTTCTCTAATTGACATTAAATCATAATTTTGTTAGATTTTAATTTCAAATTTTCTAATTCAACTCAGTGGAAGAGATTTAGTTTTGATTTAAATTAAAATCAATCAAGGTATATAGAAGTTCTTAAAGATCTACAAACCAATTCTCACTGTAAATGGGTGAAAGTTTAATCGACCTTGTTGAGTGAAAGGGAATTTTCTCTTCAAATGTTTAATCGGATTATGGAAATCTAAAGTCAACCTAGAGAATGAATTTAAGGAACTTTAAGTCCTCCCTTCAAATTTACTCGTTCACAAAAGACTTTTTGACTCCAGTAACAAATATCAATTCCATAGGATCCTTAGGATTTTTAAAAGAAAATAAATTATAATCTAAAGTCACAGGGAAGCTTGAATTTTACTTACAAAATCAAATTTTATAATTAAAAGAAGAGAAGAAAACAAAGAATACATAATGTACATTAGCTAGATATAATAAGGCTTTAAAGTTCTTAATTTTTGTCGTCAAGTTTTACTGTTTTTGAAAGGATGAAAGAATAAAGGTTTAGTACTTCTATAAGTTTCTTAGGTATCACTGTCTAAAAATAAATTTCAATTTCTACACTATACACAAAATTATTTTTTCAACACATTTCGTGTAACTATTATGTATTTTTTTTCCCTTCTTTTGAATAGATTAGGATAGGCAGAGTTGATTAAAATTAAGTTAAAGCCACACTTTTTTTCAGAGGATTTCATTGAGGAAGGTATTGTAAATTCTGTCTGTCTGTCTGTCAGTCCATCAAAAAAAAAATATCTTTTTTTTTTTGTTTAGTTTAATTTTATTTATATATACTTATTATTTATACATATATAGAAATTTCTATGGATACAATTCTAGAATTGGTTCGTTGGATGGTTTTATAAAAAATAGTTTCTATACAAATTGAGTTTATGGTCAAGTCAACATCTGACTCTAGCGTTTACTACGAGTTGATTTATATATCGTTTACTCCTACCATCACAATATGTTGAGAATATTCTAGTTAACAGATTTTATTAGCTTTTGTACCAAAGTTTATAAAAAATTTAGACTAATCACTTCCTTTGGTTAGAATAAAATAAAATTTGATTCAATCCATATATCTAGTAGTAATACTTACTAACCATTGGTTGAGAAATAACTAATAATAAGTTTATAACCATTGGTCCAGAAATAACTAAATTTAGTAAGTTTCTGTTCATAAGTTAGAACTCTTTTTCTTTAGATTTTTAAATTGGTCATACTTAAGACCTCTGTGTATGTACTTTGGGAATTGAGTATAATTTGTTTATTTGGTCCAACTTAACATTTTGTTTTATGTGACAGTTGAGAAGTAGTTGAGCTTGAGTAGGTTTAGGACAGTCTCATAGGGTACTCTTGACTGGTTTAACGATTTTGGTGGTAGTTTACAAGTCCCATGATACAGGGAGAGAGTTTTTGATTAATTTATGTTCAAAGGAAAAGTGAAGGGATTTCCAGGTATTCCAAAGGACCTTTTATCTCTCTCCCTTTTGGATCACATTTCTAAAAAAAATAAAAATAAAAAAAAATAAAAATCCTAAAATAGGTGTGTCCTTGTTCTATTAAGAACGGAACGGAAATGGACTCATATCCTAAACCTAGTTATCTTCTATTTCCATTTGGGAATGGAGGGATTTCAAATCACCACTACACCAGGACATAAAAACCTGTTTCAATATCTTCCGGAGAAAGTCACTGATGGAGAAAGTAAGGTGGAGAGTTGGTCTAATGTGAAAAAAAAAAAAAATTGAAGCGGGAAAAATTCGGAAGAGGGATTTTTCACCACCTTACTTATGTGACAGTGGGGGAAAATTAGCAATAAATTTGTGCTCAAAGTCAGTCTCTTCAACTTTATGACATGGACTTGGACAGAGAAGTAATAAGTGGTTGACACTCTTATAGCTAACAAAAATACTTTTCATCATTTCTTCTCATTCAATTAATTCCCTTTAAGTTCTATCGTTCTTTTAATGGAAGTTGGTAAGGATTTGTGTCCATTTCTTCCAAAAATCAATTAACATTGAGACAAAAAGGAGTTGTAAAGAATATATATAGTTATTTGATGACAAAATCGTTCTTTCATCTTGAAATTATATGAATTGGATTTATGATAAAAATAATTCCGGTTTTTATGATAGTGATGATATAAAGCGACGTGAAGCGAAATACGAAATACGAAAAAAAAAAAAAAAAAAAAAATTTTTTTTCTCTCTTTTTTTTTGCAAATATTGAAGCATGTATTTTTTTTTTCTTAGCAAATCCGTTCACTTCCATGATGATGAGTGTGATCCGGCTGTAAAAGACTTGAGTAGCCACAGCAGGAGTTTTTTTTTTTTTACTTTCTTAACTCCATAGTTTGGAAAATGGACTTGGCGTGTCGAATAGTTTAGGATCTGGATCATAAACTTTTTAGTCATATGGAACAGAGGAGCTAAGAAAATTCTCATAAAACCCATTTAAGTAGAAATAGAATTTGCGAATAACAGGCTTTCGAAAGTTTTTATTTATTTTTTTTTCTAAATAAATTAGTGGTATTCATTCAATCTGGACTAACTGGCATGATGTCCTTGTAAAATTTTGATTATAATTTAATTTTAGGAGAATTATAACTCTTTAGTTGCGTATACTGTTTGACCTACGTCATTCATTTCTCTGTGTTGTAAAACACATTATGAGTCTGATTCGTTACGTCCATCTGTCCGTCAGAACTTTATCTTGGGAACGGCTCAATGGATTCAAATTGGATTTTCACTAAAAATATTCTATATATTGTGACGATTTGGAATCCTCCTGGATTCCAAATGATGAGCGGACGGACTGGATGATGATGATAACTCCCGGAAACCACCGTCCGTGGTTCCTCCTCACTCTCTCACTCAAAATCCAAACTTTCACCAATTTGACCTACCCTACCTACTCTTACTAACCTATGACCCTAATAAATTATAAAATAATAATACAAATGTCGCAAATGAGTTTTTCTGGGCAATTATTGTCCCAATAATTTATTTTACAAATAAATTTACTTTAAACTAAACAAATCTCCAACGAATGGAGACTTTTAAACAAAAAAAGACTTGACGAACCAGACGTCAAATCAATAATGAATCCAATATCCCTTCACAATGTGGTTTTTATCTTTGTACACAACAAAGACAAAAACCACATTTTTTTTCCGAGAACAAAAGACTTCAAAAATAGGTTAATTATGAAAGCCTAACGCTTGCATAATCTATAAACATTACTGTCTCAATACCATGAAAAATATTAAAGGAAATAAAAATTTTGAACCTATTAAATGGAGTTATAGAGATTACACTGTAATTAGTAGTGTTGCTAAATACAGGCGTTCATAATTTGAGTTATTCAATGAAATATACTATCCTAGATGTAGGCGCTGGTACTGAATTTAAGAGCTTAGGAAGTAGTTTTTAGTTCCTAGAAATAGGAACAAAGCACCCAGAAATTGAAGTCCCACCAAAAAAAAAAAAAAATTTTAATGAATAAATATTTTTAGAATCAAACAGATATTCCCGGGGGTCGAAGCCCAATCACATGGAACTCAGCTCATATTAGTGAAAATTCGTTTCTACATATTATAATCCATATATTATTTTATATTCCTAGTCTCAGGCCTGTATTCAAATAGAATCTCATATTCTAAATAAACTGTCACATTCTATTAGAGTTTTTACGGTAGTTTTATTTTCAGTTTTTTATTTTATTTTTTTTTTATAAATAAATGGCTAAAAAATTTAAATTTTCTTTTGTATCTATTAAAATGTGGCAACGACGTTAAAGTTTGATTAGTAGTTTCTTGAGAATAATAAAAAAAAATTAAAAAAAAATGAGTTTGAATGGAATAATTTGGAAGAGGTTATAAGCTAAAAATAGAGTAGTAATAAAGAAGAGGAGTAGGAATTAAAAAGAAAATATACTTAACACTTATTTTTGGAATTGGAATTAGAAAATATAAAAATTTATTAGATACAGTGTGGTTAGGTTATTAGAAGATCATTTTAGTTTAATTTATAAAGTGATAGCTCATTTATTAGTTTTTTTTTCTTCTTTTCAGGTTACAAGTTAAGAAGAGAGAGTAAAAGTGTGTACACCCTGTATATTACATACCTTACTACAACTAAAAGATAAAGTTAGTATGTATCCCTTTCCTTTGAAAAGTTTGAAATCATGATTACCTATGACAAACTACAGAAACCGTCTACTGAACCTTAAAATTATATCCAAAGTTTTCTCCCCCATACTTTTGATTAGGTTTTTAGGATAGGAATTCTTTTGACAGGTTGGTTGTAATAATATAGGTTATCTCTCTTTTACCCTAAATCCAAAGACACTTCTCACAGATTGAGTGATGGAAGTCTTTACTTTGGATCTCAGGAGAAACCCTTACAAAAGTATTAAGGACTAAAGCGAAGACTTTACTAATCTCATTTCCTTTTTTTTTTTTTTAAAAAAAAGACCCACATCAGAAAAAAATAATATTGAAATGTGACATACGAAAATCAAGCATTTCTGAAGACAAGATTTATTCTACGTTCTCTAGAATTTTTAAATTAATAACAACTTCATATCACTCTCAAATTAATAATTTTACAAAAAAAAAAAAATAATAATATTACAAATCTTTGAATTTTAAAGAAATGATATATATTTCTTAGATTTAGAAAACGAAGAGTTTTGTGAACTTTATGATCAAGACGAAAGAGACTTTTGCCTTGTATTCAAGCTTCATTAAGTCTATTATTCCCTTTTAGACAATTTCCCAACAATCCCCTCATCTCTAAGACATTTTTTTTTTTTTTTTTGTAAACTTTGAATTATTGACAAGGATTTGAATAAAGAAGTCTAAACAAACTTTCTCTACTTTCACTTCATATGTATATGCTCTATTAAGCAATACATATATATATAAATGTATATTCTTGATCCGAACATTTTTTTTTTTTTCTGGATCTGGATAGAAAGAGTAATGTTGTGGGCAAGAGTAAGTCAAAACAATATATTATTTGTTAGGTATGATTTATAGTGTCAAGAAGACATCTGTGTGACATTTGATATATTTATAAGACCTAGTCGTGCATGTGAAACAGGAGTTAGAAGGGTATCAAGTGAGCAGAGAGAAAATAACAAAGCTATTGTTATTCCGTTTTTTTTTTTTTGGTAAAATTTTCTATTGAAGATCCAACAGGTTTTAGGTTTTGATTTTATTAATTCCGATTCAACCTAGAGGTACATAACAAAAAGAAAAGAGAAAGTAGAGGAGGTCAACAAAAGTGAAATTTTTGGTAATAAAACGATGTTTTTTTTTTTTTTTTTTTTTGTAAATTGATATTGACAGAAGCTCTTTAGTTTGTACTTTTGAAATCTAAGTAGAAGAAACCAAAGTGTGAAATAAGATTAAATCCCCACTCTTTCTTACTTTATATAATATGTATCTTACACTCATTTTTCATCTTTATTTTCCATAACTGGCTTTCCTTTCTCTTTGGTTAGATATCTTATTTTATACGGTAGCTCTAGTCAGTTCGTATGTCAAATTGACTTATCCATATATCATATCTTGAGAGAGACTAAAGATATTTACTATCCATTACTACATGCATTTCAGTCTCTGTAATCAATTCCCTTTGTACCCTTTATAATTTTGACTATATGAGGACAAACCTTTAGTTTAGTTGTTGAGACTTGTGAGACTTGAGAGTTCTTTCTTTGCTCGTTGTCTCTTCTCTTTAATTATAACGGAAGAGAAAGTGTTAAAGTTAAAGAGAAAGCTTCTCTCTTAGTGGTAACAAATACAGGCTAGAAAATATTTAGTTTATGTTACTCTCCAAACTTGTAGAGTAAAAGATATACAGGGTGTTTCTAAATGTGGTATAGGCATTTGAAAATCAGCAGCTCGCGTAAATGACGACTGATTCTTGTTATCGATGCCTCATTTTACAGCTAAAAGCCTAGAAGGATTGTATGAATTTTAACAAGCACTCAGGCCAACGGTTACTAAGGCCAAATTCCAGTCAAAAGGCAAAAGCAAATTTTTATCATTAAGTTGGCATGGGAGGTTTCTGATCCATTTTTATAAACAACCTTTAGCAACAGAATTGTTAAACCCTATTTATGCTTTACTTCTTGCTTAAGCAACCTAATCTAGAGGGTATCAGTAATTATTAATTCCTGTCTATCGTACATAAAAAATTATCATTATTAAATTAAAAATTAGCAACTTAATTAGAAATTTGATTTAATTGATTATGCCAAATACCTCTTAACTGTTGCCCAACTACTAATTGTTAACAAACTTGAGATGAGTGTAGTATGGGGAAAAGTTAAATGTTTTGAACAACGACCTTTGGAATTATTTTTTTATATTGAAATCCATTGTTCAATCGAAATTTAACAATTTTTTTGTGTTTTTTGCTAATTAGTTATGGCTCATTTTGGTTTTACGGCAGCATTAAGTGTGTTTATTGTAAGAGAGTACGTTATTGTACAAAATATTAGCGAAGTTAGAATACAATTTGATCAACATTTTCGATTTTAAAATAAAAGATAATTCCAAAGGTCGTTGCACTCAATTTCCAAAACATTTAACTTTTCCCCATACTACACTCATCTCAACCTCGTTAACAATTAGTATTTAGGCAACAGTTAAGAGGCATTTGGCATAATCAATTAAATCAAGTTGCTAATTTTTAATTCAATAATCATAATTTTTTTATTTGCGAGGGACAGGAATTGATTATTACTGATACCCTGTAGATTAGGTTGCTTAAGCANGAGAGTACGTTAGAAGTAAAGTATAAATAGGGTTTAAAAATTCTGTTGCTAAGGGTTATTTATAAAAATGAATCAGAAATTTCCCGTGCCAACTTAATGATAAAAATTTCCTTTTGCATTTTAACAGGAATTTGGCCTTAGTAACCGTTGACCTGAGTGCTTGTCAAAATTCATACAATCCTTCTAGGCTTCTAGCTTTAAAATGAGGTATCGACAACAACAATCAGTCGTCATTTACGCGAGCTACTGATTTTCAAAAGCCTAACGGGTGCAGCGGAAAAAAGGGACTGATGTAAATTTCATATTTTGATCAAGTTCCTGCAAATATAAAATTCCGAATGTAATATTCGTCGTCAATGATGAACTTTTTTTTTGAGAATTTCTGCATAATCTTCGGCACTGAGTTTTCACTTTGAGAATTTGCTCTTCCGTGTACTCCGGGGATCGACTTTTCTGAAACATTTGATGTTGGTCTTGTCTTGTAGTGTCCGTAGAATATGTCGATGACTGCATTTGAATTTTTTTGCTGCGTCCCGTTGACTAATCTTGTCGCTTTCTTCAAAAAGCTTTTCCAGTTTACGGACTTTCTCTTTCGTCGTAATTTTGGGCTTTTTGCCGGAACCAACTTTTTTTTTCCATTGGGATTCCATTTTCAACCCTTTTGGTTATCCTATAAATTGTTTGCTTACGAATATTTTCCAGTTGAAAATGTTTAACAACCTCCAATTTCGTAACACCCGGGTTGGATTCAATCAGTCGTCCGAAACGAATTCTAAGAACTTCTTGTTGTGATGCTGTCATTTCCTCAGTGGTATTACTAGGGAAATTAGGAAACCCGTTTTCCACAATACAAAATCCCGCTTAATCCAAAAAAAATACTACTAATATGAAATTCGCGCGATTAGTAATAGTAAATTCTCAATTTACGTCAGGCCCTTTTTTTCCGCTGCACCCGTTATACCACATTTACAAACACACTGTATAATTTGAAAATAAACTTTTATCTCTACTTTCACTTCAGAAGTAAGTAGGATGGAAAAGAGAGAAAAAAAAGTCTGATCACTCTGTATATAAAGAGACTCTAATGTCCCTCAACATTAATCTCTCTCTAACTAAAATGAAAACACACTTTTCTTAAGACTATATTGTTTATTTCGTCTTCAGACAACGCTTGAGGTCTCACTTGTACCTTTCAAAAGAATTAGAAAATTTTTACCACTACCACCACCTCATCCAACCATTCCATTAGATATTTGTTTTTTTCAAATTTATTTACCAAAGTAAACCTTAAAAGTGATGGGCGGATTTATTAACGTAATAAACAAGTAAACTTGGTGAGATGACAACATGTTTTCAACGTTCTCTGTTGGTTCAATTTATATAATTTTGAAAACTAAAAAAAAAAATATATAAGTAGATCCATTTAGAGTTTCGAAGAGAGTGTTCCACGAAAGTGGTAAGTGGTAGGTACTTTTCTTTCGAACTAAAAAATATGGTATATATACTAAAAATTGGAATAAATGGCTCTTCTTTTTAAAAGGAAAGGTGAAAGTAGGAGCTCTCAAAGAAATACTTTAATAGATTTGGATAATAATGTCTTGTGTTTCATCACGGAGAGATTCAAAATTTATGGNTAATAGATTTGGATAATAATGTCTTGTGTTTCATCACGGAGAGATTCAAAATTTATGGGATTGGTCATAGTGAAATGTACCACTAGAAACTCTGATCTTTGTAATTTTGACTATTCTAAAACTAAGTAGTTTAAGTAATAAGAAGTGATAAAGTAGGGAAAAGTTTCAATTAATTTAGGGNGGGATTGGTCATAGTGAAATGTACCACTAGAAACTCTGATCTTTGTAATTTTGACTATTCTAAAACTAAGTAGTTAATAAGTAATAAGAAGTGATAAAGTAGGGAAAAGTTTCAATTAATTTAGGAATTTGAAAAACATCAACATCTTCAATTCTTTGAGAAGTAACAATGAACCTCTCTTCTTCTATTGTTGTGTTCTCCATTCTACTAAACATTGTCACGTGTCTGGTTCGAAAAATTCCTAAACCATTTCCTATCCATACGGACATTGAAATACGAACAGAGAGTGAGTTGTTAGTTAAAGTAATTGGTGAAGAACGTAGTTGGTCAAATACAGAAATTGAAGAAGAGCCTTACTTCCATACACCTCTTCCTAATCGACATGTTATTGGACGTCGTATGAAGAGACGAGAGACTCGATCAGTGTTACGAATTGGTGTATTAGCTCCTGAAGGACCTGATTTTCAGTACTCAATACAAAAAATTTTACCACCAATCACAATGGCCGTAAAGAGTGAACGAATGGAGCGGATCCTACCTCATTGGAAAATAGAAGTGATATACAGAGACACCAAGTGCTCATCCACATTGGGACCGCTCGAGGCCTTTGCATTTTACATAAACAAAACTGCAGGTTTGAGATAAGAGAAAATTTTCTCCAAAACCCTCACTACTTTCCCTTTTCCTAACCCAAAATTTCAATTTTTCTCTTGAACTTGTTAAAATCTAGAGAAAGGAGCCGTGGGAACTTTGATATTCTATCCAAGTTCGTTGGAGAGTGAACAAAAAAAAAAGGAATTATCTCCTCCTCCTGATGAGACATTGTTCAAAATTATAGTCAATAGTTGGAAGGAAGAAAGTCATTCGAAGTCTTATCCTTTTCTAGTAATTCAATAAGATGTTGAAGGGAATTGTTAATAAACGAAAGACTCATGTCACTGAATACATCTCTCTCATGTCAGTGAAGAGGAGGTAGCTCTCGCCGTCATCCAACCTCTTCTTTTTTTTTACTCTCCGAGATATAGATTCTGATTTATATTTATAAATTAAAAAAAAAAAAAACTTTTCTCTTTACAACTTACCACTCCTCCCCCATCCATCCGACCTCCCATTTTTGACCCTTTTTTTTGACATGCAGACGTGTTCCTGGGTCCAATTTGTGACTATGTGATTGCTCCTGTGGCCCGTTATGCTGGATACTGGGGTATCCCTGTCCTAACACCTGGTGCTCAAGCAGATGCATTCCGTCTCAAGAATCCACACTACCCTACTTTAACACGGTTTGCAGGTTCTTACAGTGTTGTCGCTGATGTATTTACGGAAATTCTTGCAAGATTCAATTGGCGTCACCTTGCTCTTCTCTATCATAATTTTGCAATTTCTTCGGGGAAAGGTCATTCTCTTTGTCATTTTACACTGGGGACAGTCTACACTGCATTTAATAGTACCCCTCACTTCAGAAGTTTTGATGAAACTCAACAAGGGAAGATCAATTTTCGTGAACTCCTCATAGAGACTTCTACGAAAGCGCGAAGTGAGTGGTAGCTGGTGACTTTAATTTAATTCTCCCCACGTACGCTTTCTTTCAAAAAAAAAGAGATGAAAAAAAAAAGCATTCCAATTTCTATTTGAGTTCAAAATAACGTGTCAGCAGAAACAACAAAAAAAAAAGTATAAAGTACTCTTTCAATAAAATTTAGTTAACCATGCATAAAGTATGTGGGCCATAGTGAAAGTCTTACTAGGAAGGTTTTACAAGCTTTCTCTCTCCCTCTTAACACTCGTGGAACAATTGATGGGGATATATACAGTCTGTTGCAAAATATTAATTCCAACTTCATTTTTTTTTTACATGAATTCATCCCAGTTTGATGATTTTTCAAATAACTTACTTTTTTTTTTTTGAAAAATAATGGCAGTTCCAATTATAAATACAGCGCAAAAAAAAATGAAAAAATTCCATACAATTCTCAAGAAATTTAGTAAAGGATGAAAAGGAAACGGAGAAAGTTGTTGCAAAATTATAACAAACTTCACGTTTCAGTGAGTGTTTGTAACAAACATAAAGGTAGTTCTTTCTGAATATTACTCTATTTGACTTACTAAGGTATTTTAATCAAATTTTGTATTTAAAAAAAATTCAATTATACTGAGTGTTCAAATAAGAAGGCGAAAATCTGGTACTAGAGTTTTCAAACTTTCACAAATCAGGCTCTTTCAATAATTTTTAACTTAAGCAAATTTAGCTAAACTTTAGTAGTAACGGTTTTCAGTAGCTTGAGCAATTCAAAATTTGTGGAAATATGTGACATAGAATCAATTTTTGATTTTCCGCACAATCAATTACAAAAATTTCGCCTTCTTATTTCAACACTGACCAATTACAATAAAGACGAAATGAACAAATTTTTAACGTAGTTTTAACTATACAGTGGAGTTTACTAAAGTAAGGCAGAGGAAGGAGAACTTACTCTCACTTGCTACTTTAAGGCAAAGTGCAAGAAAATTCTCCTTTCTCTGGTTTACTTTAGTAACCCCTACTGTATATACAGAAAGTTTTTAAGGGTATTACGAGATACGCCACACTTCGCTCTTTCATCTACCTAAAGAGAAAATTTTAAATCAGTGAGATTTTAGAAAATTGAGGAGTGGGTGTGTGCATTAGGTGAGTGAAAGGGTGAAGTGTGGGGTATCACTTAAAAAATCTCTCTGTACATAGTATAGGCAAGTACTCACTGAAACGTGAAGTTCGTTATAATTTTACAGCAAATTTCTCCACTTTCTATTCTTCAGCTTTTGCTAAATTTCTTAAGAATCTTACGGTATTTTTCATTTGTTCTTTGTGTTCTATATTTGTGTTTGGAGTTGCCATTTTTTTAACAAAAAAAAAAGTTTAAATTGGAAACATCAAATTTGGATGAGTTGCTTTAAAAAATTAAGTTGAATAAGTTTTGTGGAACAGACTGTAGTGTCCATCATATTATGTGTAGTATTATTCTCCTAGAATAAAAAAATATAACAAAGGAAACAACTCGAAAGAACAAAACTAGGAGAAATATATACCACTGAATGTGTGATTTAGTAGTTTGTTAAAAAAAATTTTTTTTTTCTGACGTTAGTTGTAAAAAGAGGAAGAGATTTTCCTTCTGCCAAAGACAAATCCAAAGTTTTGGTTCTTTTATCTGACAAAGGTTATTGGATTCGGAATGGGAGGGGAGAGGATGAAGAGTGAAAGTGTGGAGAAAATACTTTAGCGAATACTTTCACTTGATTATGAGTCCAAAATGAGAAAGTAACTGAACCAGATAAAACAAGAGCCAGACTTTCATCAGTCAATCTTGAATTTTTAACACCAGAACGGATATTTGCAAAGTTTTTCTTCTAAAAATCACCTCTCTGGGGTGAGAGTATGGTGGTGTTCATGTATATTTTGGCTAACCAAATTGACAATTCAAATCCCTTCTTTCCAACTTTCACTTTTTACCGAACTCTTCTCATCCTCAACTTTCTTCTTGAATGGTGGCGCTCTCATCTAATTTTTCTGTGGTTGTTCTTTACATATTTAATTGAAACTTCTTTACATCTCCACCAACACTCGGAACTTGATTAGTCGGAGTAAATAAATTAAGATATACTCTACAATACTTTCACTCAAGAAAGAAACATAAAAAGTCAGAGGGAGACAGTCTACTTTTTATTACATGAATTTTTATTTCACAAAAAAAATAAATAAAAAAATAAAAAAATAAAAAAATTTTTTTTTTTTTTGAAACCTTAAGATATGGAATCACTTTCTCCAGGTGAATGTTGGTGATCCTAGATGACAATGTTTGAGTGGATTGAATGAATAGATATGTCTTTCAGTTTTATCGTGTCCATCACTAGGTATAAGAGAAAAGCTTGAAAAGGAATAGAAGAGCACTTTATCCCTTAAGTCGAGTCAATATGGAGTCCATTGACTAGTTCCTTAGACTTTTAGTTACCTACATTTATCAAAGTTAACTGGAATTCTTTTGTATTGAATCAGTCGTGGTCCTCTGTGCATCACCCTCAAAAATCCGTGAGATTCTATTGGCTGCTGAAGAGCTGAAGATGGTTTCAAGTGGAGAATATGTCTTTTTCAATGTCGAGCTCTTCACAAAGTAAGTTTTTCTGTTTATCCTCGATTACGTCGTCGTCTATTCTTTACAAGAGTGATTTTCTTTCAGAATGAATTTCCATGTTACTGTCTTTTAAAAAAAAAAAAGTTAAGGCCTAGGGTAACGTGTTTATATTCTATCTGGGTGAAAGTCTGAGCCATTGTCAAATCTCAGAGGGGGGAAATTGAATATTGAGTGACAGGCAGAAAGTGACGGAGACATTGACGCCAATTTCAAAGGAGTTAGGAGTAGAAGGGTCGGCGCCAGGATATAATCAATATAAGCTTTCCAAATTTTACCACATTAATCACTAATAATAACTGAAAACTATTTATGGTTTGGAATAAGATATAAAGATTAAAGGACAAATATAAATTTGGAGAATATTTTTTTTTCATTTTATTTTTTAAGATTTTGAATTTTGAGAAATATGGTTTTCAAGTACGGTCCTGTGTGACTTAACTTGTTAAAGAGATTATTGAAAATGGACTCTTTATGTCTCATTGACAAATAAAATTGAGTACTAATGCTTTTCCAATATTTTATGACAGTCCGAACAAGGAATACAAACCCTGGGTCAATAAATCTGACACTTTAGAAAATAATGAACGAGCAAAGAAAGCATATGAAGCTCTCTTGACCTTGACTGTGAGGCCACCACCAAACAACACCGAGTACATCTTGTTTGATCAACAAGTTAAGAAAACAGCAATTGAGAAATTTAATTTTTCCTTTGGTGAAGAGCCTGTCAACCCATTTGTGACAGCTTTCTACGATGCTGTTCTTCTCTACGCACAAGCACTTAATGAAACACTCAGAGCTGGTGGAACAATTTCAAATGGAACTGAAATTACTAAACGAATGTGGGGACAAACCTTTCAAGGTGAGGTCAAAGAAGAAAGTAATTTAATTTCTCAGAGTCTTCTATGGATTTTCATTTCTAGGTATTACTGGGAATGTAAGTATTGATGAAAATGGTGACAGAAACGCAGACTACTCACTACTGGACATGGATCCTGAGACAGGGATTTTTCATGTAAGAGATGACATGTTAAGTCTCTAAGACAAACTACCCTCAATTCATCCTCATTCCTTCAAATATCTTCTTTTTTTTTTCAACATACACCCCTTATCAGAATTATAAAACAAAGAAGTTACTTTTGGCACTAGATGTTTTTTATGGAGATACTTTCTTTTTTTTTCTGGTTACATTATATTTTTTATTAAAGAACATTGAAACGCAGGGTTACACAGGTAAAAAAAATCAGGTTTCTTGGATCAAAGGATTAAAAGTTATTATTTATTGAAAATCAAATTTTGGGAACATAATTTTGAGACGCGTTACTGTAGTGTCTTTTACTGAAGTGTCTCATAATTATGTTCAAAAACACTTGATATTTAATAAATCATAACTTTTTACCTTTTCATGCTATAAACCTGATTTTTTCCCCATGTTACCATACTTTTGTATGCTCTTTCATAAAATACATAACATTATTTGACCCTAAAAGAAAATTTCCATAACGATGTAAGTTGGATATTAGTATAAAACAAGTTAGTTTCTCTTGGAAAGAGCACGGGACAGAAATAACTTCAGACTGTTTTATAAACTTTTTCAGCACTGTATATTATATCTCATAACTCCTGTTATGATTTTTCCTTTCACTTTTTTTTTCATATTTGTAGGTAGTTTCACACTACTCAGGAAAAACTAGAGAAATTATTGATGTGCCGGGTAAGAGAATTCATTGGGCTGGAAACAGAGACTCACCTCCTCCAGACACACCAAAATGTGGTTTCGATGGTTCCGGATGTCCAAGTAAGCTTAAGGAAATTCTTTCATCTTTTTTTTTTGTCTGACAAAAATGGGTTCAATTGGGAGAAGTGCAATCCTGTCGCGACATGCAATTTATATAAAAACAATTACCAGTAATAGAAAGTTATGGGGAAAGTATGAAAGCCAGAGACCTCAAAACCAGCCTATCTTTCAGGATTCGAATCTTTTTTTTTTTTTTTTGCCAAAAGTGAAGAGTAAGTTCAATTATGTCTGAGCAGATGAAAAAGTCATTGTAATGTCAAATAATAAAACTTTCTTCAATTCCTAATAATACTATAAAAACTAACAGAAGAATTCAAACTATTCTATTGTTTCGCCTCCTGGTGTATAATTCAACAAAAAAAATACATTTGTTATTTTTCTTCTTCTTAACTTTCACTTTTATTCACAGTAACCACTAGCTGTCCTTGAGTAAAAGTAGCAAAATGCAAAGTCATAAGTATTTAAAAAAAAAGTTATCCCTCGACCCAACAGTACTTTTCTCCGTCATACAAAATGTATATCCAATTTTTTTTTTTGCATGTGTTTAGTGGAAAAAGTGAATGAAGAGCATAAAATGAGGGCTATCAAAAGGAATCAGGCTATAAAAAAGTCATCGTTGAACAAAATTTATAGAATCCTAATGTATTTTAATAATTTTTTTTTTTTTTTTCGTGGTTAGTTTTTTTAGAGCCATTGGAAACATTTATTCACGCCACGTACCATTAAGCACGTGGAAAGTAAGAGTACATGACGACACTACCGTGCTACTCATCAGTGCTAAACATAGAGAATATTTTGTTATGTTTTTTTTTTACAGCTATGCCACAATATGCCATTGTTGTAATCGTTCTCAGTTCTGCTCTCGTCATCATTCTCATCAGCTTCTTCTTCATTTACCGGTAAGAAATAAGTGATTATTTCTCCTTTCATTACTTTCACTTTCTCTTTACTAAACTTTCTCTACGCTCCTGGCCAACTTTCTCACTTTCACCTCCAAATACACTGTTGATTTTTTTTTTTACTTTTTTTTTTCACAAAGCTAGTATTTTCTATGCTAGCCTTCGGACTAGTTCCTAATGACACCGCTAATTTGAGACAACAACTTTCTCTCTCTCTCTATCTCTGGCTGGTATGAAATGAAGAGGCTGGAATGCAAATAATTACTTTGATGCCTTGGGATATGAAAAATGTAAAGATCTCTCCTGCATGTATTGAGGTAGAGTTTGTAGGGATTGAGTCCGAGTGCATGAGCTGAGTGGGATAAATCAATGGAGAAAGCGCTGAAGTAGTTTGGTAAATAGTGGACGACGGTGGTGAGAGAAGTGGTGGAAAGGAGTCTGTAGATTTATGTTCCACTCTGATGGAATTTACATGTCTGAAGGAAAACTTATTCCACCAATCTCAGAGCTTTCAATAGAACCGTCCAGCTATCAACCTAAGTAGAGACGAGTTCCATATCTTATTTGATGAAGTAAGTGGATGAAGGATGGTGGGGGTCGGGTTGATGGCTCGTGTTGAATCATGCCCTTGACATGATGAATGATTTCTTTCTCCGCCGTTTGCTTTGCCTCAAAAAGATATTATTTATTCAACTAAAGTTTCATAAAGGCAGAAGCCTTACACTTTACTGATTGAACTTTTTAATTAATTTCAGTATTAAAAAAACTAGTTGCTGATTGTGCTCATCTGTTTGGAGGAGATCCCGGAGAAGGACGTCCTTAAACTAATTTCATTTATATTACAATCATTTCAGACTCATAAGGAGAGAAAAGAATATTTTAAAAAAAAAAGAAAAAAAAATATATATATAAAACTAACTATACTATATAAAGAAATATAAATATCGAATTATATAATTCATCTTAAATTTTTGATCCGTTTATTTTCATATGTTTTTTATAATATTGGTGGTTACAAATACTAAAGTTTTCACCTAGACATAATTTATAACCAACTGTTTATAAAGGAATTGTAAAAAAAAAAGAAAAAAAATTTTTTTTTTTTTTTTCAAAAGAACGATTTCAATACAAAAGAATTAAAATTAAGTGGTAAAGATTTGGTATCCAACATGAGTGATATTCTTCAATAATTCAAACAAAGGAGAGTCTATAGACTCTTTTTCAAAAAAAAAAAAAAGTGAATTTTTTTTAAATTTACTCGGAGCGGAAAAAGCTTACTTTCTCTTTGGAATTGAAGGCCATGAGGGGTATGAAATGGGGACTTATCATTAGATTCTGATTGTAGTGAGAGTAATAATTTTATAAAAAAATTTAAGTGCGTGGGAGTCGATAAGTTGGTATATATTTGAGGCAAGAATAATAGGAGTTAGATAATAATAGGAAATGGAAAGTATGAGAATAGTGTGAGGTTTTTATTAATATATATATTTTTTTTTTGAAGGGGGTGGGGGGTGAGTCTGTTAATAAAGAGACGTGTTCCAGGTGTTAGAATATCATCAGAATTTCAATGTGATGGGATTTTCTCCGCTTTTTTTTTTACTAGGAAATCCAATTCAATGCCTAACAATGTGAGGATCCTAATGGAATAGTTTAGTAAAAATTACAACTCTACTGAAGCTCATGGGCTCTTTGTGGATAAACATTATATGGACTAACTGATTAGGTTGAGTCCTTGAGTGGAGGAGAAAGCAAAGAGAATGGTTGGAGGAATTGAAATCCAATGAGAAGAGAGAGCCCTTCCAGGAGTCTCTCTTCTGTCACGACTTACTCAAGACATGATGAAAATTATGAGACTGAACGGTCCCGCTCTTCTCTCTCTCTCTCTTTTTTACTCATAAAACTTTAGTGATACGTTTTTAAATTTTTGATGGGGAGAGAACAAAGTTTATTTAATTTAGAAAGAAGTTGGTGACAGGGAATGCTTTTTAGGGGAAATGAATATTCATTCTCCCTTGTGTAAGATGAGAGTAGGTTGTCCCTGTGTCACGGTCTACCTGGTCTACCAACTTTTTTTTTTTTTTTTTTTTTGACAATTTTTAACACACAAGTTCACACTTTCATCATCACCTATTTACTTTCCAAATGATGAGTATGGAAAAGCTAGAACGAAAAAGCATTCTTCTGACAACTCCTCTAATTCAAAACTTTGGTTTCAGCTAGGATTTATATATCTAATGGAAAATAATTTCCAGAAAACTTATAAATATGTATATTCTGTTTCTGTAATTGGAATAGTTTGTTAGTAATTAATGAAGAAGCTATTAGATACACCTGACCATACTCCCGGTTGTGGTTAATGGTAACCGATATCTCTTTGACTTCTAGACACAACAACTCATCAATTTCTAATTTTATGCATAGTTATACTACACAGCTGCTACCGGAAATACAATGTTCAAAAAATGAATAGATTTATTACACATTTTGTTATAATGTCGGAAGTGAAGAGAGAGATCGAGAGACAGAGTGAGAAATTTGTTATGTGAGAGATGATGAGAAGGATATTTATAGTTGATGCCTGTTGACTTCTTAATTGGTCTATTACTAAATATTAGTACAGTATGTTCGAAAAAAAAAAACTTTGGTATCTATCTCCACTTTCACCAAAAAGTGGTTTAAATTTTTACAAATCATTGGCGCGAAAGAAGAAAAAAAAATGTATCGAAAGTGAACGAGTGGAGGGTGTGTGTGAAGGTTTTCCAAAACACCAAAATGGTTATAATCAATTATTGGTTTTTGTGGGAAAACTTCACACCCTACACTTTAAAATTTTTCCCACCAAGTTTTCCTCATTTGACTCACTTTTACCACTTTCGGAGAAAGTTGAGAAAAAAAGTTGTCGACTTTGTTTGTTTTTTTTTTATATATTTTTCGATCATGTTGTAACTTTCTCCAGATAGTTGGGTAATTCCAAGATCATATTAGTTAATGTCGAATTGGGGGAAAAATGTGACTTGAACATGATATCAATCTCGTTTAGTTGGCTAAACTACACCCTCTCTCATATCATATCCAGCAAGGGAAATCAATATTGAATATATATATATATATATATATTCAATACTACTATATTCAATACTATACATATTTATTACATTATAAGGCTACAAATCTTTTTTCTCGACACGTCGTCAAATTAACTTGTCTTTTTAGTAAAAATATTTCTAACTCACTTTCAAGCACGTCCTACCGTCACTTACCGTTCCACTAATAATATTTCCTAATACTATACTAATAGTTTCCGGTGAGCCACTAAACAAATTTTGATTTGAAATTGAATTTTAGAAAAAATAAAAATAAAACTCATTCTGGAGGGCCGACGAGAGAAAATTGAATAATATACTATAAAAAAATATATATACAAGTTGTTAAAATTATTTTAAATCATTTTGATTTGAAAGACATAAAGTTATGTAAGTGGATATTCTGAAGAGTTAGACTTGATTCAAGAAATTGGAGATGAAGAAACGGAAGGACCCATTGAGTTTTTGTTTCATTTATCTCTGTTAAGAATATATTATTATTATTTTCGTATATGTTCTTCACTTTTCCATAGAATACATTATAAGAATAGGAGGGAGTTTTTGAAGAGAGTTCCTTGAGCCTAGCTAAAAGGAAAACAAGGAGAAATCTTAGAAATTTATAAAAGTAGAGCTTACCTGTCTCTTGGGTTAAAGAAAATGTCATGTCTGTCTTTTCTATTTTCTCTATCCAGGGAAAGGTGAGTTCTAATGGGGAGACGGTGTAGGAAGGAAGAAGGCTTTCTCTTTCCTTAAATAACAACTTTCTAATATTTGAATCTCAAACATGTCAGTCTAGATAGGTATATGAAGAGCAGAGAGATCAAGACATCCTACTCTCCCGACACGAGGAGAAATACAGGTTTTTCAAAAATAAACTTACTACACTTTTCTTTGTTTATCTACTACTTACTTACATTTAGTTAGCTTAAGTCACTACCAAAGTCGGTGCAACTCCTCTGGCCTGAATTTGACAGTTCTTTTAACATCACTCAAGTTAAGCGAGTCTGGAATAAATACAAAGTTGGATGGGTGACCGTCAAGTTGAGAGAAACTTATTAATGGTTTGGTGATTCTGATTACTATATGGTATCAGATCCATTTTAGTACACGTTACGTCAAAATTTGTACTAAGGAGGCTTCTAAACCTAAACCCTAACCTTTGAACATGAACCTAAACTCTATGGCTAATACGTCTATATCTCTGTAGAAGAAGAGTTGTTGTGAATTAACATTGTAATAGATCCAAACCAACATAATATCCAATAATGACTTACCAAGACTATATAAAATAAAATCTTTAGCCTTCAATTTCAAATGAATGATGAGTTTGGTTTTGGAACAACCTGTATTTCTTTTGTTTTCACTTTGTTTTCACAAACCTTAAAAGAAAAATCAAAAGTGAGTTGGCAATTGAGAAAACAAGAGAAAGTCGGTAAAATGAAACTATCCTTTGGCAATTCATTTCTCCTTGTTTTCTAAGAATTGTAGATGGAAGAGGGTTAATACTGATTCGTCATGACAAAAAAAAGGTTTCCTGTCTAAATGTTCATGTAGCTCTATTGTTTTCCCATATGTACTTTATTCATTCTACAAGAAAAAGATTTCTTTCCGGTTCTATAAAAATACTATGTGTAGGTTGATGTTATTCTGTAGTACACTAAAGTTTTCTTTATCCTCCAGCACAACTCTATGTCTCAAATTTTCACTTTTTATTTATTTTTTATTTTTAAACTGGATTTGCATTTTTTTAGATTTGTAGCTCCAGGATTTATGGATGTAAAGTCATAGATCTGGTTTAATCTGAAAGCTACTCGTAGAGTTTAGTCAGAGAGAAGAGCTTTTCTAAATTATAAAAAAAAAAAAAAAAAAAAAAAAAAGCGGATGAAAAAAGAAAGTAGAGGATTTTGTTGTTACCTCAAATTTAATTTATTACATAATTTAAATTTTAGTAATTGAAAGAGATTTGAGTGAGAATGAGTTGGTGAGGTTGAGTTTTGTTTACAAGTTAGTAATTTTTCTCTTTGCAGACATTACCGATTGGAAGCGGAAATTGCGTCAATGACATGGAAAGTGAATTGGTGTGATGTCCTGACAGAGAAAAGAAGTGAAAGCAAGGGAAAGCGAGGATCTCGCTCGAGTTTAGCACGACACTCTGTTATCGTAAGCGACCACTTCCACTCTCTTTGAGATAGCTAGAAGTCTCTTTGGAAACAATAACATATCAAATCCCTTTCACAGTACCCACTCAATAGACCCTTTGTCATTTTTATACAAAAACCAACCGTATTTATGAACCAATCTTTCACTATCCACTCCTTACAGTACAACATAATGCACTTTACCAAAATATACAAAAGGATAGTAACCAAGGTCCAGATGTAAAGAAGTTGATTCCATCATTTTAACCTCATCTTTCTTAACAATGGATTTGGTTAGGACTCACTTTTCTCTTTTTTTTTTTTTTTTACTTTCTCTTTCCCTCACTTTCTCTCTAAACTTTTGACTCACATTACCCCATATTTGATGAGGGAAAAAGAAAAGAAAGAAATTAAATCTTATTATATAAAGAGATTCTTTAAAAAAATTATTCTTTGTTTTAAAATTAGACTCCAACTGTCAATTTCATTTTAGGACTACTTTTCATTTTAATAAGAGTTTTCCATTTTCTTACTTTAATTATTATTCTCATAAAATTAATTAAATACTAATCTAGTCAGAATTGTTCAAAGGTAAAAAGAGAAATTGTATATGGGAGTGGGATTGATTTAAAAAAAAATAAATTAGACTTCTTAATTAATTTCATTGAAATATTTTTTCTATAGCTATAATTATTGTCTTTCAAATTCCGTTAAAATTTTCCAACGAAAATCATATAATAAAGCTTTTTGAATATTTCATTCACTTGTGAGAGACACACACACAATGACTGTCTTATCCTCAATGTCTCAAGGTTTAGTCCTCAATGTCTCAAGGATGGCAAAAAAAAAAAAAAAACTAACCTCAAAAAAGTTATATTATTTATATTAAAGTGCTAAATCAGAAATCAATTTAAATCTGTCAGAATTGATGAGACAAGTTATTGAAANCACACACACAATGACTGTCTTATCCTCAATGTCTCAAGGTTTAGTCCTCAATGTCTCAAGGATGGCAAAAAAAAACAAAAAAACTAACCTCAAAAAAGTTATATTATTTATATTAAAGTGCTAAATCAGAAATCAATTTAAATCTGTCAGAATTGATGAGACAAGTTATTGAAAGGTTAGCCTACTAACCTGATTTGACAGTAAGTAAACCTCAAGTTTTAGGTCTCATCTTTTAGGTGTATGAAAAATTTGAGAATCTTTCTCAATCTTTAGCCTCCTACGTAGTAGTTTAATTTTTATTAAAATATTTGAAAGAGCTGATATTCTGTTCTCATTTGGTTAAGGCCCCCCTTAAGGAGGATAGATGATAATTTGAACGGAAATTTCATTTGGGCTGTTTCCTGTTTAGAAGCACATTTGAATACAATTTCCGTTGGCATGAGTTGGTGGGCCTCTCACTCTCCCTGATCCTGTTATTCAGAGGATCCGAGTCGGAATAAATTTGATTAATACCAAGAAGAGAGAGACTTAAGAGTTTCTCTAAGTACCTCTCTCTCTTTTCTAATTCCGAGTGTGACAAAGGGGTTGGGAGACAATAATAATCTGGACTAATTTATTGCTCAAATACATTCGACAGAGTCTGGGAATCAAACTCAATTCTTTTCTTTATGTCTTCAATCCCACATTCAACCCTTTCCCTCTTGTTTTCTCACAATTATTTCCACACCCTGGGAAAGAACCCTTCATATCACTATTTCCCATTTATTATCATTTCTCTTCCTTCATCCCTTTATCTTCAATTTACTTTCCAAACATAGGTTTAGCTTTCACTTTTACTTAGAACATGACACTCTTTTACTTTTCACTTTATTATTTTCATTTCTTACTCCCACTCCCACTTCCACTCCTACTCCCACTCCCATCCCCACTCCCACTCTCACCCCAATTTAACCTATATTATCAATTTCCTCATCATAAGATAAGAGAAAACGAGAAAACTTTCTTTTTTTTCCTTTCTTTTTTTTTTTTGCTGATTTACCACACTTTCACTTCTTTCTCCCATCTTTTATTATTATTATTTTCTCTAGAAAAAAAACGGCATAGTTTTGCCACAGGTCACATGGAACGATCTATTTCTTATCAATCACTGACACTGATTTACTGGACGAGACAACCTAGTCCAAAGGTGAAAGTTAAGAAAAGCTCATTCATCATCCATTACATAAAAAAAAAAAACAAGAAAAAAGTTTAGCTTATAAACAAACGGCGCTTAGCCGCTGTCACCGAAAACTTAATGGTCTTGTTTTTTGGTCTGATGATAAAAATTTTGAAAGTTTCTATGTAGTAGAAAATAAAGACTTAAAAAAAAAATGGTCATATTTTCCCTACTACATAGTCTCTTGATTCTCAAAAGAACCTCTAGTGAATAATACCTATTTTGTAGTGTTTTAAATTAAAAAAAAAATCTAACTTTCTCTCTGACTTACTTGATCCCTAGAAGAAGAAGGAGGAAAAAAAAAATTGTACTGTTGTAAATAAGGTCATTATTATTCTGCCTGTGCTTTCTCTTGTAGAGACTTAACCCANAAAAAAAAATTGTACTGTTGTAAATAAGGTCATTATTATTCTGCCTGTGCTTTCTCTTGTAGAGACTTAACCCATCATTAACTGAAAAACAAAGTCTATTTTGTAACCATTCCACAGAAATCCCATTTCTTTCTAAATGTTGTGGAACAATTAGATTAATTCAATTTGAAAATCTAATGATATGGTACTTGGTCTTTTCAGAGTTCCTACTCCGCTGAGTCTATAACATATGTTGGAGCCAACAAACAACTCTTTGTAAAAACTGCTTTTTACAAGGTAAGTCTCATGAATCAAAAACAAAAAAAAAAAAAAAATCTACAAGGCTTGTCAATTGAGTTGAATCGTTGGAAATATTTATTGACAGGGGAGTATAGTTGCGGTAAAGAAGATTGTCAGAATCCGTATTGAACTCACTCGTCCGTTGTTGCTGGAATTGAAGAGGGTAGGAAAGAAAGTTTTCCTAACTCATAATTCATATATAAAAAAAAAATTTTTTTTTTTCTTCTACCGGATTTACTTTCTGGTTGGGGAGAAGAAAAAAAAAGTTTTTTTTTTAACCTTTCTAACAGATATTATATTGAATGGTTAGATTATTTGTGAATCATTGAACCTGTTTACATTCCATTTAGGTAAGGACCGGTGAAAGTAGTGGTGAAAGTATCCCTGTTTCTGGCGTCTTTTTTTTTCTCTCCCATATGTTTTTGACAATGGGACTAGGCGGAATCCATTAGAATTTTGATAGCTTTCAATGGGTTCTGGTAATAGAGCAGATGAAGTAGAGTGAGTGGTAGTAAAATAAAACAATGGGATGAAATAAGTTGAGTGTCAATAAGCCCCTCCAAAAAAAGTACAGTCTCACAATAATAGAACTCTCTTACTCACTTATCATTTAGATGGTTTAGGTTATAAAAGAAAGAAAAAAAAATGATAACTTTTTTTTTACTGTTGGATAACTACGACATAGATCCTGACTCTGGGAAACAAATGTCTCCTACTATCACCAAACAAACAGGTTTTGTTATATTCAAAAGTTTATTTTTTTGTTTTTTTATTATTTATTATTATTTTTTTTTTTTTNAACAAACAGGTTTTGTTATATTCAAAAGTTTATTTTTTTGTTTTTTTATTATTTATTATTATTTTTTTTTTTTTGGTCTTTTATCCTCCAACTGACTATTATCCTTTTGTACTAAAGTTGAGGACAAATACATATGTCTCTATGGATATTCTTTTTTTTCATCATTTTACTTTCTTCTTATTGAAGTTTTTGTTTTTTTTCTGTCGTCGGTACCACAAAGTCCGACAATAGGAGTTGGGCAACTTCTCAACACCAAACCAACTCTTCACCCAAACAATTTCCCATTGATTTACTAATTATACAAAAAAAAACANCTCAACACCAAACCAACTCTTCACCCAAACAATTTCCCATTGATTTACTAATTATACAAAAAAAAACAAAAAAAAAAAAACTTTTGTTTGCTTTATAAAGCAGAGAAAGAGCTCCCGGTGAAAGGGAAGTAGAGGAAAGAGCAGAGTCTGGCTTTCTTGAAGTGAAAAACAAAAACTTAGTTTCTCTTGTCACTTGAAAGAGCGAGCGCTCGTTGAACAGCTGCAGAGAAACCTCTCCAACAAATACTTCCTCTATCTACTGACAAATGTGTCCTCTCTAACTTTGTCTTTTGATGTTCCTGTCCCTGTCCCCATCAACTCATTACACAACTACAACTGATACCAAAGTCTCAGATCACTATTCTCAATATACCACTTCCCATCTTTAGTACCACATTCATATCCTACTATTTCTATTTTTACACTTAGCGACATCAACCGTAGTTAACTCAATTTTTTTTTTTTTTTTTTTTTGACAACGGAAACTTCCATTCAATTTAACTTATTATAACTACTCGAGCTTTGTTTTAAATGACTAAATGATTACTACAACATATACAGTGAGTCCCAACGAAATATCTTCAGTCAAATATTATATCTTTTTCATAATTTTCATTCTTAAGTCTAAATTTAATGATGAGAAAACCTATCTGATTCTATTTAAATTTTTTTTTCAAATTTTTAAAAGTAATTCAATTTATTCAAGGTCATTGAACTTCCTTTTTACATTTCTTCTAAATTTATCTACTTTCATAAGTTTAATTTCATCCTCAGTGGTTTGAATTTTTTAAATTAATCACAATGAAATACAAAGAGCTAACAATACACTTCAAAGCACGGGTTTCAATTGATAAAATTGGTTACTAAGAGAGTGAAAGTAGTGTGGGTATATGCCCAACCTTGAATCTAGAATTCCCAGTAATTGGATCAAACGACTGTCTTGTTGGTTAGCAACAAACAAACTCAGAAGACATCACTTTGAACATTTATTCTAATCAATTGAAAATTTAATTAATTTTATGTTTAAAACATTTTTTATAGTGAATCATCTCCTAAAGTCCCATATAAAATTTGTTAATTTTGTATTGTTTAAGAAAATTATGATTTTGTTGATGGAATGGTTTCGTTGGACCTCACTGTACATTTATTATGTTATTGTAATTTTAAAATTTATTTTACGTTTCGATTATCTGAAAACTCATTTTCAATTGATATAATCTTAACTTCAGAAATTCAAAAATTTCTCTACTTAAAATTCTTAAGTAGCGAAATTTTTGGATTTTTTTTGAGTGATGCATGATTGGTTGTAGGTGATATTGGTTTGGTGGATATTGGGTCGAACTAAAACTAAATTAACTTACCCATGTGAAGTTTAAAAAAAAATACTCTCTCATTGTGATTTGTAATAATAGATGAAAGATCTGCATCATGAGCATTTGGTAAGGTTCATCGGAGCCTCAGTTGACCACCCCCACTGCTACTTCTTCACTGAATACTGTCCTCGTGGAAGTTTACAAGATATATTGGAGAATGAACAGCTCAAATTAGACTGGACGTTCAGATACAGCCTCATGCAGGATATTGTCAAGGTACATTGGATATGAATGGTGAAAGTAGTAGTAGAATTATATAATATCTATAACGCTAACCTCTGACCTCTCCACTTGAATCCATAACATTTGGTGAGGGTTAGGTGAATGTAAGGTTGTAGGAGAAAGTCTCCCTATCGTCTCAACAACCTCTGTCACGTAGGAACCACATTTTTTAGCTTTATGAAAAAACGAAAAAAAAAGAAAAGGAACATAGGGAGAAAAAGGGTCGGGTAATGTGAGAAAGAAAAGAGTAAAAGGTCTAAGTACGAGTCGTCTCAGAGATAGACCATACTTTTCCATTTCTGTCCAATTTTTCCTAAGTGATTTCCATTGTTCTGTCAACGACTCCATTTCTTTCTCTTTCTTTCTCCCTCTCCACTAAAAAGGTAAAAATTTATGAACCCCACACACAAAACTCAAACAACAACAACGTATTATGTAAAACAAAAAAAAAAAAACAAGACTCAACTCTCTCCATTTAGAATTTTAAATTATAATTGATTTTCTAACAAATTAGTTCAACTGTCATTTGTTTTGAAGAGGTAAGTGAAAATGATAGTTTTTATTCTTACAACTCCTCTTTCTCTTTTCCCTTTTCTTCTTTTTTTCCTCTCTCTTCATGTCTACAACCCAAAGACCTATTACCTTTATTCTGATAGGTGGTAGAAGTTTTAATTCAAACAGAACCTACAGAGCTATGTGTAAATTAAGTTACACTCAATGGGGTGTAGAAAAGAAAAAAAAAAAATATTTAATGGAATCTTAATTTAATAAAAACTGTATCTCTTTAGTATAATTTATTTAAAAATATACACCGCTATCCACTCAGGTTTTTTTTTCAAACTATGCAAAATCAACTACACGCCAAATTTTTGTTACCTAAACCAAATTTTTACGTTTTTTGAATATAAAATTCTATATTTTTTTGATGATTTGTCCACCAGAATTACAGTGAGTATTACATATAGTATGTTCCACATTAATCACTTTAATTTTTACTGATTAACTTCAACGTACAAGTAACTTACCAGGAACGTTCAAGTTAAAGCTTTATAATTCAAATTGATTTAAGTTGATTTTGATGCTTTTTAAAATTACCGAACTGTTCAAGAGTAGTGGTAGTTATTTCGCAATTAAAAAATTAATTTAAGTTTGTGTATATAATACTCATCAGACTTTGTCGCTCCACAAAACGATGTCTTCAAGCTTGTATTAATGCTAATTAGAAACAAGTCCCGAAATTGAAAAAGGAGAATTAGTAGGTAGTTGAATTTAATATAAATTTTAAAGAACCTTTTAACTTTAAACTGATTTGAAATTACAATTATTTTGGTGAGCTAAATTTACTTTTAGATATCCTTTGTCTTGTTTGTTGAGTTCCCTTAGTCATTTTTGAGAAAAGTTGAAGAAAGCACAGTAAACTTTAATCTTAACTATGGTCGGTTGGAGTAAGGCAGTGTGGTTGGTGATTGTAACCGCCTGTGGAAAGGACCATGGTAACTCTTGTACTATGTTTACAATGGTAATTCTTTTCTCAATCAGCAACCGCTGATTGCTAAGCAATTAACTGAAATATTTCAATTGAGTATTTACACTTTGAAGTAAATTGATTTTCATTCACATTGAAGCACATTCGAGAGTATTAATCATGTTCAATTTAATTTAGGTATTGCAAGTGGCTACTTTTGTTAGATTATTTTTTCAATAAAATCTAAATTTTCAAGTTAATTTAAATTTTACTCATTCAGTTAAATTATCAACAATGGGTCAATTATTTAGTTAGTGAATAAAACAAATAACTAATAATTGTCATTACCCGCTCCTAAACTGTAAGCTGCTGTTGATTTTGTTGAATGTTGGCTAACAACTCTTCACCTTTTTTTTCTCATTAAGTTCTCTTAATCATTTTTGGGAAAAGTCAAAGAAAGTACAGTAAACTTTAATGTGGAACATACTGTATATATTACTTACTCCTCTAAATACACTACGTGTAAATAATCTCAAAATTGAAAAATGATATTTGAAAAAAAAAANTCATTACCCGCTCCTAAACTGTAAGCTGCTGTTGATTTTGTTGAATGTTGGCTAACAACTCTTCACCTTTTTTTTACGCGCTCATTAAGTTCTCTTAATCATTTTTGGGAAAAGTCAAAAAAGTACAGTAAACTTTAATGTGGAACATACTGTATATATTACTTACTCCTCTAAATACACTACGTGTAAATAATCTCAAAATTGAAATTGATGAAATGAAATTTGAAAAAAAAAATTTTTTTATTTTTTATTTTTAATTTAATATTTTTTGTTTGTTTGTTTGTTTGTTTGTTTTCTCATCCTATGTGAATTTACTTTGAAGATTGCTCAACTGAAAAATGTGGGTAATCCAAAATGAGTCGACTCAACTTGCTTTCTCCTTTCTCTTCTCAACCAATGAAAAATATCCAACATGAATTATCTCCTGTAATCTCTTACCTACTTACATTGTTGTTATTGTAACATAATGGTTGGAGTTGATTAAGACCTTAACTTTAGCCTTTAATCCAAACTAATCCAACTCATAATGGTAGAAAATTCATACTTTTATTCTTCTAAATTTGTTGTCAAGTCATGACAACAGTGAGGGTTAGAATATTGACTGATTGAGCCTTTCCTTTGATATTACTAACGTCAACCACCTACTTTTCAATAATGTCTCTTCAGTTAGACCATCTACTAACTCACTTACAAAAGTGACAGATACGTTCGTATTTCAAAATTTAAACAATCTACTTACTACCTTTAGTGCTTAAGAGTCTGTCTCGTTGTTGGGAAGTATATTCTGGGAGAGAATTTAGATTGATCATTGTTGTGAAGTAATCAAATGTGATGTTTTTTTTTTTTTTTTTTTTTTTTTTTTTCTTGAAAGAGAAAGTTGTTGAAGGGGAATGAAAATGAGAGGAGAGGAATATGTTTTTGATGTAATTTTAAAGAAAAGTGAAAGCTAGTGTCTGGACCTGTTTCCGCTTTCACTCATTAGACATTATGAAAAAGTATTGAATGGAGTTGATGTAGTTTGAAATAAAGTGAAATTACAAGCTCAGTCTAATCTCATTACCTTCTCTACCCAGTCTTCACTTTCTCCAAAAGACTTTCCAAAAATTTTCCTATTCAAAGAGCCCATCAATTTATATTTTAACTTTCTCCTCACACCGTTGTCTTAACACAACATTTTATACTACTCATCAGATTCTACATCAACTCGATCACTAACAACCGTTTTTCATTTAAAAAACTTTCTTTTTTTTTACTTCCCTTATAGAGAAAGTTAGATTTTTTTTTCTTACTCATTGGAACCAAGTAAGTTTTAAGTAATAGTAGTGTACTCTGCGGAGTGATTGGGTTNACAACATTTTATACTACTCATCAGATTCTACATCAACTCGATCACTAACAACCGTTTTTCATTTAAAAAACTTTTTTTTTTTTTTACTTCCCTTATAGAGAAAGTTAGATTTTTTTATTTTTTTTTCTTACTCATTGGAACCAAGTAAGTTTTAAGTAATAGTAGTGTACTCTGCGGAGTGATTGGGTTNGATTTTTTTTTCTTACTCATTGGAACCAAGTAAGTTTTAAGTAATAGTAGTGTACTCTGCGGAGTGATTGGGTTTCATACCTTAGAAGAGCTTCTCCTGTGAGTCTCCCTCAGACTTTGTAAGAAAAGCTTTGAGTTAGAGCGATGATGGTAATTTCTTCCTTGTGTCTATTCTAAGTAATAGATGAATCAATTAATAATCAAAGTAACCAAGTCTCTTCGTCTTTTCTCCTATCTAGGCAATGCATTATCTTCATGGAAGTGAAATTCGGTCCCATGGGAATCTAAAATCGAGTAACTGTGTCGTAGACTCAAGATTTGTTCTTAAAGTAACAGACTTTGGACTTCATAGTCTCCGTGGATCTCCTGAAGAAATTGAAGACTACGGAACATATGCATTTTGGCGACGTAAGTTTGACATGGTAGTAGTAGTAGTAGTAGTCTTAAAATTCGATTACTTTTCTCTCCTCATCTCTATCTTCTTTGCCAAACCTATAATTGAGAAATGGGTTAGAATGTTCTGAAATCNTTACTTTTCTCTCCTCATCTCTATCTTCTTTGCCAAACCTATAATTGAGAAATGGGTTAGAATGTTCTGAAATCGAAATGACTCCCACATGTGACCGTTGTCGTAATGAAGTAGTAGTGAGTGTACCTATTTAGTAACTATGAGGTCATTTTCATCTTAGTTGACAACTAGTAGAGAAAGTTCGGAATAGCTTTCTCAAATTATCCCACTGGACTCTTATGTGGTTTCTAAGGGGTTAGTGGTTAGCTTCTTTTTTTTCTTTTTTTTTAGAAGGAGGGGGGAAGGGGAGGGTTTGTTCATCTGGTAAAAGATTAGGATTAAGTCTTCTTCCTTGCCGGGATCAAAGTGGAATTGAAACCTGAATNTTACTTTTCTCTCCTCATCTCTATCTTCTTTGCCAAACCTATAATTGAGAAATGGGTTAGAATGTTCTGAAATCCAAATGACTCCCACATGTGACCGTTGTCGTAATGAAGTAGTAGTGAGTGTACCTATTTAGTAACTATGAGGTCATTTTCATTTTAGTTGACAACTAGTAGAGAAAGTTCGGAATAGCTTTCTCAAATTATCCGACTGGACTCTTATGTGGTTTCTAAGGGGTTAGTGGTTAGCTTCTTTTTTTTCTTTTTCTTTTAGAAGGAGGGGGGAAGGGGGGGTTTTGTTCATCTGGTAAAAGATTAGGATTAAGTCTTCTTCCTTGCCGGGATCAAAGTGGAATTGAAACCTGAATNGTTTGTTCATCTGGTAAAAGATTAGGATTAAGTCTTCTTCCTTGCCGGGATCAAAGTGGAATTGAAACCTGAATCGTGAATAGAATATTCTATTAGAACAGCAGGCATTCCTCTGAAATGAATGTTAGAGAGAACCATATGGAAGTAAAATTATATAAGAGAAAGCTGAAGATTATATTTAATAAGGTCTCTTGACTAGGGAAACTATGGACTGCACCCGAACTCCTTCACATGACCAAGTCACCTCCAGAAGGGACACAAAAAGGGGATGTCTATTCCTTTGGTATCATTGTCCATGAAATTGCTGCTCGTCAAGGCCCATTCCATCTCGTTGAAGAGAAAACACCTGAAGGTAAACCACCTTATTATTCTTAGTACTTTGAGTGAAGAAATTATACAAAGATAACTCACTTTCCCTAAATAAGCATATTTCACTTTGACGGAATGTAGTGTAAACAGTACACTTACTCATTATATCAATTTAGTCTCACATCACTATCTTCATTTTAAGTATTTTTTTTACTAGAAGAAAGATGGTGGAGGTTTTGATGAAGGGAAATAGCCAAGGGCTCATGTACATGATAATTTCATTTCTGTCATCAATCAACAAAGACACACGTTGTTAATGTTAATGTTAACTTACGATCTAGAAGATTCTTCTTTAGATGAGACATTATTGCTTTTGAGTAACTCTATNTTAATGTTAATGTTAACTTACGATCTAGAAGATTCTTCTTTAGATGAGACATTATTGCTTTTGAGTAACTCTATTTTTCAATTGAGAAAAACCTCAAACTTACTTACTTTAGTTCCTTTTCTTCAAAAAAAAGAAAAAGTTTTTTCAAACTTATTTTGTTCAACTCAATGTAAGTTTTGAAGGAGAAAGTCAATACATTGTGGTGGTGATTGTTGTAGAGATCATTGAAATGGTGAGAGAAGGATGTCCAATCTTACGACCATCACTCGATGAAATTGTATCTGATGAGCAAGTCATAGAATTGATGGAAAAGTGTTGGACAGAAGATCCTGCTGAGAGACCTGATTTTGGACAAATCAAGTCCACTCTACGAACTCTTAACAAGTAAGAAAGTTAAATAATTATTAGGATTACTTATTCTCTTTGTATAAAAAGAAAGTTCACTTTCACCCTCATCCAACCCAAACCCAACTAACGATTCCAGAGAGTATATTAAATTAAATTATTTTTGGTCTCTTAAATCTAACTAAAAAGTTGGTTCAAAGAAAAAACTTTCGTCACAGATGGAAGAATAAAAATTCTATTGTTGAGAAGACAATTTTTTTTTTTTTTTTTTTTTTTGACAGTTTACTACTATGTAAAGAGTATTAGATTTGTAAAATAATTTTTTTTTTGAAATCCTTTCATCGAACAACTTCCTTCTGTCAAACATTAGCGTTAGTCTTTATGTATTTCTATGGTTGTCGTCATCGCCATCGCCATCGCCATCGCCATCGCCATCGCCATCACCATCCACTTCTCCTGTCCAACTATGGTTATGGTTATCGTTTCATCTACTTCCGATTCTCTTCCTTTTCTCCGTCGTAGAATACCGGCTTGTCCTCATAATCTTACTTTCCAAAAAATAACAACTAAGCATTGTTCTAACAAAGTAATTCTTAACTTTTGAATATATTATTATTAGTGCATGACGGAATGGAACGAAACTTATAGTTTTATCTCTGTATAGTTATAAATTTTGTAAGAAAAGTTTCTAACCTTTTGTTGAGTTAGGACAGGTAGTTATGAATAGGAAGGAAGATAGTTGAATAGCAAAAGACGTTTCCTAACTTTGGATTCAAATGGATTACTTTCGTCCATTTCCGATGTTGAGTGTGTTGTAGCGTATAATAGGAAGTTATCAATCACTAAGGACACAATGGAATTTTTTGTCACTACTCTACGAGGTCACGGAGCCTAACTTTATCCTCCTTCCACTTCCTTTTTGACCTATTTCAATCACTTTTTTCTTACTTTCTTTTTTTTTTATTTTTTTCCCCCACTATCCTGCCATTGTACCAACGACCTTTCCATCTAGTTTAGACTACAAATCTTATCAAATTGGTTCTAAATACATATCAATCATGAGGTAGTTAGTAGGATATAACTCAAAAGTCAAATTCTAGAAGAAATCCTTCAATAAATCAAATTAACTACTGTTCAAGGTAACAGAAGAAATAAGAACTGTTTTTATAACGCTTTCTACCTTCTTTCTCAATTAAAAAGAGAGGGTTTAGAGTCGAGGAGATTAAATTTATAGACTTTTTTTTTTGATAACCGTTTCAAGTTTTCAACATTATTATGACAAATTTGTGAAGAGGAGAGAAAGAGGTGGTTTCTGAAGGTTTAGAAAGCTTAAACTTTTTGTATTAAAATGAAATTAATGCCTGGAAAGTAATTACTAGAATACAGGGTGTCCAAAGGTTTTAGAATCAAGAGAAAGTGTTCACTTTAAACTTAATTTTTTTTTGTGTCGTTCCGTCTCTTGGATGTTATTTTGTTGTTCGATTGAATTTTATATAATATAAATCTAGGCAATGAGACAAAGTATAAAATTGTTGTCTGTTGTTAGGATTGACAAGCTGATTACAACATTAGTTAAATTCATAACTTACTTTTAGTTCACTTACGCCCGTTTTACACTTCCGCTTCATCTCTTCATCTTTTAGGAGGTCGTTGTCGTACCGTCCTTTCTCATATTTACATGTTTATGGTTTCGCTGAATGTTAGTTGGATGAAAAATCATCCAACGTTCATTCCAATCATCTTCTAATTTTGTTGAAGGAAGTATATATTGAAAAAATTAAACTATTCACGAAGTAAAAAGTATCTCTTAGTTCAACTGCTGTTGAAGGAGATGAGGACAAGATGAAGATGAGAAAAAGTGGAAGCATAGATTGTTTCATCCAAACAATTTTTCATCAGATGGTCGTCCGAGCAACGTTCGGATAATCATTTGATGAAGCATAAATTGAATAATCTGCCGCTCATCAGGCGAACCGCCGGAGGAACAACAGATGCAGCGGAAGTATAAAACGGGCGTTAGATTAGTTTATGAGGAGTTTTTAATAAGTATTGACAATTTTATTTAAATTCAATTCTAACTTATCCCTGTCAACTTTGTAATCTTCCTGTAAGTTTTTCTGTTAGCTGAGTTGCAGTACAGGATATACAGGATATTCCAACAAATAGATAACTGNTAAATTCAATTCTAACTTATCCCTGTCAACTTTGTAATCTTCCTGTAAGTTTTTCTGTTAGCTGAGTTGCAGTACAGGATATACAGGATATTCCAACAAAAAGATAACTGACTTTATTCACCTTTTCATCTAAAAATGGCTAAGGTAAAGAAAGTGCATTCATTATGAGAGGATNGATGCAGCGGAAGTATAAAACGGGCGTTAGATTAGTTTATGAGGAGTTTTTAATAAGTATTGACAATTTTATTTTTCAATTCTAACTTATCCCTGTCAACTTTGTAATCTTCCTGTAAGTTTTTCTGTTAGCTGAGTTGCAGTACAGGATATACAGGATATTCCAACAAATAGATAACTGACTTTATTCACCTTTTCATCTAAAAATGGCTAAGGTAAAGAAAGTGCATTCATTATGAGAGGATNTAGATAACTGACTTTATTCACCTTTTCATCTAAAAATGGCTAAGGTAAAGAAAGTGCATTCATTATGAGAGGATGGTTTCATATGGCAAATATGAAACTGAATGGTAACCTAATAAATTTCAATCTCATACTCTTACAAATATCTCAACTAACCCAATTCTGTCTCAAATTCAATAGCATTTGAAAAATAATATTACTCATATAGACATAAGCAAACCCACTCCATACTACATTTTGGATAATTTCCTCACTTCTTTACTTTTTTTTTCATGTATTGAGTCATCCTAGACAATTTGAGAGCTACAATTACCTTTTTGTTGGAACACCCTCTACTATTTCCAGTCGTGTAAGCTTAATATGGACAAAACACTAAAAAACTTGNGAAAGAAACTTTCTACAATTACCTTTTTGTTGGAACACCCTCTACTATTTCCAGTCGTGTAAGCTTAATATGGACAAAACACTAAAAAACTTGAATGTTTAAATTAAGCCCAGATGAGAACTCGACTAATTTAACAATAATGACTGGGTTGATTCAAATCTGTACACACGAAAAAAGACAACGCACAAGTCTTTGCTGTGGTTATGAGGAGTAGGAGAGGTGAAAGGGCAAGGAAGAATGTGGGTCTATTTCCCTCACCAAAGGAAGTCTGATGTGGATTTTAGTTTGACTAATGAACTCAATTTTAAATTTTGAACTTATTATATTTCCCGCTGTTTCTCATAGCCTGTTCTTAGTCAAGCCATAAAGAGGGAGGAGTCAGAATAAAAGTGAAAAAAAAAAGTTTGTAAAATACTTTGGACACCCTGTATAAATGCACCAGAGAGGAAAATGTATAGATAGAGCTTTATTGGATTGTTAGAGAAAAGTAAGAACTTTAAGCTCTCAAGTTGGGGTTTCTCTATAAAATTATGTGGTGATTGAGTTGATAATGAGATGATGGTGCTGATGAGAAAGACTTAATCATCATTTTACATTTTTTTATTTTTATTAACATTTCAACTCAAATGGGAGAATCTTTTGAAAAATATCATAGGAAAATGTCTATTTCTTTTTAGTTTTCTCTTTCATTTCCATAATTGAACAATAACTGATATGGAGAGTTCATGTGGAAATGAGACATATAGATATAATAAAAGAGACTATGAATAGACATTGTGAATGAAATACATATCATTTGATTAGAATTTTCAGTCTCTTGGAAGAGAAAATTGAGTTGAAAAGGCTGAATGTTGCTATGGAATCTTGGAAATGTCTCCACAACAGTTCTGGCGTTGTAATATAATCCCAGACAGGTAGATAATCAAAAGCGACAACCACAACGTCCCTCAACCTAATCTCTCAAACAAAAATTTAATGAAACAGAACATTATACAAAATTTACATGTCATGAGAAAACTCAACACGTTACAAATTCCAAGAGGTTCTAAAATTACACCTTTCTTTTATGGATCATTTTTTTTTGACACCTTTTTTCTCCACTTTCACCTTCTATCTCTTGTCCAAATACGAAATAACAGACAGACAAAGTAACACAGAGTTCGAAGCTAAATTATTTTGAAACATTTGTAAAATAGCTCCACCCCCCTTCCTCGTCGGCCATTCGAAGAAGTGATGTGTCAATCGATCGGAAATTTAACATAGATTACGAAACTGACATTAATAATTATTATTGACACTAAAGAAAAATTAAAAAAAAAAAAATTTTTTTTTGCAAGATGCCAAAAAAAATAAATAAAAAATACCGATGCCGAAATTACAGGTATTGGTAACGGTACTTTTTAGTAGATGTGTAACGAATATTCGGAATGCCGAATAATTCCGCCAAAGTTGAGCCGAATCCGAATATTCGGTATTCGGCTTGTGACTTGACTATTCGGCAGAATATTTGCCTAATATTCGGCTAGATAATTGATCAGATTGAGTTTCAAAATTTCTTATTATTTGGAAATAATTGGACCCTGAGGTGACTAGGTGTGTGTCATACATCGTATGTTTGAAATTAAAAAAAAAATTTTTAACGGCTAGCGCAGTTCCTTAGGTACTATATTCCCACGCATTTCTAAGCAAAATTACATGCATGTAGGATGATGCTGCAGCTAAGTAGGTTAATTTTAGTCGGATCAGTCTATAGATGTATATTTACAATTCCACTGGATTACAACCATTTCAAAAATGTCGGGAAATTGGCATTGGCAAGGTATTGGAACCCATTGGCATGGTGGAAGCTTTACCAATTAATTTACTCTAATTTGGCTACGTTGGCAAAAAATATTTGTCCGCTCCAGGGAGCACTGTTTCTAGAGAGAGGTTATTTTCAGAAGCAGGTAGCGTTTACGAGGTAAAGCGGAACAAACTTATTCCAGAACATGGTGAAAAACTTACTTTACTTCACCATAACCTCGGCCGTATAAACTATACTTATTGAATTTGTTTTAGGTTATTTTTGTCTATCTGTAATCACAGATGAAACTTGGAAAAAATTTCGATACCGATCCACAATCCGAGCCAGCAGGCAAAAACAAATCCATCCCGATCCGCGATCCCATCCATTAGTGAAAATCTAATCGATACCGATGCACGAGCCGAGTCAAGTACTAAAAAAATTTTCGATACCGATCTGTGATCCTATACATCAAAATTTTTATCGATATCGATCTGACCCATTCCGTGGATCGATTATTGGGTCGAATTTCATAAACAAAACTGTTAAAGATGACTAAGAAAAAATTTCCAGCCCGATCCACGATTTAAGCCAAGACAAATCGATACCGATCCGCAATCCGAGCGAAGAGTAAAAATTTTTTCGACCCAAGCTCCGAGCCAACAGGCTGAAAATCACTCGATACCAGTCCACGATCCAAGCCAAAAGTTAAAATAAATTTTGATACCGATCCGCGATCTGATACATAATAATTTTGTCCGATATCGATCTGGGACTCAATTCTTGTGTCGAGTTTCATCTGTCTGTAATTAAAGTTATTGTAAAATAAAATGTCTCAACTGAAACTTTAATAAAGAGATAATAATTCAGAATAAGTGGTTAATTGAGCTCGTCATGAAAAAAGTGTTCGATGGACAACACGATATAATTCGGCCGAATATTCGGCTACCGCACTTGCACCAAATCCGAATATTCGGTATTCGGCCAATGGCCGAATACCAATATTCGTGAGGCCTCTACTTTTTAGGATACACAAAAAAAGATAAACCACCCTGTAGCTAGGTTTTGGTGCTAATGAATTAAATTAAATTAAGTCTCCACAGTCCTACCGAATTGAGTACATAGACGGGATTAGAGAATTAGTTCAAAGTGAAAAGTAATTCCAGGTGACTCACTGATTTTCATTTTACCTTTGATTTCAGAGAGAATGAGCGAGGACCAACACTTGTGGATAATTTATTAGCTCGAATGGAACAGTATGCAAATAATTTAGAAACGTTAGTTGAAGAGAGAACGGCAGATTATTTGGAAGAAAAACGAAAATGTGAGTCTTTACTCTACCAGCTTCTCCCAAAGTAAGTTCATATTTAAAAAATAAATTTAGAAATTTATAATTTAGATTAAATTTGATTAGAAATTGGGTCATGTTTAAATTCTTAATTATAAATATTTTTATGCAAGGATAGCCAAATTTTAGTACCCCACTTGCAACCGACTTTGTTAAAAACTACCAAAGTGTAGTCAATACACACCGACGACACCAACCAATTCAAAAATGGTGAAGTCAGCACACTCAATTTTATTTTATTTAATTTAATTTTATTTTTTCTGTACGCTTGAGAATAAATAATGTAATGAAACACAAGTTTACATTTGAATTTTGAAATTCGAGCTACCAAATCTCAAAAATTAATTACTCAAACGTCAAACCTCATTCTTAGAAAAAGTAACTTTTTCCAGGGTATTAAAATTTGGCTAACCCTGTAGAAATTTAGTATAGTTGTTAACTAAAAGTATTATGGGGGGTTATGATAGAAACTAATTGTTGTGACTTACTATTATTTGATTAGAGAAATTGCTACATCTCTTATCAGTGGGTCACCAGTGCTTGCGGAGACGTATGACAGCGTTACTATTTATTTCAGTGACATTGTAGGTTTCACAGCCCTTTCTGCTGAGAGCAGTCCGATGCAGGTAAAGTACTTATTTATATGAACAAAAGACCTTAGACTTTCATGATTGATTGCTTTCCTTTACCAAAAAAATCTTCACAGGTCGTCCTTCTTCTTAATGATCTCTATACATGTTTTGACTCTATCATTGAAAATTTTGATGTCTACAAAGTAGAGGTAATATAATAAATTATCTAAATCATCAGTAGCAGTAGCAGTAGCAGTGCCAAGAGTAAGAGACTTTTCTATTATTTTTTTAAACTTTTTTTTTTATGTAGACGATTGGGGATGCTTATATGGTTGTCTCAGGTAAGTCAAATTCTGTCGTAACATTTTGATTAATTACACATAATTTTAGTAAGAGTTTATAAAAAAAAAATTCCTAATTCGATGTACAGGGTTGCCTGTTAAAAATGGTCTTCTCCATGCACGTGAAATTGCTCGTATGGCCTTGTCCCTTCGAAATGCCGTCCTAAAATTTACAATTAGACATCGACCAAATGAGCAATTAAAACTAAGAATTGGAATGCACTCAGGTAACAAACTTTCTTTCTTTTTTCTTTCTTTTTTCATTACTTACATAATAAAATTGGTAAAATGGGAATAAGGTAATAAAGTTTTTTTATAGAAAGTTATGCTTAAGTAGACTGTTGGAAAAAGTTATGTAAACTTTTCACAAGGAGTTGGTTTGAACGATGACACAGTGTAGACTACTGGTAGGAAAGAAGGAATTATTGGAACAAAAAAAAAAAATTTAATAATAAAAAAGTTTGTTGAAAATAATAAATGTTAAACTAAAGAATTTCATAAATTCAATATTTCCAAAATGAATCTGGATATGGTTCTGTTCATAATATCAATTTATATGACTTTACGGAAATTACATTTGAAATCAAATATTTTGAAATTACGGAAATTACATTCTGATCTGAATTTAAAAGTCCTATTTATCAATTGAAGTATTCTTATTACATACTTGGTAGCATAAAAGTAAAGTAAAAAAAAAAGTGGGTTGAATTTGATTATAATTCGATTTTTCGAGATGAAACGGATTTTGATAATAAAATATTAAACTTTGGAGTTTTTAGGTGAAAAGAGAAAGTTTTTTTTTATAAAAAAAAAAGTTAGTGATAAAATTGGTTTGAGAAGGAATTAGTAATCGATTATTCCTACAATGAGCTTGAACTTTTTATTTGACGCGCAGAGACTAATGTAACTTAAACAACTTTGACTAGTTTTGTAAACAAGTCTAGTTTTTTTTGCTAATCAGATCCTCATTAGGTTAAGGGTATAAAGTTTTTATAATAGATGGATTGAATCCTAGGTTTGTTTACTTAGGCCAACAAAACCTAACGTGTCAATTTAGATTGAAGAGACTTTGAGCTTGTAAGGAGAAAGTAACCAAACTACCTTTAACAATTCCAATATCAAATACTTTACTTTTCTCTCCATTTCCTTTCAACCTTTTACCGGTAGTAAATAACCAATGGAACTGAATGACTCAAAACTACCAACTTTGGAACTAACTAGGCAGAAGCTATTCATATCTTTTCGGTTAATGACCCTCCTTCATATTATAACATTAAAGAAACTAACGATTATAGTATTACTAAAACTTAGCAACATTTTATGTCCTCAGTTGTACAGGATGAGCCAAACTCTTATGTCCAAGTGAAACTCTCAGTTTTTTTTAATGAGTTTGGGGAAGTTAATAATTAAGAATTGAGAGCGCTTAATTTAAATTGTTATTTAAGTTGGATCGGATCATATAAAAACATTCCAGTCATACTCGAATACTCGAATAGACCTGTAAACCTCGTCTAACTCGAACTTGGTCAAGCGGTTAAGATGAAGCGGTTTGAAGGGTTAAGACGAATGTTTTGTTTTTTTGTGCTCTTGCGCACCACGAATCAAATATTCTGATACTTCATCTGAAGTTCGTCTAATCTGAGGTTTACACTGTAAAACAGTAATAATAATTTATTTATTTTAGTTCAATCAGGTTAGTTTAGTCAGGTTTTCTTGTTTTCTCACTTGTGTACAGGCTTCTTTTTGTCAATTTTTGGAAAAAGTTTGTAAAAGAGTAGGGTGTAAAGGAGTTTAGTAACTCTGTAACTAAAGAACAAAGCTTTCAATTATTTTTTTTTATCAGGTTTCCATTTCCACTGTATTATTGACCATTTTTTTTTAAATCGAATGAAATTTTTAGTGAAAGTAATTATGTAATTTTCAATAATTTATTTTTTATTTATTTTTAAAATGAATAAAAAATTCTTCCTATCTATAGGTCCTGCATGTGCTGGAGTTGTTGGACAAAAGATGCCCAGGTACAATCCATCATCTCTTATGATTTTAATTTTTGGCAATATTTATTCAAAAATTTCATTTAAATTTTCTTAAAAAGTAACAAAAAAAAATATTGAATTTATTCTATTAATAATGATACACAGATACTGTCTTTTCGGTGACACAGTGAACACAGCTTCTCGTATGGAGTCAAATGGATTGCGTAAATTGAAAATAATTATTCGTTTATGATTTATGAAATGGAAAACTTAAATGTTTTTTTTTTTTTTTTTTTTTTTTGTTTAAATATAATTCCACAGCACTCAAAATTCATGTCAGTCCTGTCACCAAGAGTATTCTTGATCAATTCTCAACTTTTATTCTGGAATTAAGAGGAGAAATAGAAATGAAGGTTTGACAACTTTAAACAACATTTTTTTTAAAATTCTTTTTCAAAAATTATTGGAAAATGGTATATCGAAAATAATTTTTCGTACATAAAAATTTAGACTGAAAAATAATAATGTAAATGAAAAGTCTAAATTTTGATTCTAACCGATAAAGTGTGGAGCTACGACAGAAGTTTAGTTTATGAAAAGAAAAAAGAGAAAACCGTAGTCACCATTTGAAGACTCAATCCTCTGTCCTTCAACTTTTTCACTTAAGCCGCTTTGAGAAAAATCTTTTGGTTTGTATAAAAGAAAGTGGAGGGACAGAGAAAGCAATTACAGGACCATGTTTGTGGTTATATAAAGTCTTGAAACGAGACTTTATCATCTTTTATGCATATAGACATACTCAGATTTAACTTTCCTTAAGTCCCCTACCCTTTTGTTTTTACTAAAATATGGGAGGGATAGCTAAGCCTCAGAAGTGCCGTTATTCAAAATAATCTCTGATTCATACTACTTGAGGCTCAAGGGACTTTGTTGACTTTGGAAGGGGGATTTCTAGAATTTAGACAAGGATTCGGACCATTGCTTCTCTAGAAACTCACTATACTCTTTATTTATTTCCGACAAAGGTGTAGGAAGAAGAGTTATGAGGTTCTAAACTTTATTTCATGCTTTTGATTCTCTTCTTCTTAAGTTCCGTCGGAAAGAACTTAAACGATAAACTACTTTCCAACTTCCAACACTTGACGTTCCACTCAATGGAATTGAATTTCATTTGATTTTTTTTTATATTACTTCAATTTGACAGGGAAAAGGTCGTGTTACGACATACTGGCTCAATGGAGAGCGAGGTGGACTAAATGGTGAAACAGAAATGAAAAATTTACTTCCAGAACCTATATCCTCAAACATTGTACCTTCACTGTCAACACGAAGTGTGAGTCAACTACTTCTCAACCGATCCACAATGAATACTTTTCCTCATGTCAATTCAAATTCAAGCCTACGGAGTCTCTCTCAATCCCAAAGAAATGTTACTGCGCATGATCATCCACTCCTTTCAGATAGTAGCAGAGATCCTCAATTATCTTCACTTCGATTGTTTCCAACAGGGAAAGATGACATCAACTCAACCTGTTCTATCACGTCCAGTAGCTTTGATCATGATACTAGAGACATTCCAAATTCAGTTGTTGTTAGTAGTCATCTCAGTTCCCTTCGGGGCCATCAGGACATGACTGGTGGAAGTGGGACTGTCAACATTCTCGACTCTAACTCAAATAATAAAGGCCAGATGAGTGCAGGATCTTCCTAGTATTCAAAGACTGTCAAAATCAATTTTGAAATAAATTTAGCCAACCACAGGAGATAGAGATTTTGGGATCATACGATTAGGATCGGTTGAGTTCCACCAATGATTAGATGATTAAACATATGGTACGAAGTCATCAAAACTATAGGGAGAGTAAACAATGAAAAAGTTAATTTAAAGTGTCACTTATCCAAGCGTAATTTATTTTTTATTAAAACTATGAGCAATCTGATGTCGAATTTTCCTAACTTTGTCTAGTCAAGTTGGTGGGGAGTTGATATTTTAGAGATTATTTCAGATGGTCAAATAAAGTCAGAAACAGTTGGTTATTGGACATTTACAATTCGTTGACGTGCTACTAATTCTGAATTTACTATATCTTATATCTACTATATCTATGACCTAGCTCCAAGCAGTATTTTTGAACATTTAACTTCTTAGAATGAATTCTCGGATTATGCACAGGCGCAGCAGTCTTTCTGTGCAGAAAAATTTCTGAACACATGAACTTTAGTAGCACGTACGGACACGGTGACATGACCGTTTCCAAGAAATTAAACTTAACTCACCGTAATATTTGGACTTATTTATAACTTTTAAATGTAAAGCATGTCTTCAGCAAAAATGTATTCTTGGAAATGTCCAGTACTTACTTTAGGATTCAATGTTGCTGTTAGCGTCTGTGATGTTTAATTGGTAACTAGTATAGTCCTGTCGATTATCAATTAACATTTACAAATTCGAATGATACAAATAAACTCACTTATCTTGTCTAAAGAATCAAATGATACTGGATTTTCTCTATTTGTTTGTCCAATTCCTTCAATCATGATTTATTTACAAGCAGAGTCTAAAATAATAATTCCAGACTTGTATGGTAAAATTTTTTAAGTTAAACATTGTAATGAATATAATCGGTTAACGTGACGATTTTGTTCTTTAGTTTATTAGACTAGACTAGAAGTACTGGAAACACGATTATAACGCAAGCATGCTATTGCATTTTCATACAATAAACAAACACGATTTCAGTTTCTAATTTTGGGATTGTTATAAATGGAAATAACCATGAAGTACAAAGTATTAATAACTTTGAATTCTTAAGTCTCGAAGTCTTATACCTCAGAACAAAATCTTCCCAAAAACCCAACTCAAAATTCCCTACAATACTAAAAAGTACTTAATTTAACTAATAAGACACCTGGAATTTAGAACTTCAAATCCTTGATAGCTTGTGGAAGATCCGGCAATTTAATATCTTTTATCTGTTGAGATATATTCATATTCTTTACTGCAGAGACAGCTCTTGCAGGGGCTGCGGAAATACCCGCCTGGGAACATAACAAAGATAGAAATTATTTGTTACTTTTCTTTACTTTTCAATAAATAATTTAAATTACCTCTTGCCGTTCTAATTTATTTTGTTCATCTATGCGAGTAAATATCTCCGTGATATTCGTTTCAAGTACCATTCCTCCCATTACCAATTCATTGAGAATATAATGAACCTAAATAACACAATTTAAAGTGACCTTGTAAACATTCACAACTAAATTTTAGGCTTCAATCAATTTCTATTTTAAAGCTATTCATTCATAACGACATAACTTACAGTATCCACATGAAAGATTAAATCTAACTCGCAAACATTTTCAAAACATTTATCAAGCGTTTCGACAAACACTTGTATGAGGTCCAATATTCCAAGTTCTGATTCCGATGAATCCACACAAAATACAAAATACAAAGTTGCGTAGTGCCTGTATATAAGTTTGTAGTCTGCACCTCCAATTAAACTAAATTTGAAAAAAAAGATAAGCATAATTATTAAACTTTCTTTAAATAATTTCTTAAATAGAGAAATAATAAAAAATTATTATAAAATTTTTTTTATATCATTGTTAAGAGAATTTAAATTTAAATTACCTCCCTCCTTCTAAAAAATTACAAACATTATCGTCTCTTCTGGAAACTAAATGGAATGTCTCTTTTATAATTTGTTGCTGCATTTCTTCTTCCTGTAATATTGAAAAACTAATTAGTGAGTATATTACCTAAACCTTAACTAATTCAAATCACAAGTAGTAAACTTAGATTGTAGATTTAAATGAAAATAAAAAATACATTACTTACAACGTGAACATAGAACTTGCTGAGCCTTGGTTTTCCATGGTTATTAAAAACTAGGATAGCTTTGATCATGGTGAACTGACAATTCAATTAATCCAATGAACACTACTTCTTGATTGATTTGCAACCCGAGTATGATTGTACTGATTAATTTTGATTTTGAACATTGAAGTGAACAGAAGACTGAAGATGAAGAGTGATCAGTCAAAACCAGAACCAGATTAGATAAAAGAGAATTATTGAATTTTAATAATTTAAATTTCCTGGAAAAAATCTCACACCACTTCGACTTTGACCGCCTAAATTCTTTATCGCCAAAACCACCAAAAATTCAGTGAAAGTCCAGCTTAAGGTCATTGAACTCAATTTACACATTTTTGTTTTATGATTTTGATCAGGGTTCGAAGTGGGATTTAAATCCGATTTAAATCCAAGAATAAAAATCAATGATTCTTTGGATATTTATTTTTACCCACTTAGACAAACTTTAAGAAAAATTTAACCATTAACAACACTTGATTTCTAGCTTCAATCTCGTTTTAGGTGAAACCAAGTACGGAACAATTAAAGGAAACGCACTCCTCGCGGCATTGGGTAAGTGATACCTCAATCGATTGGAAATTTCATGCAGATTACGAATCTGGCATTCATTAGTGGCGATCAAGTCAAATTTTGCAAAAATTTTGCAAATTTGTGCAAAAAAAAAAGAATATTTTTCTGCACTGTCTTACCCAAATATCCTTGTGAAATTGGGTAAGGTATACCTCAATCGATCAGAAATTTAGATTACAAATCTAACATCTGTTGATGTCGGTCAAGTCTCATTTTGTGAAATTTTGTAAATTTGTACCAAAAAAAAAATTTGTTTTTAAGTGACTTACCCAAATGTGCAGGGAAAAAATTAGGTATTCCGAAGCATCTCAAATTATGATGAAGTTTATTTTGTAGACTAATAATGGGGTCGCTGATCACAAATATAAAAATTTTCACCGGAAACGCATAGAAAAAAAGTTATGAATTATTCAAAATGGAACAAAAATAGGATTTAATATGCATTTGTTGTTAGGATTAAGATTCGTTAGGTTATTAATCAATAAAATATTTCATCAGTATTTTGTTATTACGCGAAAGAAATGGCGGCGCACAATCTTCGGCGCGCCTCCGATAGCTGTTGAACGAGCCTTCGGCTCGTTCAAACGCCGCGGAGAAATATGGTCTGAACTACCTGAACGCGATATCTGTTACAGGTATGCAATCACGCTCAACTATCCCAATCACGATTGTGCATGTTACCGATCCGTGTATGCGTGAATACGTATTTTAATTACCTAACAAAAACATTGTTATGTAATTCGTAATCTACATTAAATTTCTGATCGATTGAGGTATCACTTACCCAATTCCACGAGGATATTAGGGTAAGACAGAGCAAAAAAAAATTTTTTTTTGCACAAATTTGCAAATTTTTTGCAAAATTTGACTTGACCGCCACTAATGAATGCCAGATTCGTAATCTACATAAAATTTCTGATCGATTGAGGTATTACTTACCCAAGTCCGCGAGGCGTGCGTTTCCTTTAATTATACCCCAAGTACTTGAATACTTGTAAATTTTGAATTTGAAGAATTTTTTTAGAAAAAATTCATAATCTGCAAAGTTAAAAAAAAAATTTTTTCAATTCCCTTTCAGACATCTTATTCTTGATTTTTGACAATCGGAATATAAAAATCCAAAAAAGTAGGATTTAAAACCAAAATCCAAATCGGATTACATAAAAATCCGATCTTTTCAAACTCTACTTTTGACTCATGCGATACTCTAATAANAAGTCCGCGAGGCGTGCGTTTCCTTTAATTATACCCCAAGTACTTGAATACTTGTAAATTTTGAATTTGAAGAAATTTTTTAGAAAAAATTCATAATCTGCAAAGTTAAAAAAAAAATTTTTTCAATTCCCTTTCAGACATCATATTCTTGATTTTTGACAATCGGAATATAAAAATCCAAAAAAGTAGGATTTAAAACCAAAAATCCAAATCGGATTACATAAAAATCCGATCTTTTCAAACTCTACTTTTGACTCATGCGATACTCTAATAATTATAATACTTTTTAGTAAATAAAATAATGACAATATTTATTTTTCCATTGTCGTTAGGATACTGAAAGAAGTTAGTAAATGGCAAATTTGGAGAAACGTAAGGACAAAAAAGAAACAAGTGCTTGGTGGATATTATGTAAATTCCCATCGTTTCTTCGAAAAGTTTTCTCCCATATCGAAAAAAATACATCAGAGGTTAGAATTTTCGCTTTCTGTTATACAACTTGTAAATGGCGTTCAAAAACGAAAGTGAAAAATAAAAAAATTTTTTACTAAACAATTTACTAAACAAGGTTTTTTTAAAAAAAATAATTTCTTGTAGCTACCTTGGGTTTCCATGCAAAATTCGTCCGGTAAAATCGATCAAACAATTTCAAGGTTTGTTGCTTTAGCGCCGCAGGGAAATCCGGGAGGGTATAAAAGGAGAAGAGTGAAATGCTTTTCCGTCAGTGTCATTTTGAGTCTGGAGGAGTGAGGACGTGAGAGAATTCTTCCAAATCTTGCTTCAACAAAAAACGGTGGGGTAATGGAGGTAAGTGAAGTTAATTAATTAATTAATTAGAATGAGATGTTAGAATTATGAATACAACACCATCCGTTTTGTTTAGTTGAATGTTATCGATAGACTACAGCCTTGAATTAAGCAGTCCTCGTCCAGGCATGAGGTCAATGACCTAGAAATACTAAGTCAGAGCTATTAATTTTCTTTGCAGTCTTTTAGTGTTCTTTATCCACTGATAAAACAAACTTTATTCTCATCAATGATCTTAAAATGTGAATTTAAATATCTGCAGTTTTCTTACTCACAAATTATTATCAATAATCTCAAAAATGCTATGTCTAAGCTAAAGTATTATGTTTTTTTTTGCATGATCAACAGCACTGTAGTACTAAGCGGGCTGTTAACATTGTCCATACAAGCGTAACCGCGGAAGGTATCAGTCGATATGAAATTCTATCATGGATCAACGCTACAATAGGCACTAAGTTGAATAAAATTGAAGAACTTGCCACTGGATCAGTGTATTGTGAACTGACTGAGAATCTGTTTGGACGTAAGTCAACTTCTTTTTTTTTTGTCATTTGAGTAATTAGGTTCACAAATTTACGATTTATCCGCTGCTTTAGCTGGCACCGTTAATATAAAACGTGTGAAGTATGATGCCCAAACAGAGAACGACTTCATCCACAATTTCAAACTCTTACAAATGGCTTTCAACAAGTATCAAGTTGATAGAGTAAGTTTACTTAAAAAAAATTAATTATTCGGTAGAATCACTATAAGTTCTCCTTCCAGGCCATCCCTATTGAGAAACTTGTCAAAGGTCGTTATCAGGATAACTATGATTTCATACAATGGTTTAAAGTTTTCTACGATGCGAATGATAAGACATATGCTCGACGCCGTGAAATCTCTTTAGCCAAAAACACTTATCCTTATGATAACGATGCAGTCCGTTCGGCAATCCCTAAGTTTGTTCCTACTGTTGGAATTAAGACCGCACAAAAGTCTGATGTTCATCGTCTTAAAACTGCCTTGCAGCCAGAGTATCGAATGTGGACTGGTAAGAAATGTGGTCCAGCACCAGTGGGAGCCCGTAGTGTCGGTCAGGAAATACGTTCAATGAAGGATAAACTCACAAAGCTATCATCAGAGGTTCACTATTTGTAATTTATTTGGGGTCTGGTTAACAAATTTATTAAAATTATAGTTTAACAAGACGGGAGAGAAACTCGATTATATTTGCTTTGAAAGGAATTTGTATTACGGCAAGATGGTTGACATTGAGTGCTACATCCAGGAACATCAAGAGAAACAAGATTGGAGTAATGCTGAAGTAAAGGCGACTTTAAATCATATCTTGGATATTGTCTATCGGGTAACTCACCAGACCTGACACTGTCAACTTAGTGGTTTCGTTGTTTTAATTTTAAATTTTAGGATTACGGATCAAGTGGAGAATTTGAATCATTAGGTCGACAGCTGTGGGGTTTGGTATCGGAGAAGACTACGGCTAGTCAAACGGATAAAGCATTGGATTCTGTTGATGGCCCGCCATCAGAACTTGAGTTGCCTGTTCACTGCACTGCATCAGACCAAAAGACAGAACCGACTCAAGACTTGAAGCAGTCAGAATGTAAGTTGGGAAATCCATGTCAAGCGCAATTGGTGGATGCTGAACCAAAGCCAGTACGTAATGTCACATGGGCACGGACCTTACCAGATTGTGGTGAAGAGGTCGAGCCTGTCGGTGACACAGGAATGGAGAAGTACTGAGCTATTAAAAAGCCACACACACGAATGAATCAACTCGTCAATTCAAAATTCAAAATTTAGGGTCTGGTTAAAATTATGAAGAGGAGAAATTGAAAATAGTCGCGTGCAAGAAGGACCACTTAGGTTTGTTGATTTAGAAATTGAAAACCTTTAGTAACCAAAGAGATACAGTCAAATTCGGCTCATTAATTCATCTACTAATTGAAAATAATTTTCACTTGTAGTGATATTATGTTTCAAATAAGTGGTACATACTCGCTTCTAATTTTAAGCGTAAAAAACACATCGTTGTCTATTTTTTACGAATCTATTTATTTGATTTCTGATTTCTTGTTTTGTCTTTTTCCCCCAGCATCTTAAGTCACTACAATTTATGTGGGATGGGGTGAATGACCTTAGACATTGGAAATGGAGGATTCACACACAAACTATTCTAACAGTATGCTAGTAGATTGCGACAAGGGTGTTTTATTTTCTGTGAATGTAAGAAATTTAACACAGCGCAACATTAGAGAAAAACTGGAAGGAGTTTTATTATCGCACAGAGATTGTTTTCAAAATGGCGGGCATGCGCTGAAAAAAAACCTTTCGCACTGTAACTAAAACTTTACTACATGGATAGTTTTTTTGGTATCTTAAACTTTCCAAAGTATTTGGATTAATTAAGATTTCTTTCCTTAGAATGAAATCAAGTTGTTTTGATGAGAAACATGTTTTATAAATCAGTGCCCAAAAGACATTTAGTGAGGAAAGTTTTTCAGGATTCAGTTGCTAAGGTGTATTAGCAGAATCATAAGCGAACAAAAAAGCAGTTGGTGAATAGCACTGTACCAAATCATCGTTTACTGTAAATTACATATGCTCAAATTCTTTTATAAGTAGAATGACGTTTTAGGTCATTCACCCCATCCAACACCAACTAAGGTCATTCACCCCATCCAACACCATCTAGTGACTTAGAAATCACAACAAGAATGAAAAAGAATCAAAGATAAATTTAAAGTCAACAGAAGACAAATTTGACGTTGACTGAAATTATTTACTTCTGTGTTGTTAAATATTAGAAATCAAATTTGACTTATCTTCCATTGGAAGGTTGTTTACATTTTCAAAGTCAACAATTCTGTAGTGGTATTTCTTACACGGTCGTCTTTTGTTTATAATTGCAGGCCTACTTCAACACATACTAAATTGCTTGAATTATAAGCTTCTAAATTATTCTAGGATGTGATTGAAATTTTATAATTAAAATTTAAAACTCCAGAGTGAAGAATCCTGAATTGAATTCAGGAATAAGAGGGATAACTTATTTTTGATTTCAAGTTCAATGGATAATGTATTGCTAATTAATTTTTGTACTTTTATTAAATGTAAGCACCCATATCATCCATGCATGTTCTTGAAGTTACAAACCAACCAACCGTAAGTTCAACAGAAGAAGATAACTTTTTATGAATAATTCTTAGGAAATCAAGAACACGGTTTCAAAAATAACACCACACACCAAGGCTATTTGCCCTAGAACTAATTAATTAGAAATCAAAGGTTAAAGTGTACAGTTTTCAGGAAATACTCCTCTAGGAAATCAAATTGAATAGTTTAGAAAAGTAAAACAAATGTAGTCTATTGGTGATTACTGTGGCTCATTGTCAGAGTTAGCATGTACATGAGGACCTGCGTCAGGATTCCCAAGTGACCTCCCGACTGAAGGGAATCTTGAGAGCCATTGAATTCTGGAAGGAATATTATGATCCACAGCGTTGGACGATAGGAAAGGAACTCGTGTCTTCACATAGGCACTTCCTACAGTAAATCGTAGCATAACACACCCAGATGGATTGACATCGACTGTAATCTTATCTGTAGGCATCAGGACTCCAAAATCCTATATGAACATGTAAGTTGCATGAATCAATTTCATCCAAGTTAATAAAATCAACTTTTTTTTTTTACTTTATTTGTATAGAGATCTTCAACTCTGTAACCAGCTTCATGTGACAAACCGAGCTCAATTAGTTTGACTGAGACTTCGCTTGGCGTTCCATCCGTGCGACGATTCAAGAAAACAATGGCGTAGGAGAAGTCAGCTCTCACAACCTATGAAACAAACAAATTTATTCTTGATTAGTTTTACTAAATAAGTAAAGCCTAAAGCCCAAAGGTAGAAAATACATGAAATAAATGGTATAATTCAATATGGCACTTACTGGGGTTATTGGACGAGCCCAGAGTTCAATACCCTTTTCCTAAAGAAAATTAAGAATTGAATTAAAATTATTTAATATTTAGAAAATTAACTTTCACAAGCAGACCTTGTAAATTCGCCGACCCTGGATTCCCAAAATGTCTTGGTTCACTCCTATAATCTTCCGATTTTGTAAAATCTCCTTATAGTCTGGTTTTATTGTTCTGAGGTCAACGGACATTAGGAGTGGTGACGCCCATATAGCCCAAAGTGCCATTTGAGATTTACTCTGCTCATAACTCAGTCCAAAGTTGCCAATGATTAACTAAAAATTTTAATAAACTTTGATTATTACCTTTAAATTGTCTTGTGTGAAATGAATAAATAGACAAATTAGTCAAGAAATATACCATATCGGGATCATTCCAATGTCCAGGACCAGCATTTGGGACAATGATATCTTGATTTTCGCCATAGTAATCTATGATCGTTTGAATACTTTGCCATGAGTCTTGAATATCATCAAAGTTTCGCCATAGGTTACAGGCTCCCTTTATTGCTGTGTAATTTGGCTAAAATGACAAAAAAAAAATATAAACTACTTCAATCTTGTTCTCTACCTTTTCAAGCCTGTATTTTTCGTTTACCAAAAACAACTGAATTAAGGTTAATAAGCCTTACACAAATTCGAATTGGTTTGAGAGTGAACGTATGCATTTCATTTCACTGCTTAGTTTAGCAGGAAAGGCCAAAGGCTAAAACAAGTTTTTACTTTTCTTTCTGCTTACCTCAATACCACTATAAATTTGATAAACAGGCCACGAACATGAATACATCATAGGTCTTCCTGTGCGATTCATGTAGAAACCGAATTCCGGATACCCTGAGAATATTAAAACCAAATTTTGTATTACATACCTTACGTAATTCACTCTTTCTTAAATTCTAGTCATAATTACCAAGAAGTGAAAGTGGAACGAAAATTGTCAAAATAGATAATCATTTCTTTTAATTACCTTGATCCATATCCACCGGATGAGAGTAGCAGCCATCTAATTTAACATAGTCGACGTCCCATTCGGCAAAAGTATTTGCATCAGTCTCTAAGTAACCTAGAATTCCAGGATATCCGGCACAAGTAAAGTTGCCATAGTCTTCATAGATACCAAACTTAAGACCCTTTGCATGAACCTTTATACATAAGGACAAAAATCATTTATTATTACATCACATATCTCATCCCATGTCACGATATCTGAACCAATTAGATTATCTTACATAAGCAGCAAGAGCCTTCATTCCACTAGGGAATCTTTCAGGATCAGCTTGGAGTTTCCCGTCTGGAGATCGATTCTTTGCTAACCAACAATCGTCAACGTTGATATACTCATAACCCGCTCCTGCATACCCTTCACTCACGACAAGATCTGCCATTTGCATAAAGAGTCGTTCACTAAAAAAAACACAGTATTCAAGATACCTCTCAAAATAAAAATTCATATTGATTTTACCTGATACAATTTTCTGGATCATTGACACAGTCTGTATTGCATCGAAATCTTTCCCACGCTAACCAACCCATGGGCGGTGTTCTTGCTAAACCATTTTCCAATGATTTGATTTCTAATGGAATTGTCAATAGCAACAATGTACTCCATATTTTAAAGATCCTCATCATGCCTTTGTTAAATTGAATGTACTGAAACAGAATAGAATTCAATTAATTATCGTCAAAATTTTATGTTTTCTGATACTAAATCAGAATCAGAAACACTAAACAAGACTCCCAGAAACTAGCTTACTTTAAGGAACGACGGACAAGAGAATAACCAAGCTATTCCGGGCTAAAATTATGAATAAGTAAGATTATGATTAATAATTGTTATTATAAGGTTTAGTCCAGTTGCCTCAAGACTAATAGATAAATATATAAGACGTTATCAACCTATGTGAAAAATTCCCTAACCTTCGACCATTTGTTGAGTAGAAAATGATTACAAAATCTTGTAAGGAACATTAACAACATTTCAATAAGATAAAGTATGAATAATCAGTAGACTTAAATATTATCTGATATTGTCAATAATAAGCCTGACCGACACACCTTCCACAGATGTATTGCATAAGAATCAATTTCATTTCACGTAACATCCTTATTACAAATCCTAATCGGTCAATTATCTTATAATTTTTAGACAAAAAATTATACATCATCTCCNAACACTAAACAAGACTCCCAGAAACTAGCTTACTTTAAGGAACGACGGACAAGAGAATAACCAAGCTATTCCGGTCTAAAATTATGAATAAATAAGATTAGGATTAATAATTGTTATTATAAGGTTTAGTCCAGTTGCCTCAAGACTAATAGATAAATATACAAGACGTTATCAACCTATGTGAAAAATTCCCTAACCTTCGACCATTTGTTGAGTAGAAAATGATTACAAAATCTTGTAAGGAACATTAACAACATTTCAATAAGATAAAGTATGAATAATCAGTGGACTTAAATATTATCTGATATTGTCAATAATAAGCCTGACCGACACACCTTCGACAGATGTATTGCATAAGAATCAATTTCATTTCACATAACATCCTTATTACAAATCCTAATCGGTCAATTATCTTATAATTTTTAGACAAAAAATTATACATCATCTCCNATAACATCCTTATTACAAATCCTAATCGGTCAATTATCTTATAATTTTTAGACAAAAAATTATACATCATCTCCTACTAAATATTTAAGATTCAATTTATATAGTAAGCAAATTTTTTTTCTTATTCTAATCACCATACTGCAAAAAGCGAAAATTAGCTTTTAACTCAAATTTGTTATGTCATAAATCAATGATTCAAATTCTTAATGTTTTTTTTTCTTCAATTGGAGTGAAATTCATTTTTTTTAAATCAATCTTTTGGGCTCAATTTTATTAAAGTTGTATATGAGTTGAATCTTATAGGAAATATGAAAATTTGTGTAGCAAATACAAATAAAGAAGTTTTGTCTTTTTGTTGCAAAAATACAAACAATTACCAAATAAATTTCAACATTACGCAATTAAGTCAACATATGGGTGTGTTATGTTNTTGCAAAAATACAAACAATTACCAAATAAATTTCAACATTACGCAATTAAGTCAACATATGGGTGTGTTATGTTTAGAGAATTTTAACCTCCTTGTCATGTTAGCATAAATTAACCAGTTCTGGATTAAAATTGCATANGTGTTATGTTTAGAGAATTTTAACCTCCTTGTCATGTTAGCATAAATTAACCAGTTCTGGATTAAAATTGCATACTTTCACAAAGGCTTTTCCCATCAGCTTTGCATATTAAATTGTTTAAAAAAATAGCTGTTGTCAATATTAAAATAAGAAAAGGAAATGTGTGTATCACGAGTCACGACACGACCACGAATGATTTCACTAGATGAACATAATAAATCTTTAGAAGGCTCAGTCGATGTTATGTTTTCAAGATGTACCCATCAATCAAAAGATTAATGTAACATTTTATTACCTGTTTAATTTTAGTTATTATTTCCAGAGAACACCAAAATGATAGATCATAAGAAGTTAAAATTTCTCAATCACATCACACCACTACTGAAACTTGAATAAAATTATTTCCTTGACACGCGTTATTTAAACGGATTTGTCATGCAAACAAAACAGAGAAGGTAACACGACCCAAATTCTTAGTGGGCACTTCTATTTTGGCCCTATTCCGTATTACTGATAATATTTATCGTTCTTTTAACTAAAATTTAGTCCCACTTGACCAGCTTATCTATCGGAATAATTGGCGGATGAATTCCTAAAATGATTGTCTTCATCTAAAAGTATTTTAGAAAAAAAAAATTTTTTTTTTTTTAAATAAACAAGATTTGACTTTCTATCTCCTGCTTAAAGTAAATCTGGGTCTCCACTGAATGATTGACCTAAAACTGATAGATAATGAATCAAACCAAATAAATTACAGTAATCATTAAATTCGATAAAACTATAATAGAAATAGAAGTTTTGTGCGTAAATCAATACTGCCATACTAATTGGAATTAAAATATGCTCTATCAAATAAAAATGATTTGGCCGTTGGCTATGGCTGTCAATCTTATAAACCAAAACCAAAAGTAAAAATTTGAGTAATGAAAGTCATTACAATTACCTTATTAAAATCCCTAATGGTCTTTACATTAGATAATATTAATGATTCTTCAAAGGACCATGAGGCATGAGGCATTAATGCTTCAATCTAATAAATTCTATAAAAATTGACAGTATTAATTTGCTCACCTTTTTGACTCAACAGTTCTGAGTGCATCATTAGTTGGGAAACTAATTCAAATTACTCGGTTTTATTTTTAGTGCTTTATATCTGGAGTGGTAATGTTTAGTGTCGAATTAGTAAATTTCTTAGCAAAGCCTTAGAAAGTCACTGTTGAAGATAATCAATTTTTATAAAAATCTTGTGAAAATTTTGTGAAATTAAATTTATAAATGTCAATTTGACATTAACCTTGAAAATATAAAATTCGCGGGTCAAAATCAAAACAAGTTTAGAAAAGGAGGTAAACAGTAACCTACAGCAGTTATCATTATCTCGCAAAAATTTAAGAAAAATAAAATTTTAATTTTTTAAATATTTTTTTTTTACAAAAATTTGTGTCAAAAAATTCCAGTTAAAACTAGTTATACAGGAGATACCCCATGCCTAAATTTCCAAAGGAATTTGTCCAAATCAGACTGACCATTTTCAAAAATTGAGTTCAAAATATTAAAATAGGTAAGTATCGAACTCAATAAAACATTTAATTATTAAAAAATTATTAGGAAAGCAACAATCACTAAAATTAAACTAACAAATTTTTTTTAAACCTTTTGACTTATTTTTCAACCTGATTAATTCTCAAAGAATTAATCAAAAGATTACATTTTGATTTAAAATTACTAATTAAGTTAAGAAATTAAGAAAACAGTGGAAGCTAAAGCTATTTAGATAATCGATACTTCACGATTATGATAACATTTTACACTTTTCAATTAATTTTTCTTCCCTACTTTAGTCAAACTCAATCATAATTTCACTAATTTAGTTTAAAAATTCTAATTATAAATGAGAATTTTTTTTTTTCAAAATTAAAAACAAATTAACCTGATGGATGTTGGGTAGTGGTTTGGGAAGGTAACTATATTAACCCCAAATTTCCAAACTCTTCCGACAATGTTCTAAAATTTTGCATTCCTTTTCCAAACTCGGGGAAATTCACTTATTAATTTCGGATTGACATATTAATTACTTCACCATTCACATTAATTTCCAACGATATAAAGAAGTAGTTCCAACTTTTTCAACGTCTTCACACCAGAGAGAGAGAGAGAGAGAGAGAGAGAGAGAGAGAGTAACTGACTAAATTTACCAACGACGGTGTTCAAACTAATGAAAAATGAAATGAAAAGAAGGAAAAGTTGTAAGTACTCTTTCCTTTTCCTTAATTTCGTAAATATTTTTTTTTGATTTTTGCACTAGATTAATCTTCAAAGTGTTACGAGGGTGGACTCGAGACTCGAGTATCCCAGATGCAGATGATTGAACACTTCCACAACAACACAAATTACCTGTTCCTTTTTGATTATTATTATTTCTTGGTGAAGTTCATCTTTATCTTTTGATACGACAACAATCGGAAATTTTCAATCATCCCTGTAAGTGGACTCTCTTCCTTCATCATTCACAACAGGCGTCCAGATGAACAAAAGTTGTTTTACCGGTTTCTCTAGACTGTGTCATCAGGTCACGTTGTTAAAACCGGGCTACTGTTTACCTCCACCTAAAGTTTCGTCTTCACTCTAACATGATTCAGAATTGTCAAAAAACAAAAAAAAAAATTATTAATTTAATTTTTATATTTTCAATAGTTTAAACTATGAATTTAAACAAACTAGAATCATCAATCTTACTAAAAAAAATTTAACCCTACTAAAAAAGTAACCGCAACCAGAGTAGCCCGAGAGGTTTATGGAATTACTTTGTCTGTCTGTCTGTCTTTTTAGTAGGACGATGTAAAATATATATTCTTGTTCATTTTTCATTGTAATTTGAATGAAACTTATTTCATTTCTCATTGTCATTTACAAAAATAAGAAGAAAAAAAAAAAAAAATTTTTTTTTACTATTTCTTGTTTCAAGAAAGAGAAACCAGGTGAAAAGCCTCTTCATCTATTTAATTTTCTTGTAAGAACTTTAGATTGAAGTCAATAATAATTAAAAAAAAAACGATTGCAGACAATAGTGAGTTGACTTACGAGTTTTTATCAAACAAGTAATTCAGAGTCATGTTGATAATTTATTGGTAAAATTTTGCAATTGGTAAAATTGTAAGTTTGAAACCATAACTGAATTTTGAGAATTAGGAAAATGATGAGTTTTATGATGCAACCGGATTCCCAACTTTTCAATTTTAAATCCATCCCTTGATTCAGGTCAGTTGAATGAAATCAATAGTGAACTACATCCTACTTNCAACTTTTCAATTTTAAATCCATCCCTTGATTCAGGTCAGTTGAATGAAATCAATAGTGAACTACATCCTACTTATTCAATTTACTACTGCCAACTAACCAATTCAATTTACCTTATTTCCCAATTAACTTCGTTTTCACTCCTGNCTTATTCAATTTACTACTGCCAACTAACCAATTCAATTTACCTTATTTCCCAATTAACTTCGTTTTCACTCCTGTGAAAATGAAACTTCAATAATCATACTCACAGTAGTCAAAAAAAAATAAAAAATATTAGACTCAATTTATCCAAATCAGTTTCTTATTATTGTTGCTGACTTTACAATTTTGTTCTCTTAACAAAGTCTTCTCAATTACAAAAATTATTTTGATTAAATTACATCAGTTGTCTCATTCAGATCTAGAGATAATACAGATTGGTNTCTCAATTACAAAAATTATTTTGATTAAATTACATCAGTTGTCTCATTCAGATCTAGAGATAATACAGATTGGTTTAGTTTCAACTCTAGATTCAATTTTAAATTATATAGTTGTTGTCGAGATAAAAATTTGTTCAAATAAGTACTCAACGATTCAGAATACTGGATCTTTCACTAACAATGTCTCAAAAAAAAATTCAAATTTAGCCAATCAGATTCGAATATTCGAATATTAAAAAAAAATTTTTTTTTNCAAAGTCTTCTCAATTACAAAAATTATTTTGATTAAATTACATCAGTTGTCTCATTCAGATCTAGAGATAATACAGATTGGTATAGTTTCAACTCTAGATTCAATTTTAAATTATATAGTTGTTGTCGAGATAAAAATTTGTTCAAATAAGTACTCAACGATTCGGAATACTGGATCTTTCACTAACAATGTCTCAAAAAAAAATTCAAATTTAGCCAATCAGATTCGAATATTCGAATATTAAAAAAAAAATTTTTTTTGGGAACATCCTTTTTGAAGAACCTGGCTTAATCTACATAAAACTAAATAGTCTATTAACTACAGTATCACCGTCTATCGTGTCGTCAACTTTTGTAAACAAATTCATTTTATAAATTATTATAAGTATAAGAATTCCATTGAATAAAAAAAAAATAGTTTCACAAAATCAGATCCAGGATTTATACAGAATTGAATTTAACTACTGTAACTTTGAACTCCAAGTTCATTTATCGTACTATAATCACAAATTTATCTATTATATCTCACATGCTTAGATTCGATTTTAGTAGATTCTGAAATGGAACATTGGACCGTATTTTTGGTAATTTTTAACCTGTCTTTCACTTTTTTTTTTCAGTCTCCATGTAATTACAGTTACTACTCCATTTTTTTGGATTGAGTTACTCAAGTGACTTGAGTCAAGTAAAAGTTCACTCGACAAGGTTATTATAAAACTACCCTCGAATCAGAATTACATGGATATTCAATGACTACAGTGCACTTCGTTTATAAGATAAACTTGGTTATAANTCTGTAAACAAATTCACTTTATAAATTATTATAAGTTATAAGAATTCCATTGAATAAAAAAAAAATAGTTTCACAAAATCAGATCCAGGATTTATACAGAATTGAATTTAACTACTGTAACTTTGAACTCCAAGTTCATTTATCGTACTATAATCACAAATTTATCTATTATATCTCACATGCTTAGATTCGATTTTAGTAGATTCTGAAATGGAACATTGGACCGTATTTTTGGTAATTTTTAACCTGTCTTTCACTTTTTTTTTTCAGTCTCCATGTAATTACAGTTACTACTCCATTTTTTTGGATTGAGTTACTCAAGTGACTTGAGTCAAGTAAAAGTTCACTCGACAAGGTTATTATAAAACTACCCTCGAATCAGAATTACATGGATATTCAATGACTACAGTGCACTTCGTTTATAAGATAAACTTGGTTATAAGACCTGAGTATATTTTTTTTTAGTTAAACCGCGCGTAACTAATTAATTTAGGATTCGAGGCGAACTTGTTATAATAATGCAGTTGTAGAACCTTGGATTTTCTATTTCAAAAAATCATTATACACGAAGTGCACTGTGTTAATGGTTAAAGTTAGTATCGTGTTCATCTAAGGTATTCAAGATTCGTTGACAGAAAGCTGAAACTTAAAGTTGCCATTAGGGTCCTCATATTACATCCAGANATTTAATTTAGGATTCGAGGCGAACTTGTTATAATAACGCAGTTGTAGAACCTTGGATTTTCTATTTCAAAAAATCATTATACACGAAGTGCACTGTGTTAATGGTTAAAGTTAGTATCGTGTTCATCTCCTTACTAAGGTATTCAAGATTCGTTGACAGAAAGCTGAAACTTAAAGTTGCCATTAGGGTCCTCATATTACATCCAGAGATCGATAAATGAGGGACATTAGACGTAGTTGTCGTCAACGAATATTTGTTAAAATTTTAACTATAGGTGGACCTAGTCACAAGTCAGAACAATATGATGAGGTCACATAAGCCTCCAACCACTACATATTCCAAAGGACTTCACAATTAGTTAATCTGATCTCCTTACAAGTAAGTGGATGTAATAAATTAAAAAGTACGAATAGGAGATCTAATGGGTACTTAATAATAAATTAATTACATTATCAATTCATCACTAATTCCTATAAAAAAAAAACCTCCATTAAGTCAGACGGTTGTAAATTACTTCTCAGATTCCTGTTCAAGTTTTTCATCAGTGTTTTTCGTAATTTGGAATTGAAAGTCAGCACTCCTCACTTTCTTTTTTCTAAATGAAGAGAAAAGTTTTGGTTTTGTTTTTTGAGTAGAAAGAACAGGAGTAAGATAGGACCCATTTTCACTCATTTCGAGTCCATTATTTTCAGCCGTCGTTGATGATAGAAATCGCTGATTCTGCTTCTCATTTTCAAGAACATGGACTTTGTAATGTTTGTGAGATTTGAGACTTTCACTACTTTGGGATACAAATCGAGAAAGTGATCTCAGTACACCAACTTTCTCACTAAATTTCACTTTCCGACTCATCAATGATCCTTTAGCTACACCATTCACTTCTAGGATGTGATTCCTAACCAAATCATGATTCGTACTACTGGGACAACTTGATTGAGTAGGCTTTTCCAAAGAGGTATTGATTGATTGAGGTGAAAGGAGCTGCACTGAATTCTCCATGACTGGTTCTTCTATTACTTTGTTGACTGGTTCTGATGAATTCTCTTCATTCAATACTTCACAACTTTTTATTGGAGAATAAGAAGAAAGTTTTATCAAATCAGGCTTTTCCTTTGTATGGAAACTCTCTGATTTGGATTCTTCTTCGTGGATTTCCTATGGGGAATAAGGAAAGTTAAACTATTACTTTTGAATTTCGTAAGATGATTCTTTGAGACTGGTGATGGGAAGCAGAGAGTTGAATGAAGATTAGAATTTTGAAAAGAAGCAATAAACACAAAACTATGTGTTCAAAAAATAAACAAATAAATTTATATCAACTAAACGCTGAGACATTATTCTCAAAACTTATAGAATAAATCAACTATAGTAGCCAACGCTGAAAAATCAACTTGTAAAATCTTATAAAATTATGAAGCGGAGTAAAATAAATTAAAAAAACGAAGCAGTGAAATTATCAAATAATTATTAGTGCTAGTGTTTTAATTCATTATTAAGCTCCGAGTTCATTCAATAAATCTAAACATAAAATGTGAAATTTAATAAAAGTACATGGGAAAAAAGAAGCTGATACTCATTCTTAAATCAAATTCAATCAAATGATAAATATACATGTTTATATCGAACTTTTACAGTGTAAATTTACACAAGACTGGACATACTAGGTGTGTTAATTTAATTAGAATTAAAACAAGCCTCGTAATAAATCAACCTGAAGTGACGAAAATTAAAAAGAAAAAAAAAAGTGACTAAATATAAATGAAGTGCGTGTTGCGAGTAGTAGTGACAGGACAGAAGAAGTGGAAGATTAGCAGGAAGACTACAGGGGAAATGGGAAAGAATTAGCAGGAAGAATCTTCCTAGGCGCAGGCGTAGTAATTTATAAAATCATATACAGGATGAGGCATAATTCAGTATACAATGGAACTACTCTTTCACTCCATTCATTTCATGTTATATGTAGTGAGTTTGAGAGGAGGGAAAAAATAATTGGTTTCAAGCTACCTCTTTTTTTTTTTGTACATATTAATTATTTTTCAAGCTGAACTGTCTCCATTGTTATATAAGAATTCAGCCTGACCCTATAGAATAGAAAAGCGGAAACTCTACCTCAGATATATTAGGCGACGGGGGAGGAGGAGTTGAGGGTAGAGAATTCCGAATGTTTTGTTTTCTCTCCAATCCACTACTTTCTCGCATCGGATTTTTTTCACCAGTAAATCTGTGTATTATTGAGAAAGAGTTTAAATCTAATAGGAATTAGTCATGTTTAAAATTAATTTAATTTGAAACCACATTACTAGCAATTCAAAATTAGGATAAATGATCTAACCAACTCAGAAACCTTCAATAGGTTTTAACAAAATGGAAAGGCAACTAAACAAAATTATAATCCCCACCACCATATTATTACCAAGAAGACTGCTAATTAATACTGTTAGATTTTTTATCATACTGAGGTAGTCATATGAAAACCCATCCCAATTTCATTTTGCCAAAAAGAAAAAAAAAACAAAATAATTATTATGGAAAATCTTAACTTCGTAACCAAAAATCTGATGCAACTTCCAGCAGTTATCGTATAACTTACTGAATAGTAAACATAATAAAAAAAAACCCTATAAGAAACGAACAAAAGATTTTCCATTTTTCTCTTTTAGTGATATGAAAAATTTTTTAGGAAAATTGACAACCGTTTTCCTGTTACTGAAATTCGATAACTAATTTTGATGATCAAATTTTGATCAACAAAATTATATTCTCGATATCGAAAAGGAAACTGAAAATAGGAAATGAGATACGGTTAGGTAGATCTTAATTCTCATGTGACAGCATTCGGAGACGTTTTTCTATAGATGTATTCTGGATAGTGACGCTGGCACATTTTCGTAATGGATAAGCCGCACCTGGATTCATCTCTAACCTGTCAGGTCGAATTCCAAAAGTAACTCGACGATCCCGTTCACTTCGTCCACTGACCATTTCTGAGGCTTCTCCAGGCATATTGTCTTCATCGGCTGTTGACGATTCACGATTTAAAAATTCACGACCCATAGTACGTTCACGGAGACTCAACATACTTGTTACAGACTTCGATCTCGGCATCGAATGTTGGGTACCCGTAGAAGCAGGAGCCGAAACTAAATTTATCAAACAAGAATAAATTTTAACATTTATCATTTCTTTTATCGTCTACTCAAAATACCATAGACACATAAAATACACATAAAGTATAAATAATCCTTGAGAAAAAACTATAAACTATAAGAAATAAAATAGAAATTACAAAAACGACACTAGAAAATAATCCTTCAAGAACTAATCATCATGCACTGTTAAATTAAAAAAAAAACTGAAGATAGCAATATTTAGTAAAAGTTGATGCCTTTAAAGTCAAATACGTATACCAAAGCAAGCCAATTCGTTCAACATCGTGCAAAAGGCAAGAAAGTCATTATAAATTCATTAATCGGTGTTGTCCACGAATATAGTGGGTTTAATAATTATATTTGGCTTGTCAGATGAAGTGAATAAGGAATATAATATATTAAATTAGAAGCAATTCCCAACAATAACCAAAAGTAAATTATATCATGCATAAAAATCAGGAACAAGAAAAGAACAGGCTTTACTGCCATCAAGTCAGAAAAACAAAATCAGAAAATGCACTTGAAGATTGATGTGACAGGAGTAAATGGAGTTACCTGTGTTTTCTGTACAACACGAGGAAACCTGGTTAGAAGAAGACGCGCTGTTCGCGCTCAAAAAATTCTGGAATGTCTGGCAAACTTGAATTGACGAAAAGATTGAAGATGGAGAGGAAGCACAAGAGGACATCTGAGAATCTCTCTCTTTACTGCTGCCTAACTGATTAACAGAACTTTCATGCAAAATTGCATGAGTTGATTTTGGGGAAGTATTACTTCCAATATAACCACATCCTCCATTTGTAATTAAACTAGATGTCACTGTTGTTGGCTGCTGCTGATAACAGCAGCGACGAGAATTAGAAGCGATAGGGAGAGAAGATGAAGCAGAAGATATTGAGTTTGAGTGTCCAGCAGGATACATCAAAAATGTAGAGGTGCTCACTAGTTTCTTAACTTTCAAAAGATGGATAGAATAATCAGAAATAAATTGCTACATAATTTTTTCCAGACATTATGGAAAGTCGACTCGAATACACAAATTACTGACCTAATTCATAAAATTCTAAGAGAAACTATTGAATCAAAACTTCAGAAACTTATCAATTAAGAAAATTCGATTACAGGAATTGGAATAACTAATTGGTCATATAATGAAACATAATGGATGAACTAAAGAATTGGTGCTTTGGTATACTATGTTTCCTTAAAACATTACTTTAATTAAAACTTGATTCAAATTAGAAAAATCAAAGGATCATTGTAAACTTTAATCTCAGAAAGTTAGACTCTAGAAGTCAGGAAGACAAGTGGATATCTAAATATTTGAACCAGGATGAGCATTTTCCTTCTAACAAATAATATTAAATCTCATACTTTAGTATTTGGTAGAGGAGACGAACGAAGAGGTAAATAAACGTTTTTGATATGAAATCAAGGATGGCGAACTGACACTGAGGGCCTACCTGCCGATGGACAGTAAATTGAACTTGAAGCATCATCATCTATGTCATCTTGACTATTACTTATCACAGATCCCGGTCCTAAAAATAAGTCAGACAAATACGAATAATTAGTTTTAACTGAGCATGCATAATTAATTTCGGAAGGTTTTTAGCTACTTACCACCATAGGACGATGCTTTCCCATATCCACGTAGGACAGTTTCTAAATAGTGGAGCCCAGGATTATTCATGATGGGACAATTCGCCAAGATTTCAATTTGCTTCCATCGATGCATTCTTTCTTGTAATTCATGAGTAATTTCAGTCAATGAGCCTCTATAAAAAAAAATTTAAATAAGAAACTCAAGTGTTAGAACTTTTTTGGTGATGATGAAGGTGAGGATGTGAGAGACATACTTGGCTTCTAGAATTGCCTTATCAACATCATCTATAGACTTTCCATGCGTTGAAACAAACGCTCCCATTAAACTGGAACGTTTCTTCTTTAATTTATCACACTAAGTAAAAAATATTTGTGAGCATTGGCATTGAAAAGAAAAAAAGAGGAAGTGTCTTACAGCATCCTTTGCTTGTCGCAACTGCCTTTCGGCTGATTGCTTCTTTTTGTTATATGTCTTCAATTCGAGTTCGTAGGTGAGTTGGAGCCAGTGTTGGAGAGCTGGGGGTGGGACCCAACATTTGTCTTGTAGCTCAACTTCTGCCCTTTGAAGTTCACTTCGGAGAACCTATTTACAACAGAAACTCATTTAGAAAAGCTTTCAACGGAACACAGAACGGAAAAACTTGCTTGATAAGGATTTACAGTTACACTTAACAATGCTATGAACACTAAAATGAATTTTATTTACAAAGATTTGATCCACTAGCTCTTCACAACAACTTGGAGACATTTTCTCAGGTGTAGAATTAGCGGAAGACTCCGTGTGAACACAACTAACCACTTGAGATAACTCAGATAAACTTTTTGTCTTTAAAAACATTTTGACAGATCCATACTTGAGTGGAATTCTCAATAACCTGATAAAAAGTCTTAGGTTTTGAATAACGCGTCAAATGACTGTAGTGATGTATTACTCTTAAACTCAATCTTGGCCAACCTTCTTCAATCTAATTTTAACCATCAATGACCATAGTAAAATTCACTAAGAGGAAGAAGCTGAGACTAAACCGTTTCCAGTAATGTTTTAAAATATATATAGACTGTGTCAAACTCGGTTTCCTCATGTCGTTTAGAATAGATATCCTTAGCAATGACGACAGTAAGGAAAACGAGTGACACTTTGAAATTCTAGACATGAATATTCATCTCCGAATTACGAGTATGAATTGATTTCGGCATTCATAGCATGTCCAAAATTAATCAAAAATACTGAATATTCACTATTATTATTGATTTGGAAATGATATAAGGCTCAGCAATCAAATCGAAAGACTATGAATTGCTACAAATTTTGTTGCCGACAGCAGACCAAGACCTCGAGGTAAAAGCTAGTTCTAAATTGAATAGGTGTTAATTAATTCTAGGTAGCATACCTCTACTTCAGATCTAAGCCGAGATATTTCTTCCCTCACTTGATCGTCCGGTAGTTCTAGTTCTGAAAAACTCTTTTGGCTCATTGATTTTTCAATCTGCTTCGACAATTCCTCACGTTCAACTTTATTCTTCTCCATTATGTTCTAAAAGTGATAGGAGAATTCATTAAAAGAAGAAAATTTCCATGTTCAAGTAAAAGAGTTAAATTCTTGCTATAATTTTTACATGCCTGGAGATCCTGTAATTCCTTTTCAGCTTTGGCAAGTCCTTCCATATCTTTGATGATTTTAGTTAATTCACGTTGAGAAGATTTGTAACGAGAGTAAACGCTCCAGCAAAATCCAACTGCGATTGCTAATAACGTAGTTAAAATAACGTCCTTCACGTAGTTGGAGTGCTCTAAAGAGAAATTGGTAATTCTAGAGAATCCTAACTACCATTTTTTTCAAAAATTGAATTACAAGTTAATTCATCACCTTTAGGAGGTCCAAATAAGACGACATCCTGAGCCTTGAGCGATATTTTCTGCCTATGAATCATGTCTTTTACTCCCAGTCCAGAACTTAGAAATTGCAGATGATTGACGGCAAGTCTGTAAGAATCGAAATAAAAAAGAAATCAAATTACTCACAGCTGGAAAAAATGATTGGAACAAATCCAAAATCGGAAGCAGCAACTACCTTGGCAGAAAGGTTCCATTGAGTGAGTAACGTATAAAAACAGGTTTATACTGCGGAAGTCCAACAAAGACACCCAGCCATTCGATTGTTTGGTCAACTGTCCAGTTGTGAACTTCAGATTTAACCCACGTTTCCCATAATTCCTTCACAGTGACTTGATTATCATTGTTCCGATGAAAGACCTTTTGGCGTTTTTCAAAGTCACGCTCATACTTCAATTCCTCTCGAAGGTACTGTTCAAAAAATTAAAGAATCAATTTGAATCCATCCAATTATAATTTCATCTTCTCCATATTCATAAACACACTAAACGTTCCTGAATCTGATTTAAAATTAATTATTAAACACATAAAAGACACAAGTTGAAGAATGAACGTCTTAAGAGAGTATAAATGACAATCCTTTCTACTGTTGAATTGTGAAGTTTATCCACATTCAAGTTTTCAAAACGTAATTTTATGAACCTTATTGTTCATTATTTTTGCTAACCATGGAAATTAAGTAGCGGAAATGAGTGAGAATAATGGTTTTCTATGAAAACTTTAATGTGACCAGCCGGTACATAGAATCTGCGCTAAAATGTTTAACACAGAATGTAAAATTTTTGCCATCTAATAATTTGCATAATCTTACACAAAGGAAGTAAATTAATATATAGTCTCATGCTCTCATGTCGTGACTGGAAAGCACATTGATTACTACTATACGGTTTGACACCTGAGGTTTTAATTCTACTATATGCTTAAATAACATTCTACTACTAACAGAGTGAGAACTCTGGAAGACCTTTAAAATGTTTTGGAATTGGGGATATTCGAATCAGAATTCAAATACCCGACTCTAAACCCAGCATAATTATAAAGATTAACCCGAACACTCATGAACTTTTCCTTTCGTCAACCTAAAATCAAACTAAAAAAAAACTAATAAACCTAAAGAAATATGTAAAGAATCACTCGCAACCATGAACAATGAGATGCAGAGGTAGATTTTTAGTTAGTAAAAAATTCTCCGAGTGTTTCCGTGTGCTCGGGCTATTATTCTTTGGATTGGTCTAAAAAGTAAAGAGTCAGGTATTTTGACTTTGAATATGCTTTTCGCTAAAAAAAATAGTCAAGTTACACTGACGTCAAGTCAAGTAAAGTTAAACTGTTTAACACTGGAAAATTTGAGTTAATTCTAGGAAAGTCATTTATTTACCTCATTAGATTCATGTAAATTAATATTGCCATCTTTGTCATCGTCCAATTGACGATGTAGGCATTTAATGGCTTCTAATGCAACTTTTTCATTTTCATCTAATGCCAATTCCCAATCATCTTCATTTGAGTTTACTTGTGAACCTGGGAAAAACCAAAAAAAAAATAATAAAAAAACCATAATCAGCATACCCATAGTCAGCTGATTTTGACCAATCAAGGTTAAGTTGTGAATGATTAGAATGTGGGTTTTGAAATAAGGTTGGATGAGAGACTTACATGATTGAGTGCCTATTAAGAGTAGGATTGATAAAATTCTTAATTGTGGTGATGATGATAATCGAACCAAAGACATTTCTAAGTGACAAAGCCGTTCCTTTGGGGAGGCCCGTCGACTCTACTCTAACTGAAAATGGTTTTTGGACTTTGGAAAGACAGGCCACAGAAGAGTCACGTCACATAGACATACGGCTTATTTTATAAACTCGTCCCAACCAACTCTAATTCAAAAAAAAAACCTTCAAAATATAAATGCTAAAAAAATGAAAAGAATTTAATCTCAAAAAGTTTAAAGGTATAACGGAACTTGTCTTATTTTATAACATTAGATCCCTTGAGATGTGAGTTTCATTTTGATTGGCATGTTCCCCCTTATCCCCAACGTACTAAACCCAATGTCAATTTCATTACGCAATACTCCATATTCACATCTGTAACTTTTTACTAGGTCCACTAAACTTACAATTATTCTCCAATGGACTCTTCCATCGTCATCGCATCATCATCATCATAATTTTACTCAATTAAGCTTGGAAACTAGCCGAGCCAGGTAGTGAGCTAAACGAGTGAGCCGAATTGAGCTTATATTTCAACTCATTTATAAATGGACGAGTGACGAGCTGAGCTGAGCTCGAGCATTGGCTCTCTCAAGTAACGAGAAAACTCGTGAGCTAGCTCTACAAATGTTTGGGTTATAATATTTAAGTAAATTCCTAAAATTCACTATTATGTGAGATAAAAAATGATATTTTAACACACTAATAGCGAAAATTTGCAAAAAAATTCGCATATCAAAAAAAACATGTGCTAATTTTTCATAACGTCTTATGCCGTTTCTGGCAAGGTCGGTTGTTCCTCGAAAGGAGAACAACATTAATTTGGATACGTAGCTAATTATTTTATAGACAATAATAAGTCAACTCATTGACTTTAGTTCCTTTGGCTTGTTTCTTACTTATGTTAAAAATCATGAACATTTTCCGCTCACCTCTGTACAAAAAAAGAAATTATTGAATTCCATTAATTTCAATAGTATCAGTTCCCAAATTTGTTTATAATTTATTAATTTTGTTTACAAAAACAAAGCTAGACGTACAACGTAGTTTGTTTAAACTAATGTTCCTTGAAAAACTACCAAATGGTGAATAGAACGTCTTACGTAGGACATATGGAACTCACGAATAACATGGTATACTACTCAGAATTCTTAAAACATGCATAGAAATTTTTAATGTGTAAAATCGATTAGACCAAAAATCCAATTAGTGATAGGCAGAAAATCCCTAATAGAAGCATAATATTCCTATTTAGTAAATTGGTCTCAAGAATCAAATTCTGAATAATGGTAAAGTCCCTTATATAATACGATGGTCGTTAATAGTAGAGTGACTCTTAATTTAGTATATTATGCTCAAATTGGAAAGGAGCGGACGACAAAAGGAGTGGATAATGGATCGAAGAAATGAGAAATGTGGGAGTTAGTGGTGTGAAGAATGTTAGACAGCAGCAGCATAAGAATCTGAACAAGAAGAGGGAGAGGAAATGATTTTCAAGCCTGCGCTTTTCAAATTAGATGGGTAGGTTTATTATTTTTGAATTTTGATCTATTATTAACCACGAGCTGAAATTTTGAAGGAGTTAGTGCAATTTATTATCTATTCGTCCGCCCATTCTTAATTCATAAGATTCAATTTTTTATTTTTTATACAGTAAACTCTTGATATAATATCAATGGACCAGAGGCAAACAATTTAGGTTTTATATCCAAGAGGTCTTGTACCCGACCTTGGTTATATAACCCGAATGGGTCTTAAATTCAAAATTTGTTTGTAAGATCTTAGAGGGTCTTAAATTGAATATTTACATAAGACCTAGGATGGTCTTAAACTTAATCGTAAAAAAAGGAACGTTTCAATTAACTAAACAATTATCTTACCAATTGTTTATTTACAAATTAATTGGAATCGAATTGAAGTAATCAGTAATCTTTGAATCGACTGCCAATACTATTAAAGAGTGCAATTTTTTCAATCATTGAAACATGGACGTACAATTCTTTTAAATTTTAATTTATTTAATCCAATTGCAAATAACCTTAAGGTGAAAAACAAATACTCAATTTCACCCATGGTCTATTTTGTATTAAAAGTGAATAAAAATGTTCGAGGCCACACCACAAACAAAAAAGATTTTGTTTTAATGTAAATTTTCAAATTTATGCACATAGTTGCATGAATTTTATGTTAAAAAGGTCTTATAAAATGTTTCATTCACTTATGTGGCTTCATAACTTACAGTCTTGTATTCAATGGGGTCTTATATTCATGGTCTTATATCCGTTTGTTTGTTTGTGAATTTATTTACGTGTCAACTCTTCATTAGTTTACAATAGCTTAACATGTGAATGTTCCATAAGGCGAACCAGACTTTTTCAAATTTGATGTTATGACGAAGAGGATCTTACATCCGGTGATCTTATATCAAGAGTTTACTGTAGTATGATCTCACATTGGTACAAGTGCCTTTAAAACTCAGAGTTCAACTGAATCTATTCAAATATATTACCAATAACATTGTTCAAGTGATTGATTTTTGACAATAACGAATTATTGATATTTTTTTGGTTTAATTATTTTTCATAATTCTAAAATATAAAAAATTAACAAAAGTTTAGCGTAACCATTTGGGCGTGTTTTCTCGCACCAACCTTGGGCTTAACCTTAGAGCTAAGTATGAAAGTAGCCATTTATTTTCTACTCAACCATCCACCCATTTTTTCTATCTTCTCAACCTTCCTGTTCTGTCTCTTAGTTTCCGATCTTTGTTTTTTATTTTAATTCTGCCCACCTACGGTGTTCCTCCCCATTGTTGAATGTCCGCGGTTTTCTGCGGATTGGTAGTGAATTGTATTATTCCTTCTCGTCTCGTGTCTGGTCTTTGGTGGTGATGATGCTGCTCTCTCATTCAGTTTCACTTTTCCCGAAGTAAGTGGTACTCGTTCGTAAGTGAAGTGCGGTGAGTTGAAGTCCCTACATTACTTACTCTCAAACCACGTTAGGTTGGAAAACAAACAATAGAAACTAAGATCATTCATTTCTTGCGGACTTTAGCAAAGCGGACAAACAGAGGAAGAAGAAACGAACAAGGAAAACAAGCACAGTCTTAACATTAGTAATTACTATTCCGATTATCATGTAAGTTCGTTGGTACTTTCTCCTAAACTTCACTCCACTGCTCTTTCTAGCCACATTTTAATTTAAATTTATGCCAATTAGAAGAACCTAATGTCAACAAACTAAAGTCAGACAGTCCAAAATCAAGAAAGTCACAAAGTGAACAGTGCAGTGAAGAAGGCTATTCCGTATCAATCATTCATTTGGACCGGAAGTAAAAATATTAACAGGTATGGACATTTGACCCGTTCTACCCTTTCCTCTTTTTAAGCAACGCAATCGGTGTTGCAATAACCATAGCGAGGGGGGGTTGTCGGATTATGGATTATTATACTAAAAGGGAAAAGGCGTAAGAATTTAATGTAAAACTACTTACTAACATTCTTCAACTAGGTATCTTAAAAAAAAAAACTTAGCCCCTTTGGAATAGTCCAACCGGGAACGGAGCAGAATTTTTTTTAGAGAAGTTATCTATAGTATGTTAGGTTAGTCAACATGTGGATTTATGTGACTAACCTAAAAAAAAACTTAGATTATTTCTCTGCCCCAGCTACGGTTAGTCAAATGACTCAAATAAGAAAACGGGTACCGATGCACTCCTTAAGTTTAATTATGAGAGGATTTTTGGCTTACCTTGAGCCTAAATAAACCTAACCTAATATGTCTTTAAATAATGCAAAAAGTATTACAATCCGCTGCCTTATCCTTACATAATCATATTCCAATTATTTAAATCTGGTTAGTTCAAAATTTTAAGTTTTCTTAGTACATCAGTAATAATTGGAACACTGAAAAGTTAAAAAAGAACATGGATTGGTTCGGTAACAGTACGGATTGTGAGCTGGCTCATTCGCAAACCTAATTTGATTTTCAGACCTTCCAAATCATTCCATGTTATTTGAACAGCCTAAGTTAATTAGAGGACACAATTTGATGAGACAACGGAATAAGTTTAAAACATCAATTACATCATGACACATTTCTTATTATGTATTCATTCTTCATTTCCCCCAAAAACCGGTTTTCTCATTTCAGTTTCAGTATGAGCTCAACGTCATTTATAAAATCAGTATAATCATAAAATTATTTTATTTTCGAAAATAATCATATATATGTTAATTTGATATCAAATACTTTTTTTTGTAATTTTGAAACATACTTCCAAAGCTAGAGGTTCTTCATAATTTCAACATTTGATTTGATACTTGATAAATAAGACATATATTCGAAGACCGCTAAGTAGTTTCGTTTATTAAATGAAATTTTATTTTCCTATTTCTGTGGCAGAAGCGGAGTGAGAGGGGCTTGAGTGCATGGGGCCAAGGAACCCCTGCCGCCGAGCCGACCTTCGCTGCAAATCTGGAACTAATGGAACTGGAGAATATTGTCGCAAATACTGTTTACCTAAAAGCCAGAGAAGGTTCGTTCATGTTTTTTTTTTTTATTTAGTCTGAAATTTCACATTGCTAAATTCAATCATCACTTCCAAACTTTCATCGTATTGCTCTTATTCTCGTACACAATTTAAGTATATATGGGAAAGACGTCTTTTATGACTTATTTGGAAGTTCTGAACAATACACGAGTTGCTATGTTAGGCATTAAGAAAGCTAAAAATATCATATAGATTATAGAACATCTTTTATTTCAAAGCGTGCGGTTTTCGTTTAATCTTAACCTTCAATCTTTATTAATGACGTATAGAACAGCGGCGGATTGATAATATTATCACAAGCAAGATCAAATTATAATGTTTTCCTGGTTTTAATAGGCTAAAACACTTCAGGTATTGAAGATTTTCCTTCTTTTGGCGTCAATTATTGGTTTCAAGTACTGCTAGACAATTTTAGAACAGATCATAATTAGTAGTTACGTTTGAAGTATAGGTTCATTATACTTGTAATTTAATGATAACGATTTACTTTTACAAATTTGGTCAAAACACCTCCACGCTTTCGTGTCGATTAGTAGATGTTGAGATTTATGGCTAACTAATAACGTTTGGAGGTGCGAAAGTCGCACCATCCTAGTGCTTTTAATGATAGTTTTAGTTAGGTATTGCGGATATTGAGTCTAATTTCCAGCTTAGAGATTGGAAATTTTAGGTGATTCAAATGTAAATAATATTCCGAACTGATTGACGTGTGACATTTATTATACAATCAGTTAACACTATAACTCGTAACTTTAAGTAAAGTTAAGCTTTACATTAGAATACTTCAACTTGCTGCTCTGTCACCAATTACTTCCAGCGTTTTGACTTAATTAGAATTGGTTATGTCGCCTAGGTTAAATTGAAATGAAAGTTCAGCAGGAGAAGTGTTCATGGACATGGAGTGTATTAGTAAAAATTCAATTAACGTATATTTTTGGCGTTATTGACGAAAAGAAAAGAATCTAATTTGATTTATTAAGCGTTCTTGCGTTTATAGGACTAATTGATACTAAAAGTAGGTGTGACGACTTTCCTGAAATATATTTTTAAGTATCTAGTTATTGAAAAATGACGATTTGATTACTCTCGAAACTAATAATAAGATCCAAAGAAATTTCTATTGTTAAGGCTTTTTGAGTGACGCAGTCAAGAGCTTAATTAGATTCTGATCAATTCTCTAATTTTTAACTTTACAACAATTCATTGTCTTTTTGTTCGATTTCAATTCTGGTTCAACTATTGGCGGATTCATTCATTTCGGGATTCTATCTAATTTAGCAACTGCTTCAGGCGAGTAATTATTTTATATTTGACATGATTTGTATTCGTCTTTTGGAAACATTACCCGTTCAATGAATAGGAATTGTATTCAGATAACTGCGGAAACTTCCAAAAGTCTAATAATAAAATGTATCTTTTGATTCTATTATTTTTCTACAGATAGCAATAAAGGGAAGAGTAAGAAGTGGCGGAAGATCTTACAGTTCCCACACATTTCATTCTGCATTGACCTCAGAAATAAAATTGGTATGAAATATAGGAAGAGATCAAAGAGGAAGCTTTCTCTCATTTTTAAATCCTTCAAATTAACTTACCTACTACTTACTTAATTCTAAGTGGAAAGTAAGTCGCCTTAATAATAGCCAAATAAGCGTCACGGATCTCTCATTTACTACTGAGATTGACGTTAAATTAATATGGATCATCCAAGCATCAATTTCCGTTAGTACTAAATACAGTAGTATACACTCATACCATTACATTTTAGCAAAATATAAAAATGATTTTTAGACTTCTTGTAGCCTAGGTTAACAGTCTACCATAAACCATAGTCGTTTTATTTTCATTACTTAAAAAAAAGTAGAGATAATATGGTGATGTTATTTTAGGAGTACTTAGAAGTATTTTGTGTTAATATCCCATGCTTGTCTCAGTTGTCAATTATTCCTATGATCTTTTGTGGAGCAGACTGAGAATTTTTTTATTGGATTGGTTGTCACCAGTGTAGCTCATTATAGAAGAATCCGTTTTGGAATAACTATAGATACAATTTTATTTTATTTAATCATCCACATCCGTAACTTTTTTTATCTCTTTTTCGTCTGGTGTTGGAAAGTTTTTAAATTCAATTTTAATCCAGCCAGATCTAGTCTTGAGATATTTTAATGCTGGCTTGACTCATTGAGATGAATGTAGATGTTAAGGATAAGATTCTATCTTGAATAATAACTACCACTGTAAAGAAAAACAGACGGTTAAAATGTATACTTTTCACAAAACCATATACTCTACGCTAAAAAAAAAACTAAAGAATTAAAGAAAGATGTCCCAGGAGCTTTCGTCATATGAAACTCGGAGTGAAACTTTGCTTTATTTGGTCAGCATTCTCTTAGCCGTATAAACTGAGAGGAGTTAAAAATTAGAAAATAATTTTTTTAAATGAAACATCGGTTAGAAGAGTTGGCTGAATTGAAAAACACGAATGATAACATTATTTCAGTTAGTAATGGCTCACTAAATGAAAAGGAGTAAGCATCACGGGAAAAACAAACTTGTAAAATTTGACCAATTATTCATTATGTGGAATAATTAGCAAGTTAAAGTTCCGTCAGATAATAAATACAGTATGATAAAGAAAACCGCTTCTGGTTCCTCCTCTTCCTCCAAAATTGATAAAGGGTATCCGAATCTTGGTGGAGCTTCGACGCAAACATCAAACAGTGAAGAGCTTGAAGTTTTCCAACAGCATCAAGTGCTGAGTTTTGGAGAAAGTGGAGACAGAAGAAGCGGTTTTTTGTAAACATGCTGCATGACCCCAATATGTCATCAAAGTAAACTGTATGTATGTAACTCCTAGTTTCTTCTTCCGGTGTCCGAAGAAAGTGCAATGTAGTAGTTTTGTTTCAATAATTCTAATTTCTCATGAGTTTTTTTTTAATTATTTCCAAATTCTAGACTACTAACTATTCAACTTTCTTCAGACACAAAACAACGTAGAACTACACTGCATTATCCCACAGAAAAAAAAACTCACATGGAGAAAGTTTTCTCCTCACAAACACCTCAGTTTGCAAAAATTGTAACCAGATTTTTACACTCATGCACCGCATGAAAATTTACGTACTAACAAAATTAGGTAAAAGTGAATAAGCTTATATTATATCATATCATTTTCTTCCTAATTTTTTCCCTATTCTAGTATTTCAAAACATGTCTGTACTTAGAGGTCTCATTGATGAAATTTTAAAGGAACTTTGAAATAGTAAGTCATATGTCATATTAGGTACTTGAACTTGGTATATGCAATACGCTTTTTTGCATACTAAGTCCGGATGTATCTCGAACCACCACTATTGACAAGATTTAGAGTTAATCGTGTGGAAAGGAGGTCAATTGTAAATTGAATTCTCCAGGGTAAACTTTACATGACAGAATCAGGAGTGAATGTGTTGATTATGTTAGGGAAAGTGTAAATTGAAAATTATCAATTGTTTGGAGAGTTGAAGAGGAAAAACAAATTATAAATTCGTTGTAATGATCAATTTTGGTTCTAATTTCGAATTTTAAGAGGCGTTCATTCTTTCGTGATTTGGTTTCGTCTTCCGTCTTTTAACAAAAATTGGTTTTGGTCAATGAAAAGAGGGAATTATTGAGCATTGTCAAGTATGAAAAATGACAAGTGTGTAGTGGGATCATGAGAGAAAGAATTATATAAAAATTGATTTATTTGGTTACTTTTCCTTACCCTGATAACAGAAAAAAGGGAAACGCATGACTAAACTTTTAGGAAGTTTAACTGAGATTTCGTCAGCTTCAGGCTTGAGCTAACACTAAATAAATGATACTGATGAATGGCAACTGGTACAGGAAGATTAACTGAAGAGAACTCCTCGTATGTCTTTCTTAGCATTTAAAAATTTAATTTATTTCTCCAGAATTTTTTTTTGCCTAAGTGTGTTAAGTTGTTTATTTACTGTGTAATAGAAGTGCATAAAGCTATATTAGGCACAATTTCCATTAACTTCGACCGGGTAATTTATGATTGTATAGGATATTTTCTTCTTTCAAAAACTTCTTTTTTCCATTCTTTAGACTGTTGTATGATAAAGAAAGATGATATGGAAGTCAAGCTGAACAGAGGAGATAATGTCTAATTAAGTTAGAATATAGTATCTATCATTCAACTTTCCCAGTAGTAATTAATAAATCCTTTTTTTCTAGACAGTAATTAATTTTTAAAATTTTGAGAGAAAAGCTTTCTTGAGATCTTCATTCGATATAAGAATTGTTACTCTGATTAATTAAGAACACATATACAGGGTGGTTTAACTTTTTTTGTACCCTCTTTCTTCATTTTTATCGTACTAGCTCCTCTGCCTATTATGTCGAATGAAAGCATACTGTGTAGGGTACAAAAATAAAGATAAAACACCTTGTGTGGTCAAGTGACATTGAAGAATTTTATTCTTCTTATTTTTGTAACACAGACTCACAATACAACTATGTGGTTGATCAGCAACCAATAGGACGATTACTTTTTCGACTCTTCTGTGAAGCAACCAATCCTCATTACCATATCTGCAACCGTTTCCTCGATTCTGTGGTATGTGTCCTCTTCTCATCCTCTACGCAGTCTAATTACGACTCTATATCTGACCTTTTGAGGTCAGAATTTAGTTTCATTTTGTTATCGGTTCTCCCATGACTTTCTAACAGTACATCCATCCACAAGAGTTATCTCCCAATTAATCAAACTTCCTACTCTTACAGATTTCTTCTCTAATGAGAGAGGTATTTCTACTTTAATTATGATTCTTGTTTATTTTTCTCTACAGGAAAAGTATGAGATTGAAATGGATGAGAGAAGAGTTGAAATGGCAAAAGCTATATTTAGCACATTTGTTGTCAGTAATGTAAGTGGTAGAAGCGGAAAAGCTAATACTATTGGTTTTGCTTAAGTCTCTTGCTATGTTCTGGAGTGAATGATTCCTAAATCCTAAATTCTGTTCATTCCACTTTCTTCAGAGTGCTTTTGGCTTCCAGTAATGTTTATTAAAGAAAAGCTTAGATTCCTGATGAGAAGAAGAGCATTTAGAAGGATTTAGTTTGGTTCTCTCTGAAAAAAGTACCTGTTTGCTACTAGAATCCTCCGGCAAATGTTCACTTACTCCTTGGGAGATTATTCTCTGAAATGTTAGCCTAAGCTTCTTTTATTTGTGAGCAAATGGGAAATACATAGGATTGAGAGTAATTGATTTTTCTTTTGTTCCAGAGTCCCGAACAGATGAATCTCTTTGAGGAGGGAATTGTGGAGAGATGTGAGCAAGGTCTAGGGAATAGAGATCAGTTTTTCGAATGTGTCCGACAGATTAAGAACTTCTTAGCAGACAAACCGTTCAAACTGTTTGAGCAATCGATGTACTTTTATAGATACGTACAATGGAAGTGGCTTGAAAGGTATGAGAGTTGGTGTTAGTATAAAATCCTTCACATGATAACCCTCTTCACTCTGGTAATCCAATATATTTTTCTCTCTTACTTTTAGCCAAACAGTGACCCATAAAACGTTCCGCATGTACCGAGTTCTTGGGAAAGGTGGATTCGGAGAAGTTTGTGCATGTCAAGTCCGGGCTACAGGGAAAATGTATGCCTGTAAAAAGTTAGAAAAGAAAAGGATCAAGAAAAGAAGAGGAGAGGCAATGGTCCTTACAGAGAAACAAATTCTGCAAAAAATCAATTCAAGATTCGTCGTCTCATTAGCATATGCATATGAAACGAAGGATTCCTTGTGTCTCGTGCTCACACTCATGAATGGAGGAGATCTCAAATTTCATATTTACAATATGGGGAATGAGCCAGGCTTTGATCTTGAGAGAGCAAAATTTTACGGAGCTGAGGTAAACTTTTCCACAAGTACTTATATTTCTTTAATGATTTTCAACCAATCCTAGCTCTCTAATCAGTTTTCTCCAGCCTTAATTAGTCCCTCATTCCCTTGAACTTTAATAAAGCATGAAAAGTTAACACGTAACACGGAATTGCTTTCTTGAAAATTTCTCTCATTTTTAGTAGAAATTGAGAGTGACAGAGAAAGACGACGTTTTCTTTCTAGAACGTCAAAATTTTAGGAACTCACTTCAGAAGAGGGACAAGTTTTGAGTATTTTCAATGCATCTGTTGGAAATCATTTGGGAATTAAGAGAATTAAGAAACGAGAGCGAGTGGATGGAGTTTGCATAACTTTCAGTTTCAAATATAATTTTTTTTTATTTTTCGTTGAATGTAAAAGGACGTAGAAGAGCAAATGATCATTCAAATATGGAAATGACCTAATTACACTGTCATCATTCTACTGAGGCAATTTAATTGGAAGTCTCTTGTGTTGCCTCGCGTATTATTCTAGTTAATATTGAGAGACGTTGAGAGGAATGAAATATGAATTGAGGAGAGTGAAAGCAATTCATTTTTGTCTCAATTCATTTGTGTCTTCTGATTTTTAGGTTCTCTGCGGGCTCGACCACTTACATACTTTGGGCATTGTATACAGAGACTGCAAACCAGAAAATATTTTACTCGATGATCATGGCCATGTACGAATCTCTGACTTAGGTTTAGCTATAGAAGTACCAGAAACTGAAACAGTACGTGGTCGTGTGGGGACTGTCGGATACATGTGTAAGTCACTAACTCTTCTCACATTTATTAATTATGCTTATGTATTCGGCTCGGAGATACATCTTCTCAGTGGGATGTCTCCCGCTTGGATGATCAATACTTGTTTTGGCTATGCCGCTTTCTGTCTTCCGCTTTTACTCGGCTTAGAAAGTTATCACACAAATACATCATCTTCAGTAGCGTAGTATTTTCACTCAAGATCTCTGTCTCGTAATATCTGACAGGTTTTCCGTTTCTTACACTTAAAAAGCGGGAATGGGATACATGTATTTAGGTTTAACTATAAATATGAGTGAGCTCAGATGAAACGAAAACAAACATGTGGCCTTGCAATATTTTTAATAGAGGAACCAGTGCAAAGGCTAAAACTAAAAATTTTAGCATATACCTTTATAGAAAAAAAAAAGAATTTTTGAATATGGCCCAAACCTGTTTTTGAGTAAAGAGTTGTAAAGAGCTATAAATAAATGGTAAAAGGAAAATAAACTTTTGTACGCTTGATTCATTTCTATCATTTACTAGAGAAAAGTATGTGTAAGTATTCTAACAATATTTGTAAGAGACTGTTTTGTATCCTTAGCTCCTGAGGTGATTGACAACGAGAGGTATACATTCAGTCCTGACTGGTTTGGGTTTGGATGCTTGGTTTATGAAATGATCGAGGGAGCTGCGCCTTTCCGAGCCCGCAAAGAGAAAGTGAAAAGGGAGGAAGTGGATCGACGAGTGAAAGAGGACGCCGAAAGGTACTCCTCCCGATTTTCCGAAGAGGCAAAGCTCTTATGTCAATTAGTAAGTCCTTTCTTTTTATCAAAATTCAAAGAATTAGTTAGTAAATACATTTTTTTAGATCCATTTTCATTTCTTCTCTCTGTTATTTATAGTTGTTAAGGAAATCTCCTAAAGATAGGCTGGGATGTAATTCAGGAAGAAATGGTGCGAAGGAAGTCAAGCTTCACCCATTCTATTCATCTCTCAATTTCAAAAGATTTGAAGCAGGCCTAGTCGACCCTCCATTTGTTCCTGATGTAAGGAAAACTTAAGTACTGAGACGTTAGAAATCAAAAAATATTTTTTGATTTTTTTTTTTTTTTTTTTTTTGCTTTTCTAAGTAGTGCCAAACAACGCCGTATTGAAAAATTTTCTTTGTAATATTTCGGTAGCCTTATCGTCACAAGCGCGAGGTCGTTAGCTTCTCGTTCATTTTCCTCACCTTAGAAATGAAGAACATAATGTAAACTTTTCATATAGTTTTTTAAAGAATTCATTTGTTCATTAATTTTGTTTAGACAAACATCTTACTTTTTTGTTTTTATTAGTAAACTTTACTGTTGTAAATGCAATAATGTTCTAATTTATCAAATGCAAAAAAAAAAAAAAAGAAAAAAAAGTTCTATGAAGTAAATAAGGTGTGAATTCATTATTGATTTATATTTTTTTTTGAATAACCAAGACGAACGTCTGGATCATTTGTATAATAATTTGTCTATTTGAAGTTGATTTTTTATTTTCCAGCCACATGCTGTATACGCCAAGGATGTATTGGACATCGAACAGTTTTCTACAGTGAAAGGAGTAAATATAGACGCCACGGATGATTCCTTCTATACAAAATTTAACACAGGCTCTGTTTCTATACCTTGGCAAATGGAGGTGAGTGAGGGAAAGAGAAAAATAATGTTAAAAGGTACTAACGAAATGTTGGTATTTGGAGATTTGATTTTGAGTCTTCCTTACTTCCATACATCATGTTTATTCTATGACTTTCTCATATTTTCCCCAGATGGTCGAAACTCACTGCTTTCGTGACCTGAATTTATTTGGACCTAACAGTACACCCACTCCTGATCTCCTTATTGACTATCCACCACCTCAAGAAATGAGAGGTTGTTTTCCATTTCGTCGAAAGGTGAAAGTAAGTTGAATCTCAGTTTTGTTCCTACTAGAATTCTGTGCACATCCCAAAGAGTTTTGATTTGTAATAGATATAAGATGGTTTGAATGTGGTTGAGGTTAGTGTTTATTCTGTCTAACTTTTCTTGTCTACAGAGGAAAGGTGAGACGATTCCGAGTCGTGAGAGTTGATTTCTGAGATGGGTCCAAGAGGAAGAAAGTTTGACAGAATAAGAGAAAAGAAGAAAAGACATCTCCTTCAGAACGTTCATTGATTTTCTATCCTTGTCTCTATTCCCTCTCTCCCAGGTGAGCCCTTCTGATACAGAACACCTTCCAGGAGTCTATTCTCTCCATGTTCTCACTCAATCCATTCTTCACTCAGGCTATGACAAACTTACCTCTTTTCTACATCAATTCCTTTACTCTCAAAATTCCACTTTTCCCAGAACAAACAAAAGAAAAGTCCGAGTTTCTCTCAGGTAACTTTCCAAGGGCTTATCTTCACATTTGTCACAAACAGGACATCATCAAGTGATTACTAGCAGTCGTTGAGTTGTATGTTTCCACAACAACATTTCTCTGGAGCCACTGACTGACCGCTCGAGAAAGTTTGAGATGAAGACACGTATCGAGTTAGTTTGGTGCTACATTATCAGTTCGTAACACGCATCTCCTGGTGAAACCCAATAAAAACCAATGGAGTAAGGTAGGGATTACAAGGGACAACAATTGTGCACATAAAATCACAAAATGCTTACTTGACACGAAAGCATGGTGACAACGTCCCTGGTATTAGGAGAAAGCTTGTTTCAAGGCAACGTCTGGCTCATATTCCTAACAGCATTTTTTTTTTGAAATTATAACAAATTAATGACTCCATGTAATTGTATGATGTATCCTATCTTTTACTTTGGTTGACTACTACTACGGTGGTGGTGACCGGAGATTCCTATATGTAACCGCCAGGGTGATAAATTACGTTCTCAAAATGGCACTCTTTTCAAGTTTGCCAAGACATTAGCTAAAAAAAATTAATATTCTTACCGTATATTCTCCAATAAAACGGGCGCAAATATATAATATACATTTTTAGACTTTTCAAAAACAATTATTAAAAATTTGGATGAAATGTTCCATTTTTTGTTTTGAGAAAGTAGAAAAATAAATATGAAATTTCCAAACTATAACTAAATAACTTATAATTTCTTGGACAAGAAAATATTATATAATTCGAACGTTATATTCAAGAATATACGGTATTATAAAAATGAATATGTCATTAATATGCGACTTCACGATTTTCTATCTCGTCTTAGCTGATTGGTTACAAATAATTTAAGAATTAATTAATAAGAAATCCAAATCGTTTCTGTGTTCTCCTGTTTTACTAGACTTTGAGAAGGATTTTAGTGAATTATTGTGCCGTGTTTTAGTTTTAGATTTTACAAGTAATTCTTATGAGTGACTAACCATTTTCTCTATTTTTTTTTCTCTAATGAATTCTAAATTGAGATTATTAGTGTTGCTATGAAGTTCTTTGGAGAAATTGAGTTTTGTAATAATACCGTTACCGTAGTCTGTAGTCTCCCCAGTTAAAAGAACAGGTTATATGCACTTATTAATTACTTTGATGCAGATTGCACTGTGTTCTGTCATTTTTATTATTTATTATACTCTACACTTTTAATTTCTTACTGCAATTTTTCATAAGACTTTGAACTTAATCATTTAGGAAATTGTTATACTGTTATACAAATTAGGTTAATTATCAGAAACAGTAAATTATTACCAACACGTTGGACGTGTGGAACATATCCTAGCTGATTTCGAGTATTTCAAGTACAGAGTGCCCAAAATTTTTTGGAAATCAACTTTCTCCGTAATTTTTCAAAGTTTATATCGAGGCTAGCTAAACGAAGGCCATAAAAGGTTTTAAATCAAATAAGAGACACTTGGTAAGCGGATTTGAAGCAACCCTATTGTTAATTCGTCAAATTCTCTTGATGTTCATTCTAATAGGCTTTTTTTTAGTCTTTTGCCTATTTCAAACTTGCGTGAGTGAAATTGGTACACAGGTGAGGAAATCAGGTAATGGAAAAAATAATCTAGTTTCCTAGATTTCTGTTTGACAATTTATAAAAAGGGGAATAAGGAATAGGGAGCAGGTGACGATATAAATGATTGGTGGAGATAGAAAACTAACTTTGTACGGTTTAAAAAAATCTTGGGCAACCCTGTACTTGAAAATGTGATGTGATGGTAAGGTTGTGGAGAATTAAGAGAAAGTGGTAATCCAAGAAGAGAGATGGTGAAAATGATGATGAGGTAGTATTGACGACTCCAGGGCAGTAATAGTCTCGTTTCGTTTCGTTAGTTGTAAGTTTCTCATTATGCTGAGTCTGTGTCACCTCTATAAAGGAAGAGAAAAAGGCCTATAAGTTGAAAGTATGGAGAAAGTGTGCTGATGACGGGAAACGTGATAATAGTTTTTATGTCTTACGGTCTAAGTTGAATAGGAAATGGTGAGACGGGGTTGGTAAAAAGTTTTGAGTGATGGTGATAATGCTATTGGGGATATATCCCATGTTTTACACCTGTCTCCTTCCGATTTTCATTCACTTCTTCAAGCCAAACGCTAGAGAAAGTTTATAAAATGAGAATCTATGAGAGAAAGTGACAATGGTAATCATGTAGAGAAAATCCATTGGATCTTTTCCAATTGTCACACAGTGGGAGGAGGAGATATTATTGATTTGTGTTCACTCCGTCTCCTCCAACCTGGAGTAGGATGAGGTGAGCCCAAGGGACTTTTCTTTTCAAAATCAAAATTATTCGACTTAGTCTTGGAGCACAAACTTGGAAACTTCAGACTCATTACTCTGCTCCCAGAACATGTTCAAATAGACTCAAAACTCTATAAAAAAAAAAGAATCCTGAGCTCCTTCATTCACCTTTTTGGAAATAGAATTTTTTCTTTTTTTTCGTTGAGAAAGCTCAGACTTTTTTCGGAACTTCTAATCAATTCCCTGGAGAAAGTAGAGAGAGAGAGAACTCCGAAGACGATTTCTCTTTTTCGATTTTTTTTTTGTCCAGAGTCCATTTCTCTGATTCCAGTGATTTATTTCCTAACAAACCCAGTTATGTAACCAACTTTTGATACGTATTTCATCAGTAACAATTCAAAATAATATATAGTACTTATTTTTCTTTCTTCACTCTCAATGCGGTAATCCCGATTCGTCATTTTTTGTCACGGTGAGTTGGATTCAAAGATTGGTTTCGGAGGTAAATATCGGTAGAACTAGTTCAATTCAATTTTACTTTCTCAACAATCGAGTTTATACCCTGGAGAGCAAAAATAAATATACATGGAGAAAGTGAGTTAGCATAGAGTGAGATTCGGGCTTACCTGATCCCCTTAATTTTTAATGGATTAGTCTAAAAGTTATACATTGCTCCACGTATACTTACAAATGTCCTCTAAAGAACACATGGAAAAATATTTTACTTTAAAACTAATGCAAAAACTATTAAGGAATTGGATATCCTTGATCTTACTCTTTCCTAATGTACTTATTTTTGCCCTCTGGTGTAGTTAATTTAATAGTTTTTTGAAAATAGAGTATTGTTGGGCGGTAAAATTAACTACCTGAAGTGCAAACGTTTCTATACATGAAGGAAATGAATTAGATGTGAGTTGTATAAGAATAAGATAGTAGAATAGTTAGTTATAAGAATAATAAGATTCCAACCCCCTAATTTTTTCTGAATATCTTTTTTTAATTAAAACTTTCTCCATATATAGAGACTTCTGCGCTCCACTGTACTAGGATTGATTTATTGATCGTAAAGATTTTCTTGAATCAAACGTTAGGATGATGGTCAATTTATTTGTGAATGGCAGTGAGTAGGGGGTGTATTCGTGTATCTAGTCTTATGGTTGAGTATGTGTACAATTGGACACAAAAACAGCTGCCTCTGCATAATGAAGTGTGCAGATGACAGCATTGTTGGAGAAATCAGACTCTGCCACTTTCATTTCACCATTAATTGAAACCTATAAAGAAGAAAAAAGACGTTGGTCAAATTAAAAAAGAATTGGAGTAATTATAAAAGCCCTTAATATACTATGTATATTAAGTTTTTAGGTACAGACATTCTCCGCTGTCACTCCAGCTCCTGTTTGTCTATCGTGACTATAAAAGGTCTGACATCAAATAAATTCAAGATTTTGAATTAAATTGAATGTTCATATACCCTATACTTATAGCACAGAGTGTGTGGTGGCTTGAAGTTTTGTGTTAGATTAGATTTGAAACAACTCAGTAATTTATTCTTTATAAATTAACAATACTAAACCTAACTATTTACTACCCAAATTCCGGTGCATAAAATAGACTACTAGATTTGTTATTTCTTTAAGTTTTACTTGAAAAAGCCAAAGGTAAAACCTTTAGTAAAAAAAATTTCCGCATTTTTCCGAAATCCAGCTATGTTATAAGAATAGGAGTTTGTGACTCTGAAGTTATTTCTGTAATAGGATTGTATTTAGACAGTAATTTGATCCTTTTTCTAGTTTTCTAAATTTCCATTACGTAAAGTTCGATTAAAAAGAAAAAGAAAAAAAAGGAACCTAACAAGCAGATAAGAAATTGAATGGAAAGAGAAAGTCACCTTTCTATAATTTCTAAGAAACTTTGGGCATGATGTACATGTACATTTATAATAATTGTTATAAATTAAAAAAAAAGGAATTCTTATGGGTTATAATAATAGAGAAGAGAGAAAAGTCTCATCTTTGATTGTGGTGAGTGAAAAGTTAAAAAAAAAATTGTGAAAAGTTAAAAGAGCGGGTAGGTTTGAGTGTAATATTGAAAATGTAATGGTGAAAGAGTGTTTGGTTGTGAGAGTTGGTAAGGAAGTTGGAGAGAGAGGAAAGAGTGAGTGGAGGGTAAAATTTAATTGAAACTGACTTTCACTCCTGACTTTCTCTTTCCGTTGGGATGATGGTTTCTTGGCGTAGTTTCTTTCACTTAAAGTTTAATAACTCTCTCCTAATGGAAAAGTATTATGACATTGATGTTGGAGTAGATAATGGGGATTTGGTTGGGAGAGGAAGAAGAGATCTGTTGAATGGATGTGATCTGAGTCCAAGGACAACCACTTCCAGTCCCAACTACAGATAGCCACACTCCACCGCTTATTCCCTACAGTTTCCACTCTCTCTTCCACTCACAATCTCCATACGTTTCAGCCACATTATTCCCTTCCGCATCCGCTCCCCCACTTCTCTACTTTTATATTGATTTTTTATATTATTCTCCCACAGCCTTACTTTTCACACAACTTTTCTCTTCTTAAGTTTCTCAAACATTCCCAGACTTTATTTTACCTTAAAGGTGTAGATACCCGGTCGAACATCCGTCATGTCAATCCATTGACAGTCAATATTTGATCGGTAAATGTCAGCACAACCAACAGTTATCCCTTGGTCACCATAGTTTGCACAAGCATACTTTGTTTCCGTTCCTGAAACACATTCATTATCTTCCAGACAAAAAGAGGCCTTATGACCCTCAGCTACTTTTCTTCCTAAACTGTCCAAAATGTCAAAAACAGCAAAGACTTCCATACTGTGGTAGTGCCTAGGATGAAGTCATGAGAGGTAGGAATAAGTTCAATGAACTTTTGACAATAAAGTTTTTTTTTTTTTTTTTTTTTTTTTTGAACTAAAGATCCATAAAATTTGGAATCAAAAGGAAATTTGATGATTACTAGTTACATGTAGAAGTTAAAACAAAAAAAAAATTTTTTTTTTTTTGAACTCACATATGACAGGCATGAAATTGCCACAAGTGTTTTGGAATTGCTGGCCGGAAGTCTGCATTCCCTTTATTGACTATTCTGGCAGTAAATCTGAGTAGTCTCCGCATATCCAAATGCCATCCATATGCATTGTTTTCTTGTAAACTGGAAACAAATATTGACAAAGCATACTCTAAAATAATTACCAAGGACTCTGGTTCTTCAACAGAACACATACACTTACATTTCGTTAATAGAATTTTCAAAAAGTTAGCTTGAGGTGGTCTCGTCGACATGCTTGATTAGCCATGAGTCTGTTAAAACAAAAGGAATGGAGAAAGGAGATGAGAGAAAGTAAACATTTCTCTTTACCATGTGCCTCGGAGTAAGTAAACAAAAAAAAGAGAGAGAGAGAGAGAGAGTAATTGGTGGATTATTAGAGAGCATTGGAAGGATGTAGTGTAAGATAGTAATTAAGAAATCTTGGTAGAGTTGGGAAGAAGAGGGTTAAAAATAATAGTTAAAGCAAAGGTTTTTTTGGGAAAATGACTTAAAATTGTAAAATTGAACTATGGTAATGACTAAATGACTAATGAGTAACGAACCGATAGGCAGAAGATGCAAGACAATTTTCTTCCATTGAGCATTGGAGAAAGTACAATTGTTTGTCTTCGAGATAGGCTGACCTCTCAACTTCGTAAGGATCCGGCATAAGATCCGGAAGTCCTAACCAACATAATTTTATAATGAGACATTCTCCTCCCAACATCTCGAAATTTCTTCAAGTTAAGAAAACGGAAATGCTAGAGGTTGAGGACATGGATAGAAAATCTTACTCTATAGTGTCGTCTAGGAACGAGAAAAACAAAACTTTCTCCAAAGTTTTAAGTCTAAAGGTTAGAGAGTCAAGTGGAGTGATATTAAAGAGAAAGTACTACGAAACCCCCTCCCTCCTCTCCTCTTCTCATCAACCCTAAAGACTTGGGATCATCTAATCTAACTACCGATTTGACATAAATGATCTAATTCTCAACAACAAATGGAAAGGACTTTCTTTCTATCCATTCTTTCTTACGATCCGTGCAGATTACAGAGGCAAAGTTATTCGTATTTCCAGGACAAAATGGGGTTTGATTATGAGGGACATCATGGTGAAAGCATTCGGAAAGTTCTTTCTCTTTCCCATTACACTTGACACCAGTTGTAAGGATTTCAGACATTTTCCCACCAAAGTAGTCCGTTTGGGGTGCATCTTGAGCAAATCCAAGTTTCAGTTGACGACAAACGACTCCTGCTTCTAACAGTGACCATCCGTCACCACAAATAAGTCCCCAGACTGTTTTTTTTGTGAAAAAAAAAAATATTTTTTTTTTTGTTAGATTCTCAAGAATCCTTGTGTCTGGATCAAATTTTATTAGAGAAAAGTTTACATCCAGTATCCTGGAATCGGATGAGAACTCGTCCTTCATTTGGCACACGTCCTCCTGCCACTTTGACATCCAATTTCTGTGAATTTTGAAACAAATAAATCCTAAGCGTTAGTTGATAATATGTACTTTTAGAAGAGCGGTGAGAGCTATGACTTTTTAACATTTTTCTACCATCATCATCTACCATTCTGACAGGTTAAGTAACTTGTGTAACTACAAGTAAAATGGTATTCGTCTCTACCAATAACCTTCGCCTATGTTCCCGAATATTAGTTACTATGGACTCAGGAGTTTGATTGATAGGAATGGGCTCACCAATTCCATTTTCACCAAATCATTGATTTAGTGACCATGTCTAATTAATCGTGAGTGGCTTGGGCGATGCAACAGTTTTTCCAAACTTCATCTATTCAATTGTCAACTTGTCAAGTTTGTACTAGTACAGTGCTCCACACAGTTATAGACGAACGACAAGTTTCTTTTGGTTTATAACTCTTATGTTAGTGAAAGTTCTCAACTAAAATAATATCCAATTTTTTCATCACAAATGTAAAAAAATTTTTTCAGGCTGAATGATTTTTTTTACACGAAAGATAATTCAAAAGTAGGGAAACACGTTTCAAAATTTAGATCTTCAGGCTTAAAAGGTCTAAAGTTATGATTTATTGAAAATCAAGTTTTTCAAACTTTAGATTAGTTTTCAAACTTTACTGTAGTGTCTCAGAATTATATTCAAAAAACTTGATTTTCAATAAATCATAATTTTTGACCCTTTTGATCCTAGAGACCAAGTTTTTATACATGTTTCCATACTTTTGAATAATCTTATATAATAAATATTCTCTGGCTGAAAAATAATTTACATAATAAATTACAAAATTGAACATTATTTTAACCCAAAAAATTTTCCAGACGTATGAGTATAGGTCAAAAGTTACTCCTCGCTCGTCTATTAATGTGTCCAACACTGTAATAATCTATCAAAATGTTCATAGTCAAGTGTTTATAAAATATTAAATGTCCTCTACAGAACGAGAGAGAATAAAGTAGAGAAATTTGATTAATTAAGTATATTATTAGTTAGTACTGATGAAATGTTTGAATATTACTGTGAGTTTTCTCATTGGTGTAGACGGTTGGACAGTGGTGTAGAGAAGTTCCTCAAAATATTCTTTCCCACAAATCACACCCGCGGTTTCCGCATCCGTGCAGTCATGAACACCCCAACCGTCACTTCGGCAGTCTCCCAATCGAGCTTCCGTTCCGTCACAAACTACATTGTCCATCCAGTATCGAGCTGTAACAAAAAAATCCATAATACTCTCATTCCTTTTTCTCTTTTTTTATATGAATCATTAGAAATCATTTCAAACCCTTATGTTTCCCCAAAACGGATTATAGGATCCAGAAAATAAAATCTACAGAATAATACAAGGCCTGCCGTGTCACACGACTCAATAATTACTACTAACTTTTGATATACTACTTCCTAGAGAAATCAAGGTATTTTCATGAGATTCCTTAACTACAGTCTGCCTTGGAGCATCTTCTTTAATACAATCTGGATGAATTCCAGTATACTACTGTATCTAAGGAGGGTTTTTCTCTTCCACTCACACTGCAAAACTTGATCTAATTCTGCGGAGTAAGATAGAGGATTAGAAGAGAAGAGACGTTCTTTTTTTTTAGCATTTCCTTTTACTGATCTACTTTCTCCATAGTATGGTAAATTCAGTGAGACCCTGTAGGCAAAGATGTTTTGTTTGTAAATTTCCCCAAATTATTTTCATATAACTTGTAAAATTGAGTTGGAAGTCTCGGACAGAGGAAAATGTGAGTCAAGATTGGTGATTGGATGAAAAAAAAAAGTATGAAAAGTAAGAGAAAGGGAAGGAGTGTTGGAAGACTGACATGAAAAAATGATGAAGGAATGATAGAATAAAAAAAAAAGAATTGTGGAGCGTTTGCTAGAAATTGTTTATTAAAAATATTTAATTAGGTTATTAGGTTAGTATTTATTTCCGGATGCAATCCGAGATAGTAAGGATTATTTTCTAAGTTCTATTAATTTCATAGAAATATTTTAGAATTTACCACCTGTCAAAAGTAATAGTGACATCTTCCTGTTCTATAATATTTTTCAGCACTGTACATTCTCAAATTTTTTACATTTCATGAGTACTTTATACATCTAATTTTTTTAAATGCTTTTCGTAAACTTTACAAGTCTTTTCCTAAAGTCTACAATCACAAGAAGAAAATTTAAATTTTTGGATGCTGTTTTCAAATGATAGATAGTAACATCATCNGTAAAGTCTACAATCACAAGAAGAAAATTTAAATTTTTGGATGCTGTTTTCAAATGATAGATAGTAACATCATCGTCTCAAAAAAAAAATAAATAAATAAAGTCCAAAATATTTTATTTTTCAAAAAATCATAACTCTTATTCTAAATGATAATTCAGATTTGATTTTTGATATATCTCGTATCCTACTTTTGAGTACTCTTTCTGGAATTAAACTTATGGAAGTCAAGAATATTTCTAGGATTTGTTCCAATATCACTAAAAGACTACATTTCTAAAATTTCTTGAATATCAAAAAATTCTAAATGGATGACAGATTTGTAAATAACGACATGAGAATTAAATTTGTGTGAAAGTTCTGCCTCAAAACTGAATTTATATCAGATAACACAAATTGAGAATTATGAAGAGTTATAAAACATCATCTTCAAAGAGGAAATCCTATATCCGTTTTGATCTTTTATCCTCTGATCTTGTATAGAATTAATTTCACTGTTGAATACATTTTAGTAAACCATATAATTTCTTTAAATATGATGTTATAATAAATATGATATGAACGACTCATATTGATCATCTAGTACAATTAACTTCCATTTCAATTATCTCTCACCAGTTCGAGTCTGATTCTCTATTCAACTTTTTTTTTAATGACTAATTCTACGAAATAATCACATTTCTCCAGAAACTCACTTTTTGCATGGCCAAATTTCCCACTATGAGTTGGTTTCATGTCAACTGTGACATTAGGATGAGTTGAAGATCCTTCCGTATAACCCAATTGCCGACAAACCACAGTTGCTTCTGCCGCATCCCATTCGTCATCACAAATTGGACCCCATCGCTCATCATGAAAAATTTCAACTGTCCCTGTTCATGTGGAGAAAGAAAATTATAACTTTTAAGGGTCATCTCATGTCCATCAAGACCATTATTTCATTGAGTACTTGTTAGTGACAAGGAACTTCATATCACTTCACTAACAACACTTCACTTGTCCCCTCCTACATTTACACACCTTCAACAAAGTCGGTTTCACAATCATCAATTAATTTCTAGACTTTTCATGGAATGATTTTGAATAAAATTACCTTTTATCAAGAATTTCATTCCGAAATTCTATCCCTTCCTTTTTCATAAAAAAAATTTGATACTTATAACTACAGGCTCATTCATCTCTTTTCCATCCTACGGTATACTAAAAAAAAATCTTTCAAATGACATCATTTTCCTATGTCATGGTTTGTTTCTTTGAATTAACAATGTCTAGTTCGAAGAACTGACCCACAGAAACAGTTTAATTTAAAACTATTCACTTTACGCCTCTGACATCTGAAAGTAGTAAAATATATGTAAAATAATGTGAATTTGAATTTGAATAAAAATACAAAAGATTCAAGAAAAATAAATACAATAGACAAAAGAAATCAAATTTTTGAGTTGAGTTGAAAAAGTAGTGAAAGCGTTTGAAAAAATTGATAAAGGACCCTGTATATGTATGATTTGACCTTATTAAGTTCCATTGACTTATTGATTAATAAAGAGGCGAATAATGGAAGCCAAACTAATGTAAATTGAGTAAATTAATAATTAAAAAAAAAAATTTGAAAAATAATGGAAAAGTGAACACGGAGAAAGTCACACTTGGTCTATCCCTAGAAGGAATAATAGTCAAAATGATTGGAAAAAGTTGTCGTCTTTGAGCAGCTGTGAAAGACTGTAAGAAATAAGTGGTTGAGGTAGGATATGCAAATGAGATTTTTGTTCATGAAGCGTCTAGAAAATCCTGAAACTTAGTCAGGAAAAGAAAGCTCATAAGCCTTTTGAAGCTCAATTCTCATCATAAAGACTCCAACTCCCACATTTAATATCCAGACGCCAAGCTTCAGTTTCTCATCTAGAAAAAAAAAATATCCTTTTGGCAGGATATTCTTTAGAAAAATTTATAAATCCCCATATCTAATTATTTTTTCAATGGCCCCAATTCTCACATTAAGAAGTTTTATGAATAAGAAAAAAAAAATCATTAATTTAACCTAATAATTCATCAGATGTTCAATTATAAATTGACTACCAACACAGAATAGCTAAACACTTGAAGAAAATTTAAAATTTAATTTAAACCATCTCTCCAAAAATTAATTCGTCCTTACTTCTTATTTATAATAAATTTAATCTTAACCTAAATTTTGACTTCTTCACCCAAAACTTACATAATCTATTGGGTTGCTAACTTAACAAAAATATTTTCACCTCCTTATTAAACTCTTCTATACCTTTACAAGTACAGAAAAAAAAATCTATTTCAAAACCATTAAAGAAATATTATTTGAACGTTTAAATTCTAAAATGAGACTCAATGTAAACCTCACCCTACTTTTTCTATTCTCTTATTTTTAATTCTCTAACCCTATGAAAAGATCAAGGTAAAAAGAACTTTTGATTAGACCATTCTTTACGAGTTTAAATTCCGTTGAAGAAAGACGTCTTCTCTAAGGTATTCAATGGGAATAATTTATTTTTTTTAATTAGAACCAAAAGCTAAGGAATGAGTTGGAATATTCCAAATTAGTAAGGGAACGAAAGAAAGTTGTAAGAATTTAAATTGAGCGAAGCCTCTAGGAGAAAGGTGTCTTCTTCTGGAGAATCTCTTTAAAAAAAAATCTAATTTTTTTTTTTTCAACTTCCTAACAAAGTTTGTTAGAAATCTTATAAGATTTTCTACCTAAAATCTTTCCACCGTTGAAGAAGTGAGGAAATGAAAATGAAGTGTTTATATCGTCTTAAGAATTTATTATTGTCCTTTGCTACTTGGAGAGTCTCAACTCTCAAGTGAGAGAGTAATGCTTCCCTAAGGAGAAAGTCCGCTTTCTCCGCTCCACCTCACTCTCTCATTTACACCTAAATTACACTTGACACCATCAAACAATTTATCCTCTCTACAACCTAACTCCTACTTATTATACATACCTTATGTCACCTATTTTTTTCTCAACCTCATCAAAAAAATACACTTTTTCTTCCACAATTTATATTTTTTTTTGTTTCTAGTACTAAACCTAATAATTATAAAACAACTAATGATTTTTTTTATTTTTTCTTGGGACTNATACTTTTTCTTCTACAATTTATATTTTTTTTTTGTTTCTAGTACTAAACCTAATAATTATAAAACAACTAATGATTTTTTTTATTTTTTCTTGGGACTAAAAACAAGTTATTTACAACTCCTATAAATTTGTCATATATTGGTTCTCTTATTTAGATTTATTTTCTTATATAATTTAAAATCTAGAGACTAATTGGTTAGACTAAAGTGTCAAGATTTGATTTTATGATAAAAAAAAAAAAAAAAAAAAAAATTTTTTTTTTTTTACCTTCATACGGAGTTGTTCCATGAATTAGACGAACGGTCCCTTCCCTAACTTTTCGTCTCATTAACTTCTTGACAAGACTCGCTTTGACACCTCGGTCTTGCTCACGTCTTTGTCTCCCTTCACGTATACTTTTGTCTTCTGCAAGTGAGAGACGGATGACGGTAGAAATAGAAACGAAACTAAGGATAATAAGATTTAGTAAGAGACTCCCTTTCATTCTCAACTTCATCTTAATAGGAATCAGACTCAAAATCTCTTTTTTCCCTTAAGCCGCAAGTGAAAGTGAAATGGAACAGAGTCTCTGTCTTCAAGACTTTGTTTGAATCTCAATTTTATCAAAAGTCGGATTTTAAAAAGGAGTCAAGACGAGGAAATCTTGTCTTGTTAGAAATTCTAGACACGGGTGGTTGGTTTGTAGGAATCGCTACTCCGTATCACACTACGCCCTCACTAATCCATATGAAATAAGAACTCAGACGATTTTATGGTAGATAGTGTTAGGATGTCATGATTTGGCCTGGGTAGATGAGATCAGAAAAACATGGTGACAGAAACTTTCGGATCAAGAATTTTCGGAGACGGGGATTTCAGTGAACTCCTGTCATTCTCTTACGTCAACGCTACGGATGAAGACGAAAAAAAAAATCTCTAAAGACGTCCTTTGAAATTTTGAACTCCCACAGATTAATCTAGAGAAGAAAAAAAATTCCATCTCACCCATTAATCCCAAGTGACTCTACTTATTACCTCCCTACGTGAACTTATTAATAATTAATTTATTCATTCACTCTTAGCTCTAAACTTTTCACTTGTTTACAAGTTACATAGTATACATCTAAATATCTAAAGTAAAGTCTCTTCTTTTCATTCCAGTCTGTCTGTTACATTAATTTAGACATAACATGAGTCAGACAAGGAGGAACACCCTCATTCTCTCCTTTGGAAATAACTTTTAACAAAAAAAAAAAAAGATCTAGGTTTCCTGAATAAAAACTCTCATGACTCCTGAGTCATGACATATTATTACCCAAATAAAATTGGGCCAATGAATCTATTTTATCTTACGTCCCTCCTTCCAATTATTTACTATTGTCTCTCATCCAAAATCCTTTTAATGAAAACTTATTTTTTAACCTATTACAATGGATTTAAGTCTTTGATCATTTTATACTCAAGATTAAGAGTAAAATAAACAATATGGATCAGTGCAACATTGTCGTAAACCATTTAGAAAAGAAGAAAAAAAATCTGGAACAAATTGTAACAAATAGTAACAAATTGGAAGTAATAGCTGTCAGTCTCTTTGGCTGAATGTATAATGATAGTGCTTACTTATTGTAGTTGTAATGATGTCATTCTTTTGATGAGATGATCCTTTAAATCCTCCTTAACTTTATCAAATTTTTCAACTGTTGACTCCGTTTTAAGTACTTCCTCTTCAGCTGTTAAAACATAATAAAGAGCATTGTCTCTTCTGGCTCTGCCCATGGATTGAATCATTGAGACATAAGAGGTCAAAGGATCCACTCGCACCACAAGACCACAGCTAGGGATATCAATCCCTTCCTCCAAAATTGATGTGGTAATGATTACGTTGATCTCCTTATCACGAAAACTATAAATTTGAAAGGAAATTAGTAATATTTTTCGAAGAAAAAAAAACATGAACAAGATGACAAAATGTCTGCTTATTACCGCTGAATAATTTCCTTCTGTACATATTTTGTTATTCTTTCGAATTTTGCAACTTGTTTAGGATTGACTGAACCCACAATAAGTGCAGGGTGTATAAAATCAAATTCAGAATTCGAACTAATCCATTCCTGAGAAAGAAATTATATGATTTCAATACCATAAATAATGAATCAGGAATATGTCATAATTCTTACCTTTACGATATCAAAGAGACAATATGCATCTGATTGTGTTTGGACAAAAATTAGACCACATAATTCATCGTTTGTATTCACTTTAGTCCTGTTTTCACATAAGGTTTGTCAATTATACAGTCAATGTTAGACCAAATAAATATTATAAAATACTCACTTGTACTGCTTCAAAATATTCATAATTTTCTGAATTTTCGGAGATGACCAAAGTTCCACTCGAGTTTTTGAATCAATTGTATTGAAGAAATGTTTAGCGATTGAGCTTGTAAGAAATTAAAAATTTGTTACATTCAAAACTCAGTAATATTTCATGTATTATTTTTATCCCTTACATCAGTTGAATTAAGGCAGACTTTATCCCACTAAAAATGCACTCCTTAATCCCACTATATTCATTTTCTAAACGAACGTCTTCCATATATCGGATTTTTCTAATAGCCGTGAATACTACACCGATCTTTCCTAAATAAACCAAACATAAAAAGAAAACACAAAAGTACAGTAAATCTTCGAAATTATTGTAGTGAAAAATTATCACCGTATTCTTTTGCATCCAAAACATCCCTGATAATTTTATTAAACTCTTTAGTAAGATCTATTCCTAAAATCTCAGGTCCATCAGCATCAAGAGGAAATGAATTAGTAACTGACACGGACAGGTTTAACATCATGTTATTCATATCACGAACTGGCTGGAGTAATTTGTCCAAAAAATCGTCAATTGGATCACTTTCGTACCGTATGACTGTTACTTCGGCCTGTGTGGAATGCCTATTCAATCGAAATTTGTTAGACTGTAAATTTCAAATTGTGTAATCCTGACGCTTGTCCATGTCTACTTGTTCTAAGATTTCGACGACATTCAAATAACTGAAAAACTTACTGAAGAACTTCTTCGTAATTTTGATAAGTAACAGCCACGGAATCCAGTAACTTTTCAGCTTTTGCTATTTCAATTTCAAGATTATGGGGGCTTACATTTTTCTTAATTAACGTCGCTGTGAGACCAAGAATTCTAGGCACTGTTCGTCCGCTTCGTTTTTCAGAATCATATAAATGCATCACCTGTGAATTTCCACAGAAATTGAACAAAATTAATTGGCAAGAGTAATTTCACATTCTTTATCATCTCATTTACTCCATTTATGGGATGTTTCTTGATTGTATGATGACATTCATCGACTATTAGAAGTAATACATCATTGAAGCTGATGTATCCATTAGCCAATCCGCATCTGAATAATTCAGGTGTGAAAAAGATAGCCTACAGACATTTCAAATAACTCATAAGACGTGTACAAAGAATTTTTAACTTGATATTGACTGGCATCCTCACTTCTGCCTCTTTTGTGAGACGTTGAAAATGCAATCTACTTTTGATAGGATGACCGCCAGTGAAAACATGACAAGTCAAATATTTCTCAAAAACCGCCCCTTGCTGCTGTGTAAGCGGCACCGTGGGTGCAAGAAACACGATGAATTTATGGCTTCCCCTATTTAAAACTCATATTTGTTATGGGAAACAGATGTAAAAAAATTTTTTAAGTATGACAGTCTTCTAAATGAATACAATATATAATAACTTACGCCTCCATACGGCCACGTTGTATGTATAACTTTGACAGTTCCACGCCTATCTGTGTCTTACCAGATCCAGTGGGTAAACAGGCTATTACATTTTTCGTCTTCGCTATGTCTGCAAGTACTCTCTGGAATGACAAAAATTAATCTAACTTGTTAAGAGTCGCGATGAAACCATACAATGTGAAATCAAAGTGTTTGGCAAAAGAAAGAACCGATGACTTTTAGGAGTAATCTCGCGAAATATGAATGGGCGGTTAAATGGGCTTATGTAGCTTAATATCAAAAAAAAAATTTCATGAATTATTTTAAGTTAATGTTTTCGAAATTGAAAAAATAAAAACAATCCGTAAAATTGATTTAGAATTGAGATAGATTACCATCATTTACCTGATATTGTCGAAGACGTATGTCATCATCTTTAACCACCAAAGCGGCTGCACCACCACCAAAACCTTCGTAAGGTTGAAGCATACCGTCTACACGATCACCAACCACCATTAAATAAAAATAGTAGACAATAATTACTGAGATTGAACCAAATTAAACATCCAATTCGAAAACTATGTATTAATGATTATTCGCTAAGGTGTGAGCGAAGATAACGAAATGAAGTTACAACAAATGTTCCATTACCTTGACCAAACATAGACACTTCCTTTTGATAATGCAACAAGAAATCAGATAGTGCAGATGGAGAAAGATTTCGGGCTACATCCTCACCTATATCAGACTCAAAATTCTCATTGTAACATCCAACAGGAGTAACTGGTATCTTTGAAAGCGGTAGTGGTGACTGATATTCATCCGTATTTATTTGGCGTTTAAGATCAGTAGAAGCGGTTTGAAATGAAGTCATGAGATTCAATATTGCAGCGCTAGTTTCGTTTGCATAGTCAATTCCCTTTGTCAGAGTTGAAACGGTTTCGGTCGCCAACCTGGACCCGGAACGTATCTTTTCTCCTTGATTCGTAAGCATAAATGAGCTGCCAATATTACCACGTTCCAGACCCACATCCTCAATATCTCTTGAGTTTGCAGAAATGTGATCATCATGTAATTCCGCAGTATCCATTGTCCAATCTAACTCTTGTCTGGAATCATTGAACATTGAGCGATAAATGCAGGGTTGGAGTGAGGCAGCTGGTCTTGACGTCTACCGCCCAGCAAGAAAATCCCATGACTACCGCCCACGCCTATGTTAGGTTTAAGTTTTTAATGTTTAGTAACGTTAGAGTTTAGTTTTTTTACATTTGTTCAGGTTTTTATACGTTAGCTTTTTTTGTTAGGTTATTATAGAATTTTTTGGTTAGGTTCTTATGATCTTCGGTTTTATTATTTGTTAGATGAGTTTGGTTTCTTGTTACTTTATAAGATTGAAATTTTTTCAAAAAATTTTCAGAATCGCTTCAGAATGTCTTGAAACGGATTTCTATGCGAAAAAAAAAACGAATAAAAAATTTTTTCCAAAAAAAACTTAAAAATTTTATACCTTGCCCCCGGTATGGGTGATTCAACCGAAAACAGAGTTCTGTAGTGTTTCCTCCCACTGTATTTGTAAAGCCTTTTACAAGGCTGCAAATAGAAGAACCAACCAATCAGGATGAACATAATGGAAAATGCCCATGGTCGGAGAATTCCAAAGTTTTTTATAATTAATTAAAAAAAAAAGGTGTCAGCGGTGACACGCCAAATAGGAATGGGAGAGTTAAGCGTTGGTAATGTTCGAACGCGTCTATATCTCTTTCACTGGGCGGTAGGCGGTAGGCATTGGATGTTTTTGCTGGGCGTTAGGCATGTGCGGTAGACATGGACGGCGACGGCAGGCATGGGATTTTTTTTTACTGAGCGGTAGGTGTCAAGACCAGTGATGGGCAACCCAAGCGCCTATCCCAACCCAACCCAACTTCAGAAATTTTTAAAGTCTCCCCAACCCAACCCAACTCCGAAATTTTTTGAAGTCTCCCCAACCCAACCCAACCCAACCCCACTTCGAAATTTTTTAGTCTTCCCAACCCAACCCAACCCAACTTCAGAATTTTTTAAAGTCTCCCCAACCCAACTTCAGAATTTTTTAAAGACTCCCCAACCCAACTTAAAGTAAGGTTTATTTAAGGCTAAGTAACAAAAGCAGTCAGGGTGCATCATATAATCATGCAGAGTAAGTGTGACACAAACCTGGGACTGAAAAAAAATTTTGGCCCGAGTATTTTTAAAATTGAAAGCTCGATATGGTATAGCGTAAGGGGTTATGGTAGGAGTAATAAAAACTAAAAATTTATGAAAGAAGGGGAGCAGGGGACAAGGGTTCAAAGTTTATACTTTATAGTTTTTTGTTTATACGGGGCTGTAAATAGACATGACTGTCCCTGACTGCATGTTAACAAAAATCCTGGCGAGTATTTTTTTTAAAGGCTGAATATATTTTATGTTGAATTAGCCCTAGATGCCCATCAATGGTGATGGGCATCGCAAGCGCCTATCTCAACCCAACCCAACTTCGAAATTTTTAAAGTCTCCCCAACCCAACCCAACCCAACTTCGGAATTTTTTAAAGTCTTCCCAACCCAACCCAACCCAACTTAAAATCTCTTTCAACGCTTCGTATCCCAACCCAACCGGTTGGGATTAATTTAAAATTTACTATCCAATCCACCTTATTAATCCAACTTACCCGAAGTACCTTATACTCAGTCTTGCATATGTAGTGAGAATATGTCTGAACCTTATCTTCTTAGAACATTATCCTCGATTGCTCAACTAAAACTTAGAATAATTAGATTACTTAATACTGACGTTCGCACTTGAACAAGAAACCGCCAAGAAAACAAGAGATCACTGCAAGGCTCGGCGTTTGGCTTTGGGCTCTACTCAGCTCTTAAGTAAAAATATTATGGGTTCGTTTAAAAATTATCCCGAGATTCTACTCGGGCTCTTTTGAAAATATAGCTTGTGAATTTGACATTAATTGCAGGCAGTCAAGTCAAATTTTGATAAAAATTTGCGAATTTATGCCAAAAAAAAAAAAGATTTTTTTTAGTATGACTTGCCCAATAGCACCGGTCCGGATTAGAGCAAGTCAATCAATCAAGAATATTATCTAGATTATGGATCTGATATGCTTTAGGTGAAATTTTTGCTAGATTTTCAAGAATTAAATAAATAAATAAATGCGGAAATTTCTTTTTTTTTTTTTAGTTGTGTATAGGCTAATAAATTGTACTTTCACTACTAGGGTACAATTATCATTGTAATTACGTAGATATTGAGACCAGACACTATTCAGCAACAAGAAAAAAATATATATATGGCCAGAAAGAAACAAAGATAGATTGCAGGATTGGCTATCAAAATCGTAATCTTCCACAAACTTATTAAACTTATTAAACTTATTAAAGATAGATTGCTTGGTGTATGACTTACCCGAATTCAGGAGAAGAATCTATTCAACAAAAAAAGTAAAAAATTTTTACGACTCGGACTCCTTTTCAAAAATTACACTTTCAGCCTTGCTAAGATTGCTCTCATGAACTCCTTTCTTTGTAGATGAGCCCGAATCAACAAGAACCCATGACGACCTCAGAGGCGAAAGTCTAAACCGCCGATCTATGGTTCAGTTTTCAATATTACTACTACTGAATTGACCAGTGTTCGGCACAACAGTCACCAGTCCCGTCTTTAAAAATTTTTATCCCGTCCTTCTAGAAAAATCTACTTCCCCGTCCCGTCCTGTCTCCTTTCTTGCTTAAAGGAATTAATACCTTCCCGTCTCCGTTTTCCAATAAAATTGGTTACTCTGTCCTGGCTTGTAATAAAAACTTTCCCGCCTCGTGCTGTTTTTCCAATAAATTACATTGTATTATCAGAAAATTTAACATTTTCAAATCTAATTTATTGTTATATGTATAGTAAAATTTATTTTTATATTTCAATTTCGAGTGCCTAGTGTTGGATTTATAAGTTATGTGTTTCGATTTCGAATAGAGAATTATCAAACGGAGAATTGAATTTCGATTTCGCTTTGGAGTTTGTACGGAAAATTAGAGTTTTATTTCTATTTCGAATTCGAATGAAAAAATAGTTTCCATTCAAGTTCCAAGTGTGGATTTTTGAAACATCAGTTGCACTACTATTGCAACGCTGCCGATTGATCTTGATTTTGACTCTACGATTGCAAACCACTTTTACCCACGTATTTTTGAATATAACCATACTTTTTAACTTAGACTAGTGGAAATCTAAATTACCTTCTCATTTGAAATCGAAATTCTGAGTCCCAAGGTGACCGAAATCAAAATCAAAATTTCCATTCGAATAAGTACAATTTTGGATTTAAACTTTAAACTAATTTTTATTCCTTTATTTTTTATTGTAATAATACTTGCAAATTAAGTATGATTACAAAAAAATCGATTTCATGATACATACATTTCGGTAGATATTTTGAAAGTTAAAACCATAAATTTGAGGTGCTCGACATTAAAATCCATAATCCTAAGCGGATCGAAATGAATTTTCCAATTGCAATCAAAATCGTTATCCCATTATCCAGACAAATCGAAACCCATAACTTTCAGGCTCTCAAAATCGAAATCACAACTTTTCGGGTTTTCAAAATCGAACTTTGGATTTCAATTTCAAATAAACGAAATTTCAAATTTCGATTCGAGCTAAGTTACAAGTGTCGAAATAACATGCCTCATTCGTCCTATCACCCGTCTTTTGAAAAAATTAGCTTCACCCGTTCCTGCCTTTTGGTTAAAAAATCTTTCCCAGTCCCCGTCCCGTCCCTGTCTTAAAAAAAACAGACTTCCCCGTTTCCGTCTTTCCCAACAAATAGACTCACCCGTCCCCGTCCAGTCTTTTGAGAAAGAAAAAGGGTCCCCGTCCGGATGGGGACGGGAAAGTCGGGATGCCGAACACTGGATTTGACAGATATACAAGACATCTTTTTTATTTTCAGAAATTAAATTTTGATCTCTCCCGCAACCAGGGTTACTAAGTGGTTAAAACCGGTTGGTTAAAAATGTGTCTAAACCGGTTATAACCGGCCTGGCTAATAATGGGAAGGTGGCCAATAATGGACAATAATGGCTAATAATATTTTTTATTTTGACATAACATATTTTGAAGAGGAGGGCGCAACCAAGGCTCATAGTTTGCGCAAACAACACACTTTTTATAGTTTTTATCATCCTCCAAACACTAATACTCCACCACCCACCAGCAGTGCATACTGAGCCGAATACTATTTGCTCCTTTCATTTTCATTTGACTTTCAGAAACAAGGTTCATAAGTAGGGCTGTTGCTGGTAGTCGTTTATCAGTCGAAGGTTTATCATTTAAGAGTGAAGTCCAGCAGAAAGAGGTCATTGAACTCCGTGTGAAACCACAGGGAATTTTATTTTCAAAATTTTCCGCCATGAGTGGTGTTGGTGTTCACTGATTTGGAAATACATAATCATTGTAAACAAATTTCTGTTCCGAAGTGGTTTATTCTTCGCCCGTTCATTACATCTTTGTGTCGCTACGACCACGCACGCAAGGGAAGACAAATCTCGAATAATTTTCAACTCAAAACATAATAACAAAAATAATTCTAAACAACACACTTTGTTGATCAATCAAATAATTTTCAACTTTTACTTGGAGTGCAGTCTAAAGTTTACCTGAATAATTATTTTTGAATTTCTAATTAACTACACTTCACTGTAGATAATGATGGAACCTGATATGCGCAGGGAAGCTGGGAAACGTGTCCCGAAGAGTAGTGAAGACAAACCAACTATGGACGTTTTGGCCTTGGCTCATTTTAAATCTAGCTTGGTCAAATATGATAATCCATTGCTCGTCTATGCCAACGACAAGAAGAAAGTAAGCGAAGTTAGTCTGAATCATTATTAAAGCAAATTGAAAATGTTTCTTGTTCCTATAGGTAGAAGGAGATGGGAAGAGTGAGATGCAAGATGAAGTTACCTTTCCGCCAGTCCTGGTTCTCGATTCGAATGATCATTGCTCCAGCCACGACACACTGACGAAGAAAGAAACGGAAGAGATACTCCATGCCATCATCCCACCGAGGGAATGGAAGGACGAAAACGGCTCTGTTTGGCGACAGTTGGTAAGTCACTACATGGGTCAATGACCTCTTATTTATTCTAACTCCATCCTATCTTCAGGTATCCAAAGTACCAGCTACAAGACAAGATGTAATCAATCTTGCGGAAGAGCTCAACCGTCGTCTAAAAGAAAAACTAGCACGAGAAGCCGGGCTCTGTCCTCTTCGGAGAGAACTCTACGCTCAATGTTTTGGTATTGACATGAAATTATTTAGTCACAAATACAGTTGATAGTGATATATTATTTAACACTGCGCTTCAATCTTCTCATGTATCTCAGACAATTCTAGGAAATGTTTTGTGGAAGTTCTGCGTGTCTAATATACATTTTTTTTACTTGTTTGAGATGAGCTGATTCGACAAGTGACAATCACTTGCTCAGAGAGAGGGATTATGCTCGTGCGTGTCCGGGATGAACTGAACATGACGATGGACGCTTATGAGACATTATACGAAAGTTCCGTTGCATATGGGTTGCGAAAGGCTCTCATGAGTGAGAGTAAAAAATCTGAGTTAGAGGCAAAAATTGTTCAAATGAGCCTTGAAAATGGTGAACTTACTCTAAATATTAGCGAGGTTCAGGCCAAGATAGAGGAAACAGAACGAAAGTACGTTGAACAGAAAGCAATCGAGGAGGCAGAACATTTAAAGGAAGTAGAACTTCTCAAGATAGCCAATCAACAGATGAAGGTACTTCCAAGCTTCAACTCTTCTCACAGAACAAACAGTATTAATTTTACCATCTTTCTCTCTCTTAGAAACAACTCACCCACGCCGCTGCATTGAAGAGACGACAACATAAGTAACCTACCCAACAAGCTGTCACTTAATGGACATATCTGGAAGACATTGAGCAATGAAAAAATCATACAAAATAACACATATTAGAAACAATTGTTATATGTGAATTAAAATGGTTAAAGTTTATCTCTACCTGTACTGCTTGCTAAGATACCTCATTCTCATCTCAGCCCTGCCAAGCTCATATAAACGCTTAAGTCAAAAAAAAATGTTAATAGTTGTAACTACTCGACACGTCAGTATTTTGCCAGAGAGTTTGTCTTTGTAGTTCAGAATATAGCCAAGGTCAGGTGTAAGGAGCGAATGGTTTGAAGCCGTAGGAAAACGTAAGATTCGCAAAATGATTGAGCGAAAAGTGACAAGAAGTGCTTGTCCGCCTTGGAGGACATTCCCAATGTCCTTGTAGATTTTGAATTACGAGAAATTCTTGATTTTCCATAACTTCCTGGGGCAGTTTAGGTTCTAAAGGCAAGGGTAACTCCGACTATCGCTTCTCATGATGTGGATGCCCTATTTAGGTCGAAAGAGGAAATATTTTAGTAGCATATTCAAGTATTTAATAATTTTAATTAATCAACTATGACTTAATAACACCNCTATCGCTTCTCATGATGTGGATGCCCTATTTAGGTCGAAAGAGGAAATATTTTAGTAGCATATTCAAGTATTTAATAATTTTAATTAATCAACTATGACTTAATAACTATTTATGTATTATAAATCTACTTACACGATTCATTTATCATCTCTATATTTTAATTTGGGATTTATTAAACTAATTTTCCAAATCATTCAATCCACTTTTGCGACTGATGCAAGGGAATTAATAAAAAATTAACAATGATTAATCATAACCTAAGTTAATTGGAATTGTAATATTTCCAATCATCAAGATCTTTCTTAGAGTTAGTAATGAAGTTGAGTTCTTTTGAATACAATGACAGCCACAACGAACGGAGACGTCGGAGCAACAAGTCTCGTTTGTTTTGCAAAGGTGAAATCCAAGCATCGGGTTACATGACATGATTCAAACATGCGAACATTGAGTGAATAAAACGGACAATCCGTATCGGAAGCTATAGAATAATTCAAATTATGCTGATGAGTGATAGTTTAGGAATAAAGTCCTCACTAATGTTACTACTTAGGAAACAAAACCTTGGTTCCTCCTACAACCATGAGAATTGGAACAATTCTCTTAAGAACCATTATGTCTTTCTAAGTTTGAGTACTAACTGAATTAATTATTCAAGATAACTAAATTTCTATTCCCAACAGGCTAATGAGCTCTCAATTGTTACTTCAATCTTGTAGTTAGACACTGCCTGAACAAAGCTGAGATTATTGTAAGTAATATCCATTTCCCATTTCATCATTATTACATTTCTTCAAGTTACGAGAGTACGACAAAATTATGATTCCAATTTCTCCAGCTCATATAATTCCTAATTTATGTATCAATAAAATTATCATTGTAACTTGAACAATGTAAATAAGACTAATTGAGTGTAAATTAACGTAACCAGTCCCATTGTTTAAAATTACACTGTTAGTTTTTCGTTCAAAGTCTGACACTTTCAATGTAGAGAGAATTACTTGGGAAATTGTAATTGAGATTCTCATAAGGAGTGTGACGCAAAGAAACTCCGCGACCTCTTCTTATGAAGATCTCGAATATCATTTCCCAAATAACGCTCTATAAATATCTATTAACTAATTAACATTTGAAAGTCAAGGAAAGACGTGTTTTTGAACTTCTTTTTTTGCTCCTTCAATTTTGAATTATTTCTTGTGTCATCTTACTTACTGGACCATTTGTTTAATTGGGAATCACTGGACTGAGCATTCCTGTCATCGAATCCTGTCGAAGCTGTTCCTTTACGGTCATCATCTTTACTACAAACCTTGTCAAAGTTGTCCATCAGAAGAAAAAAAAAACTTTCCTAAAAATTTAAGCATTCAAAATATTGTTGGGTACTCATCAACAACCTTCAACTTCCATAATCTCCTTGGCAACATCCAACATTACTTACAAAGCTAAGTCAATTATTTAACTTAGTATATGTTGGGTCCACCACAACTTTCCTGCTGAAAAATTGAGATACTATCACCACTTTTATATCTATCTAGGATTGAAGGGATTTGAAACAATTGTTTTACTCAGATCATTACAACTAGAAGCCTCATCCCAGCTGACCATCCTGTTTCAGAAGCTTTTGACATCATCCAACAATACTCTCAAAGCTAAGTCATTTAATAACTTAGT